>VCAZ01000001.1:1988096-2440596 GCA_005784505.1 Bagarius yarrelli | reverse complement strand
AAACATATCCAGGCGGCGTTAGATTCTATTAATTTACTGCAGTTATTGTTGTAAATACCGCCAAATGAACTACTGAACTTAATAACCAGAGTATAGATCAGATCTGTAAATGATGATAATTATTAATTAATTAATTAATTTAATTTAATCATCATTATTCTAGTTTAAGATCCCCTTGTTTATTGGGGGGTTTATTGCCTTTTGCACATTCAGCCATGAAAGACAACTAACAAACTTTCACTCTGTAATTATTTTAATTCAGGATTCCGCAGTTTTATTGCGATTGTTGCAGTTAAAAAAATTATTTTTTGAATATTTAATTGATTTTCACAAACAGTTCATTGTCAAAGCCTTAAAACAAACTATTAATCGTTAAAACCCCAAAACAGGCATTAAATCGTCATAATCGCAATTATTTCTTTGGCAATTAATCGTCACCCAAATTTAATAATCTTAATTCTTGCGATTGTTGCAGCTAAAAAATGTTTGATTTTTGCTGCAGCTTTAAAAAGAAATCGAGGTGTAACTGGCATAACATTTCTTTGAATTCACGACAAGCACAAGATTCACTCCTGTCAGTGACGACACAAATGTAATTACCTTCGATGCCGCCTGAATGTGTGTGGTGATGTTATACAAAGCGCATTGTCAAAATCCAAATCCGCAGGAAATCTGTAGTAATGAAAACAAAAGAAAAGAAAAGAAAATCGGAGCGATCGGAATCTGAAGCCTTTGTGTACATTTTTTACGAGAATGGATAAAGGGAGCACATTTTATTAGCAAACTAGTAGTTTAAGCTAGTCTGAACGTTTGTACTGCTGAGTTTGTTAAACCTCCATAAATCTCCTATCTAACTATCCAAACGTTCCGAAGTAAAGCCGGATTGGTCAGAGCAGCAGCACGGTGGCTTAGCGGTTAGCAGTGTTGCCTCACAGCAAGAAGGTCCTGGGTTCGATTCCCCTGCAGAGGTCTTTCTGTGTGGAGTTTGCATGTTCTCCCTGTGCTTGTGTGGGTTTACTCCGGGTTCTCCGGTTTCCTCCAACAGTCCAAAAACATGTATGTCTGAGGTACGAGTGTGTAATCGGCATAAAAATAGACTCGTTAAAAAGTAAGTAAATAAATGAATGAATAAAATAAAACTGGTTTGGTGAGAAACTTCAAAAAGATTCCACAAAAAAAAAAAAACTTTTTCACTTCATTTTGTCAGCCTGGATTTGGGTGCAGTGACGTCTGATGGGTCTTGACTCGTCTCGGCTGCAGACAAACTGGCTGAACATCTGATACATACAGCACAATCCAGGAATTTCAACGTTGTCCTCCGATTGGTTGAAGTGAACAGGAATTCCGGGGCACGTGTGTGTAGTGTTGTTTAACGGTCCCCAAACCGTCTGATCGAAGATGACGGTGACTGATTTTTGTACATTTTAAGGATGTTCAGGAATAGATGATTTACCGTCCACGCCATTTCAACATGATGCGGGACAAATAGCAACATCATTGGTTGCTTTACTTGTCAGTCATAGACGCCGTCCTCTTAGGTAGGCATTAGTCGGTTGAAGCAGCCAAAGATTTTCCAGACCCTCTACCGTCAGTCTGAAGGTCTGGCTGTGCGACACTGGGTCTTAACTAACACTGTCATGGTTTTATACTATGTACCTCTTAAGTAATCATGTCTTTATATTGTAATTCCTTCCCTGTAGGCAATGGCTTCCTAAATCCAAAATGGTTCCTCTCGGAATCGACAAAACCATCGACAAGCTGAAAATGATGGAGGGCCGCACCTCAGCCATCCGCAAAGCCGTCCACACCGCCTTCACGCGGGCCATGAGCCACCTGAACCGAGTGCAGGACGAGCCGAGCAGCGATCTCAGCGACGTGGACTAACAGCAGAGAACCGCAGAGCACATGGACGGGACTGTAAAAGCCTTAGTATTCTCCATGCCTTGCTCAGATCTTCACTTGTCCAAAGCGCTTCTTCCTTCTCTTCACAACGAGAAAGATGCTCTGGCGCCTGCTGCTTCGATGAGCGTGCGCGTGAATGCGTTTGAGTGTTTCTCCTTCACTGTGCCGGGCTCTCGCCGCCACCTTCACTGCCACTCGTCTCTTTCATTTCCACCTGTAATTCTCATTTTCCACTCATTAAAGTGTTTGTGTTTAACGAACCGTGTAAATAACTGTAAATGGCTTCATCCTAACTTATTCCGTAGAGAGCGGCCGCACTGGGTACTGTACATTCACCTTCTCTCTCTCTCTTTTTTTAAATTTTTTTTATTTTGTAGTATTTATATAGTATTTCTTGTCTGTGAATGAACTTCAGCATCTCGGCGTCTTCCTCACTGATGCAGAAGAACAAGTTCAAGCAGGAAGCGACGCTTGATCAGGGCTTTAAAAATGTGATAACATTATCTTTCTCTTTATTTCTTCTTCCTCTTCTTCTTTTTTTTTTTTAATCATCATTTAAATTATTGAGGTTTGTATGCCTAAACCTCTTCTTCTTGGTATTATGTCTTTTGTACCCAATAATGTTTATAACAGTTTTAGCCTGTGATATATTTATATAAGTAAATATATATATATATATGTATAATATATATATATATATATATCTGTATTCTTTAGATGCTCACACAAATTAATGTCGTTATGGAAACTGGAAGTGTGTGTGTATTTCATGGAACCAAAAGAAAAAAAAAAATGCTGCCCAGACATTTCATTTTTATTTGTATTTGTATTTTTTAATATTTTATATTCCGTTTGTTTTTTTTGTTTTGTCCAAACAGCCCTGTCTACACTGTAATGTTTATTTCTTTGTCGTTGTTTTTCGTGTTATTCATTGGTTGTGTATTTGGGACCTTGATGATGTCATAGTTGAACGATGTGGCCGTGTTAAATTATTTAGATGAAAGAATTAATTTGGCACATTTTCATCAGATGATATAAACACTGTTTGATACGACGACGGTTTAGGGAACGATTTCATCGCAGTCATTTAGCCGTTCTTTGGGTAGCTTCGAGGGTAGATAAAGAGGGTGCATACGGTTTTTTTTACACTTTTTTTTTATTATTGGATATCCGAAGGGTTTCTGGGAGGTGTTTTTTTATAGATAATAAAAAAAAAGATGACTAAACTAACTAAAACATATAAAAACTACCAGAGTCGTCATTTGTTCATTTCGTTTCAGTGATGATGCTCCTCAGCTTCATGGTTCCTTTGTTTAACCCTCTAGTGTGAAGATGTATCAGGGAAGTGGTGGCTCGTGGTTAAGGTGTTTGACTACCAACCCGAGGATTGTGCGTTTGATTCCCAGCTCCACCAAGCCACCACTGCTGAGCAAGGCCCTTAACCCCCAATTGCTCAGCTGTATGAATGATATAAATGTAAGTCGCTCTGGATGAGGACGTCTTGTAAATGTAAATGAATTTCTTGCAGGACTTTAGATATTTTTCTCGAACAAATGAAGACGAAGTGACACGAGATTTATTTTCCGTTCGTGTTCTCCTGCTACGCCAGGCTGATCAGAGAGACGTTGCCACTGGATGGCACTGTGGCTACATGATAAAAGCACAAGTTCTATAAATGGCTTCCTTTAGATACACCGGCGTCCTCCTTCAGCGTTCATAAGGCACCGATACCTTTTTATGAATTTCATTTGCATACTTTTAAGAAGAACATTTACATACCGTTTTGCGTGCCAACCTCTTACTTTAAAATATTAAGGCCGTTCCTGTAGATTACAGATTTATATTTTTGCTCTCTGATGGTTCTCAGCTACGTGTTTTGCAAAGTCTTGCCTAAGCTGCCTGAATTATGCACACAAGCAGAGCTGGTCATTTTGCTATTCATCAACTCACAATATACCCATCAATAGCAGGTAATACAGCTAAAACCCCCCCAAATCATACTTTTCTGGGTGAACGAAATTGACCGTGTCCAAAAAAAAAAAGCCAAAATAGGCATCGGTTTCTACTGCTTGGTAACTTGTAGCACACATGCTGCTGAATGCTAATACGGCCCCAGTTCCACTTTTGTCATCTCTCCTCACCATCAGGTACTAATTGCATGGGGAAGTAAACGCCACGCTCAGGTGGAGAAGGTGGCAAGTGGAGCATGAATATCAATCTCCCACATCAGTGTTGTCAAAATGACTTTGACGACGCCTAAGTGCTCTAATTATCTCGGCCCACTCAGGAGGCTTCACTTCATTCTGAGAGGCCTGGGAGCTTCCCTGATCAAAGTCAGCGGGTGAAGCTGTATGATCCATCTTATATTTCATAGTGGTGTCATAGAGGTTTATTGCAAAAGTGACAACTGTGGCTGAAAACTTTGTCGAAGGGGGAAAAAAATGGGAGACTGACCTTGCTGTCGTTTATTCTTTTTTTTTTTAACTTCACCCTTAGTTCACACTGAGCTGGTAAATATTGCTTAGATTATAAAAATGTCAAGCGTCACACAAATCACTGCTTTTAGCTCTCTGTAGAAATAGTTGGCTTAGTCTGGGTCTCAACTTGAACATTTAGACGAAAATGAAAAAACATAGTGTCCTTTTTTTACCGTTTAATTCACTTTTATTCCATTTTATTTCCATAGCGTGTTTAACAGTGGACATTGTCTCGAAGCAGCTTTACACAGAATGCAGTAACACTGAGAAAGTCTAAGTTCGTCCCTGATGAGCAAACCGGAGGCGACTGTTGAGAATAAAAAAACTCCCTGAGATGAAGTAGGAAGAAACCTTGAGAGGAACCGGACTCAATAGGGAACCCGTCCTCATCTGGGGGACACCACATGTTATTGTTAATTACAACATAATGTAATAATCAAATGTAATGTAAACTTGGTCAATGGAGCAAAGTGAGTCCCAGTCCAGCCTCGAAGCTCGTAAAAATCAAGGAAAGGGGCAGGAAAATGGTCACTGGTACCTCGGGGAGGGTTCAGAAAGAGAAAAAGAGTTAAAGAGAAAGGAATAGATTATAAAGCGAAATGTTGTGTAAGAGTTAAGGACATATTTAGTTGGGGACGCCGGCAAAAGACAGCGTTTAAGCCATATTTCAATTTTAAAACTTGACAGTTCTCACTGTCACTGAGAGAGACATAGAAAGACATGGAAAAAAAAGGAAAGAAAGGAAAAAAGAGAAAGCTGAATAATTGAATAGTCTAATCTGCCTGGTCTAATGACTTTCTTTTTTATTACACATTGGTCTACTATCTTTGACTTTTTCTTTTTTATTACACATTCGGAATAGCCATAAAAGCTTATTCTTTCTGAAATCTGTCTCATCTGTCAAACTCCACTCTGCCTGTAGTCTCCATCCATTCCTCCGCTGATGAAGCCACACGAGCAGCCGAGTGATTCAGTGACTTGGGTGTCATTTGTGTCCCCGGTGTTATTACACTTTCAAATATGTATGCGAAGTTAAAGTAAAAAGCCATTTGAAACAGTTTGTAAGTGTGTCCTTCACAGAACGTATTTTAGACTGATAGAAAGATGGGAACGTTATGAAAGAGCTATTTACAGCACTTCAGATCCGCTCCATATGCATTTAAAATAGCTTAACATACCACGAAAAGGCATAAAACCATATTGCGTTCGCGTTACTGTGCAAATTTCTTTAACGCCTAATGCTTCAATTATCCTTCTTTTATCAGGCATCTGAACACAATAACTGGGTTTTTTTTTATATTTAGGATTTTCCATGAGTCACATGTTATTAGAAAGATGCATTATTCAGATATTATGAAGAACATGAACAGACATAATCTCTAATTGTCAAAATATTGTCATACTGACTGTCTTAATTTAAAGCCCACAAAGAAATAATAATAATGATAATAATAATGATAATAATAATAATAATAGCTTAGTGATTAGCCTGCGGTTGCCTCATAGCAACAGGGCCCAGGTTCGATTCCCCTGCAGGGGTCTTTCTGTGTGGAGTTTGCATGTTCTCCCCGTGCTTGCGTGGGTTTACTCCGGGTTCTCCAATTTCCTCCTACAGTCTAAAAACATGTATGTTAGATTGATTGGTGATTCTAAATTGCCCATAGGAGTGAGTGTGAGTGTGTGTATGGCCCTGTGATGGACTGGTGACCTGTCCAGGGTGTCCCCCTCCTGCCCTTTGCCCTTTCAGAGACGGCTCCAGCAGATCCCCGTGACCCCGAATTAGGAAATGTGCGTATAGAAGTATAGAAGATAAATAACACACACACACACACTCACTCCTATGGGCAATTTAGAATCATCAATCAATCTATGGACTGTTGGAGGAAACCGGAGAACCCAGAGGAAACCCACACAAGCACAGAGAGAACATGCAAACTCCACACAGAAAGAACTGCCCAATTTTGCCTTACATTTTGTTTATTTCATTCAAATACATGATTCAATCGTAGTTCTAATATAAAGCTTTTTTAAAAAGAGGCCAAATTTGACCCCAGGACAACAGGAGGGTTAATGGATCTTTACAGTTACAAGAGCTCACTAACTGTAAAAACTTACATAGAACCAGCAGATCTTCTCATTTTTAGTACACTTTTCCGCTCCAACACATCCTTTTGTTTACTACACAGGGGTTTGCTAATGAGCTGCTATGTTAAGCAGGAAAAAAACCCGAACACACAGTCCCGGAACGGAGTCAGTTTGGAAAACACTGTACAATCATTTTAATAAAGTAAAGCAATGGAGCAGAACTTGGACCCAGAATGTGTGTATTTGCAATAGATATTTAATGAAGTAACTGTGATAGGCTGTCTGGACAGAATAGATATGTATGAGATGTGAACTGTGGACAGAAATTAATTACACATTTAAAATTTGGAGTAAAATGACAAGTATGTGTGATGAACATAAAATATACTCAGCGGGACGAGAAGAAGGTTCATGAATATAAAAAAGCCTAAAACACACACACACACACACACACACACACACTAAAAAAAAAGCTAGTTGCACTTCTAACATTTAGAAATTGTACCCCAGCAGTGGGTAAATTAGGTGCTACCGTATTGAGGTATATGGTTTAATGGATGTTATATGTAGGAATCCGCTAGAGCAAGATAAAATGTCTGGGTACTGTGTAATTGCCCTGCGCCTGTACTAATTAAATTGTGTGAGAACATTTATTACCCTTCATGTATGTAGTGATTAGAAGCTGTTCAGTCTGGCTTGCATGTTCAGCGTAGCAAATAAACAAGTAATGTACAGTCAGAAAATGTGTGTTTGGGGGGACTGCCTGCTCACCTGCCTGCAGCACAAAAGTTTGCCTTTGTTGGCATCATTATTTTATAGCGGCAAAATAATGAATATTATTGAAATATAACGTAAGGCATTTACACACCCACACCTATCTATCTATCTATCTATCTATCTATCTATCTATCTATCTATCTATCTATCTATCTATCTATCTATCTATCTGTCTGTCTGTCTGTCTGTCTGTCTGTCTGTCTGTCTGTCTGTCTATCTATCTATCTGTCTGTCTGTCTATCTATCTATCTATCTATCTATCTATCTGTCTGTCTGTCTGTCTGTCTGTCTATCCATATATCTATCTATCTGCCTGATGAATCTTTCTGTCCACCCATCAGACCGTTTATTCTATCTATCTATCTATCTATCTATCTATCTATCTATCTATCTATCTATCTATCTATCTATCTGTCTATCTATCTATGTCTGTCTGTCTGTCTGTCTGTCTGTCTCTGTCTGTCTATCCATATATCTATCTATCTGCCTGATGAATCTTTCTCTGTCCACCCATCAGACCGTTTATTCTATCTATCTATCTATCTATCTATCTATCTATCTATCTATCTATCTATCTATCTATCTGTCTATCTGTCTATCTATCTATCTATCTATCTGTCGTCTGTCTGTCTGTCTGTCTGTCTGTATCTATCCATATCTATCTATCTATCTATCTGAATCTATCTATCTCTGATGAATCTTTCTGTCCACCCATCAGACCGTTTATTCTATCTATGATCTATCTATCTATCTATCTATCTATCTATCTATCTATCTATCTATCTATCTATCTATCTATCTACCTTCTGTCTACTGTGTGTCTTGTCCTGTCTATCTATCTATCTATCTATCTATCTGTCTGTCTGTCTGTCTGTCTGTCTATCCATATATCTATCTATCTGCCTGATGAATCTTTCTGTCCACCCATCAGACCGTTTATTCTATCTATCTATCTATCTATCTATCTATCTATCTATCTATCTGTCTGTCTATCTGTCTGTCTGTCTGTCTGTCTATCTATCTATCTATCTATCTACAGTATCTGGTATCTGTCTGCCCATCCTATCTATCTATGAAAAATGGATCAGTACCAAATATTCACGTTCCTGCTTCACCTTCGGGAAAAGTGGGTGTATTATATATATTTTATGAATCTTTGCAAATCGCATTTTTCTTATAATGTGCTATTAGTTAGCGAGTTTCATGATGAATGCAAGTGAAGTGTAAACTTTCCCAGAACTTTGTTATGTTATCCTTTCTATGTACAACCTTCCCAATTTAATTGTTACCGAAGAAACAGACAGGAGACAGAGATAACGATAAGACCTAGCCAGTCGCTTTATTAAAGGGTGCTGAAGGCAGGCAGGAAGCAGTGAAGAGAGTTAGCTTCGTTACTAGTGGGCGACAAAGAAGGAGGAGTGGAGAGCAAACACGGTGTATCTGAAGCTGGGTGCTGGAGCTTCTGACCGCCAGCAGGTCATTAGTGGAATGCTAATGATTAGAGAACGAGAGAGGACAGTGTGTGTGTGAAGGGCTTGTGTATTAATAGGGGGAGTAATTGTGATGGACTGATGAGGTGCAGGTGTATCTGGTTAATATTCAGGTGATGTTAAGCGCTAGTTGGTGGCACTTAGTCTCGCCTAGAGCGCCACCAAGAGCCTGGGCTGGCCCTGATAAAAGGTGTCTCGTTTTGGGGCAGTGGAAACGCCCCTCAGAACAGAACTCATTAAGATTTAAAGCAGCATGCAATGAACTGAACTGATTTCTACACTACCAATGGGGATTTTTTAATCAAAGTATAATATAGAATTTTCATTATAACCCTAACGAAGCAGATCAACTTATAAAAAAAAAAAAAAAAAAAAAAAGGCTATCCAATTATTCCATTAAACCATTTGTACAATATCTAAAGCATACAATAAAGACGGTAGTTTAAAATCAATCAGATCAAAAAGGGTCATTTGCTTCTGCCATCCTGAGTCTTTATGTTTTCACTGAAGTCTCTACCTGTTTTCTCTAGAAGACTGACGGATGAGTCTTGCTTTTCCAGCTCTTTATCAACCAGCTTGTCGTTTAAATCTTCGAAATCACTTATTGTCCCGTTTGTCGCCTATAAATTACACCAGCACAAACTTGATAAAGCATCATGAACTTAAACAGGATAAATCTTTTCCATCTGCTGTAGCTCTTGAATGGAGTCTCTCTAATCATATCTCTGATTAAAAATGGCAAGCCCAGACTCATTCGTCACTGATGCGCTTCCACTACATTGCCAAGCTCTGCTGGTGGGCCACGTTTACCTACACACACACACCATTGATTTTTATTTTAATAGCGCTCTGAAAACTGTAAAGGAAATGACAATGTGGCAGCTGTTGATGTTTAGTTCTGCAAAATGATCAGATGGAATAAATATTTGTTTATTTATTCTGGTGTCATTTGCTGTCTTTTGGGCCCTTTTTTGAAATCAATTTTTTTTTGTATTTATTAGCAAAAAGCATTTGCTTAAAATTGGCCTGCTTTCGGAAATAACAGTTTCTGTTCCAACGACACAAGATGAGAAACGAGCAGAAAAACAAATTGACGTTCATCTAGGAAGCCGACTGCACAGCCTGTGTGTCCGTTCTCCTTCAGAAAACATGGTTATAAACGTCACGATTCAGTCCTCCCTGTAAACAGAGGAACTCAAGCCACATCCGGAGAGGCTCTGAAGCGAGGCGTAATTAAGGGTGCAGTGGAGGTAATTAGCCGAGTCCAGCTTCAAAGTAAATAGACTAGAGACCATACGCTCCTGACTGTTTCTGATGCTTCTGTGATGCGAGCTAGAAGCTAATTACAGCATGAACACGGTGAAGAACATGCATTGTTGTAAAAAAAGAAGGGGGAGGAGATGAAGGGTTAGGGAGGCTGGATTGTAAACCATATTTTGGTTGCATCTACTGTAGATGATTTACATTGAGATGCCTGAAGCCTGAAGCAGAATTTTATTTGGGGGTCTCTAAGTGCCACCAATATGAATAATAATTGTCAATCTTTGCACAATGTAAATTTATTTACACCCATTGCTTACATAATGCTAATGTTTTCAACCTTTATATGCAGTTAATATAATATTGCTTTTTTATTTCATATTGCATTATTGTATAATCAGTGTCTATATATATAGATATATTAATATATAGTGCAGTGGTTAAGTTGTTGGACTACCAACTTGAGGACCTGGGTTCAATTCCCAGCCCCACCAAGCCACCACTGCTGGGCCCCTGAGCAAGGCCCTTAACCCTCAGTTTTATATATATATATGATTTTTACACTACCAATGAGAATTTAATTAAAGTATAATATAGACTTTTTATTAAGTAATAAGAATCAGATCAAAAAATTGGCTATCCGATCACCCCATTAAACCATCTGTACAATATTTAATGCATGTAATGAAGACAGTAGGTTAAAATCAATCAGATCAAAAAGGGTCATTTGCTTCTGCCATCCTGAGTCCACTTGTTTTCACTGAAGTCTCTACCTGTTTTCTCTAGAAGACTGACGGATGAGTCTTGCTTTTCCAGCTCTTTATCAACCAGCTTGTCGTTTAAATCTTCGAAATCACTTATTGTCCCGTTTGTCGCCTATAAATTACACCAGCACAAACTTGATAAAGCATCATGAACTTAAACAGGATAAATCTGTTTGTGTGTGTGTGTTATTTTATGTACACTTGGAAGCCCCAAGAGCCACTTAGTTTGCTTATGCCTTGGATAGGGGAATGGGATAAGGGAATATGGGAAGTCTTAGCGATATGGAAAGTGGTGACTACTACTAACTTAAAGTAGTCATGTTGGTGTGAACGTGTAAGTAAGTAAGTCCGAGTGTGTGAGCGAATGAGTGTTTGTGTGAGAGTAAATAAGAGAGCATTTACAGTGAATTAAGGCGTCTTTGTATTTATTGCTGTGTTTATACAGATCTAAACGGTTCAGTTGTAATAGGACTATAAGCACAATCAGATTAAAAAAGTGACATGTAAACACGTCAATCAGCCAAAACGAAATTTAGTTTGGATTGTAAGTGGTGGTTTTAAACTTTTCTTATCCGATCCAGAGGACATGTAAACACTTAATTGGATTGAAATTGAATGGATAGTTGGACTTTTTGTCTTTTTGTCCAAACCGAATGTCCAATGTTTAAAAAGTTCTTAAAACAAAGTCTGTTTATTATAATTTTGCACACAGGTCTTTTGATTGCGCACTGGTGTCTTTGGTATATTTTTTTATAGGGACATCATCTTTAGATTTTAATCACCATAAATAAAACACACTTTGTGCTGGGTACCTTTACAGTAATAGCTTAATGTTATGTGATATTCTCATGGTAGTCTGTTAAATTGGATTAAAAATGAAACTAGAAAGTTCTGCACATGTGCAATGACGTACGAATCGCGTGATGACGTATGCCGCATGTCTTTTCAAAAGATCAAATCTGATTGGCTATGAACCAGATCAATTTATTTAGCGTTTATGTAAATGCTGCTTTCGGATTCATCAAGCAGATCAATTTCATTCTGATTGAAACAAAACGTGTCCATGTAAAGGCAAATTCTGTCTTTTCCTTTCTCTGTTAAAATTTAATGGAGGCAAAGAAAACCTCAAATTATTTTCTTCTGATTTTAATCAAGTTAAGAAAACATATTTAATATTAGGAATGTTTGTTATTAACTTGTATTCAATCTGTCTCACTCAAAGAACAAAACTATTATGAATGTTAAAACCTTCTCAGTTGCCCTGAAGGCATTATGCATCTGACTTTAAATGTCAGTCTCAGTCAGTTTCTTGCTGAGTCTATCTCCGGTGTCCTAGGATAGCTTTCTCACTCCAGTGAAATTGGCAGGGACGTCATTAGAGTGAAATGTCTTATCTGTAGAGTAAAGGGTCGAAAGCATGATTTATCCTCCTGAATTTGCTGGATATCCACCCTGTCACAGAACTCGTGTGTCATCGCAGTGGAGATATTGTAAGTATCGGTACTTCGTCAGGATATGACATATTCTGAAATCATAGCCTTTGCAAAAGACGGTCACAATACAAGTCCCAACACAGAGTGAAAAGAGCTGATGCTTGGATGCAGGGGGAGCAGACAGGTTTCCGCTAGTTTTAGATCCACCATCAAATGTCCTTCGTGCTGTTTTTCAGCGCCGTCATCCCTTATCTGGTTCCATCACTTGGTCTGGGGTGTTGAATGAACTGATGAATAAAACGTTGTTGCTTATTCTCAGAAGAATTGATCTGAGGACAAAGGAAGAGGGACAATGTCTCTGAAATTACACCAGGATGCAAAGCAATTACCTGCAGTGTTATCTGACCATCACTTGCCTGATCCTCATGCCAAACTGACTTAATGCATGTCTGCTTTATACATCAGTTCCGTTTATATTTGGTTTTGTGTGTGTGTGTGTGTGTGTGTGTGTGTGTTTGTTTAAATGTATGAGAGCCTGTATTTCTGAACATATTGTATATATAACACTCGTAAATGAGACAGAGGTTCATTGTGGGAAATTATGTAGGGGTTTCTGCTTTGGATTGGATGGTTAGACCATCCAAAGGTCTTTTTTGTCCAAACCGAATGTCCAATGTCGAATGTCCAAAAAGTTCTTAGAACAAAGTCTGTTTATTATAATTTTGAAAAACAGGTCTTTTGATTGCATGCTGGTGTCTTTAGTATATTTTTTTTATAGGGACATCATCTTTAGATTTTTATGACAATAAATAAAACACCCTTGTGAATATCAGTAAAAGCTTAGTGGTGTATGATATTCTGTTGGTAGTCAGCTTAGTCTGCCTTGCTTATTCAGAGGATTTCATACAGCAAGTGAATAAATGGGAGCAGCAGTGTCAGAGGAACACATGCAACAATAAAGCATGCCGGCTGCTTCAAATTTCTGAAAAAAAAAAAGTTCAAATTGCAAAAAACCCCTTTTTTTTACACTCGTCTGAGGTGTTTGAAAGGGTTAATGCCAATAAAGGTAGAAATGCACTAACAAAAAAAATTTCTACGCGGCAAATATTAAACCCATGTGACTAATCTGCATTTCTGCTGATGGTGTCTTTCCGATTTCCGATTCCTTCCTAACAACATAGCATTCATTTTGACACGTTACTCGCCCGATTGGTTACTAATTAAAATCCTGTCTTCGTTAAGCTGCTTCGCTGGATACATTAAACAAATTCTGACGTAAAAAACATTAAACCCACAGGACTAATTAGATTTTTTTTCGCCTTGTTTTATTTACTGTTAGTTACTAGGTTACCGATCCCACTCTCAGCCACTTGAACAACTTGCTGGAAATGCAGCTAATTGCGATTTGGTTTTTATTTCTTATCTTGTTGAATGTTGAAAGGATTTGCTTTATGTTAGTAACCTGGAAACCCGACTAGTGATGCAACAACCATATTATATTTGAATGAACTACGAACAGGGGCGGTTTTAGAACAAAGGACTAAATTTGCTGGTTTTTGTCCCCCAACTGAAATAAACAACCCCCTTATCTTGAGCTCAGAATTGAACATAAAACCCTGGACATGTAAGGCACCAACGCTACCTGCTGCGACATTTTCTTATTTAAGTCATTCATTTACTGTCCAAAACTGATTTTGCACAGAATTCTGGTTAATCTGGAATCTATCCCAGTAACACAGAGTACAAATTGCACACTCATCCACACTACAGGACATTTAGAGTGGCCGATTTACCCCACCGGCGTGTTTTCAGTGAGGTGAAAACAGAATACAGAATATCAGGGTTTGACGTCATTAACTGTGTTAAGATTTCCAATCCTAACATTCAGCAGAAATCCTATAAATTGCATAGTTATATAAAATGAACGTTTGAATAAATCTCATGAGCACAATTCAGAGGAAAAAAAGATGATCTTGCATGCATATTGCATGGTAGCTCAGTTCAATATTCATTGCGAGTTTTAGAGGTTTCATTTAGCATTATCAGTATCTCCGCAAGAAAAGAAGCACACGATAGATCGGAGGACTGGGAGTAAGGGTGGGACCTAGGCTAAATGACTGGGGGGGCCTGTTTAGCACTAAATTCCAATTCTTTTAAAAAGGACCTGGTGTGCAATTTTGTTTTTTAGCCAGTAACATAGTTGGGTGTGAAGCCGCCTCCGGGCTGGACCTGAGGCCTAGGCCTTCAAGTGGTGGTGGGTTGGGCATCAGTATGTCTGTGGGAGAAAAAATGGACTGCAATGAAAAGCAGAGAAATTCATATGGTAAAGATCTGAGGTCTGATGCCTGTGGGAGTAAAGGTAAGAGAGGAAGAGAGAGAGAGAAGGAGAAAAAATAAAAGCCAGCAGAAATGTAAAACTGTAATGTTAAATGCCCTAAAACGAGGTAGCATTAGAATGCCGGCTTGTTTTATCCCAGTCTCCTGCAGAAAATTCCTTTCTTTCTCTCTGTTTAATCTCCCTAGTATGCACTGACCACCCTGATGCCTGAAATTGGGCCATAAGACTGAGGACAGGATCACACAGGACTCCACAGGTCACTCCAGCTCGTATTCTCCCCTTGCGGCCTGTCAGGACACAAAACGCAGTGCATTGCTTGTGCAGGCTATGTCACTGCTGACACTGCTCCGTCCCACTAACACACCCATTATAGAGGAACAATGCAGAGCAGCAAACTGCAGAAAACAACTAAGACCGGCTGCAAGTTACTTATCAATAAGCTACCAGTTAGCAAAACTTTGAAGAAATGTTAAAATATTAAAATAGCTTGTTGTTTAAAATACCTTGTAATAACACGTTCTTTATGTCTTACTTTGGCTGTCAATGGAACTAAAAGACTGGAACCGGTTTTGTAGACAATATAAACAACATGAAGACATGGTGTGCTATGGTTATCTTTGCGATTGATTAAAAATCGACATTAGTGCTTGATCTTACTAATGTGCTTGTGGCTCGGAAGTGGTAGCGCATTGGTTGAGTTGTTGGTCTACTGATTGGTAGATCAGGGTTTGATTCCCAGCACCACTACATTACCACTGCTGATTAAGGCCCTTAACCCCCAATTGCTCAGTTGTATAAAAAAATAGATAAATGTAAGTCACTCTGGATAAGGACGTCTACCAAATGCTGTGAATGTAAATGTAATGTAAATGCTACATGATCACAAATTCCCACCTCAAAATCTAGTGACGTGGATGTCGACCTATTTTGTACAAATGTCTCCCTAAGTCATATTGCCCTCCACTGCCCCAGCCCACATTCCTTGCACACAAACTGGATGTTTTCTGTCTTCAATGCCATAATTAATTAGACCCATATTTATTGACAGTTGTAGCATGATTAAAACAATAATAATTAAAAAAATAAGAGACATTTTTAAGAATAAAGAAACTAACAAAATTGGCTGGAGATAAACTATTAAAGCAATATCATACAAGTCTTTGTAGGAAAGTAGTAAAGTTGTAGTGCAGTGATTAAGGTGTTGGACTACTAACTGGAAGACCAGGATTTGATTCCCTGCACCACTAAATTGCCACTGCTGGGCCACTGAGCAAGGCCCTTAACCCTTACTTGCTCAGTTGTATGGAAGTAGAAGAGCTGAAGATGTTGAGGTTTTCTTTGGGAGTGACGAGGTTGGACAGGATTAGGAACGAGTTCATCAGGGGGACGGCTCGTGTTAGATGTTTTGGGGAGAAAGTCAGGGAAGCACAGATTGAGGTGGTTTGGACATGTACAGAGGAGGGATAGTGAATATATTGGTAGGAGGATGTTAGAAATGAAGCTACCAGGCAGAAGGTAAAGAGGAAGACCAGAGAGGAGGTATATGGATGAGATAAACGAGGACATGAAGTTAGTGTGTGTGAGTGAAGAGGATGTAGAGAATAGGGTTAGGTGGAGACAGATGATTCGCTGTGGCGACCCCTAAAAAGGAACAGACGAAAGGAAAAACAAAACAAAACTATATGGTTTACCAGAGCTCACCCAGCTCCATATAGTGTACTAATTTTCTGTTATTGTGCTCAACCTGGTTTTACATCAAATTTGCCCTTTTTGTATGATTTGCCTTATCCTTGCCAGTCTTCCATTTTTTTTTTTTTTTTTTTGATTACATCTTTCCCTTACGATTTAAATGCCTTCTTGTTTTCCTAATAAACGCCTCATTGCATTACTAAACAAGACTGAAAAGTAATTATATACATTTCTACTTGTTAGAAATCATCTAAATTGCCTAATTTTTGTGTTTCCCAGATGTTGGTGTGCGATTCTCCTCCCCCCGACCTCATTGTGTCATTGTTTCCTGTGGGTTACTTTCGCTGGATTCATTTATTGTTAAACTGTCCTGAGCCGCACAAATGTTTCAGATGCTTTTATTGGCGGACTCAAAGTGATAGAAATGGGAATTCTTTCTTATAGCTTTGCTACTTCCCCCCGACACTATCACACTCTTTCTTTATTTCAGTCGTGTATCTCAGAAGATGTTCTGTTGAAATGGGAGATTTGCAGCCAACTGCGCGTCTCTGTTATTGCTATGGATTGAAATACCCTCGTATTTAAAGAACAAGCGTGCGGAATCAGGAGTCTTAACTTTTTCACATCGCACCCTTCTGCAAACAAGCTTGCTTTGTATCTGCAGCTTTGAATTACGCTTCTGTATTCATGTTGAATTCCCACCGCTCCTATTTTTTTCTGCAGTGATGCGATGCAGCGTTCAGAGCAGGGAATAGAAACATCATGTCTCATCCTCTGTAAGATAAAATAGTGGGGAACTTGATGTTCCCAAAATATACTTTCTCATTATGCACAAAAATAAAACCGATCCCCTGTCTGTTGATAATTCCCTTTGGAGATGGCAAATTTCAGTTTCTGTTCATCAAGAGTGCATAAAAACATTGCCGAATACAGGGCCTGGGCAAGATTTAATGTTTATTGGAAGTGGTGGCTCATGGTTAAGGTGTTGGATTACCAATCTGAAGATTGTGGGTTCGTTTCCCAGCACCACCAAGCCACCACTGCTGGGCCCCTGTAAGTCGCTCTGGATAAGGATGTCTGCCAAATGCTGTAAATGTTTATTTTATGTTTCGTTCATGTGTTTCATTTTTCTTTTATTTTCTTCCTGTTTTTTTTCTGTATCATGTGATCCTTGTGCCCCATGTGTTCCGGTCACATGATCCCCTTGTCCATGTCTTTTTCTCACTGGTATATAGCCCTCTACCTCAACCTACACACACACACACACACACACACACACTCATTTAACACAAATAGATGGAAAAAAAACAACAACCCAAAAATACATTTTTGTTAAGCAAAGCCACTTTAAAATGCTGTTTGCACAATCTTGCTGTTTACTTGCACATTCCTCTCCTACCTGCACATTTTATAATCTGGTTGGCGCTATTAGAATGTTCTGTACAGCGTTCTGTTCTGTATTGTCTTTTTTTGCATTGTCTTTTGTAATGTTTGTATTGTTTATTGCGCTGTCTGTTCTGCACTGTTTGCACCAGGTTGCACACATGCACTTTATGTTTGTTCTGTTCAGTGGCTCTTTGTTGTTATTGTTTTGTGTAATTCTGTGTTTTGTGTAGCACCATGGGGTCCTGGAGAAACGTTGTTTCATTTCACTGTGTACTGCATCTGCTGTATATGGTTGAAATGACAATAAAGCTCCTTAAACTTGAACTTTTGTTGAATTGTGAGTTGTGAGTTATTGTCCGTGGACCACTGTGATGAGTTTGCCAATGTTTATGTTAGCGTTCATGTCAAGTTGAGTCTAAAGTCAAGTTTACTTTATGTTTATTGGTTTGTCACTTTGGGGTTCTACCTACTCGCTTCAGTGAAGTTTGTTACAGCCTGCGTGTTCTGGCACTTTCATGTCAATATAATAAGGATAATGTGTAGGGTAGGTGATACAACATGGCCTTGTGTTAATGAACTGTGAAGGTCAATCCAAAACGCAATAACGACTATTCCACTAATGTAGTATTTATTATATTAGAAGCTTTTAAAAACCATAACATGCGTAATAGAATTGAATTTATCACGTACTGCATTATTAAGAGACTGAACAAACTAAATCATGGTAAATTGAGCTTATAACAAATTCTTACAATTTAAAAAAAAGTGAAATCTTGTTCTACAGCTACAATCTAGTGCTGTGGTGGGAGAGAAAAGAGAGAGAGAATACCATCCCTTCCCCCCAGGCAGACAGACAAATAGAGAGGAACAGAGAGGGAGAGAGAGAATATTATCCCTTCCACCCATACAGACAGACAGATAGAGAGGGAGAAAGAGAGAGAGTGATAGAGAGAATGAGAGAGAGAGAGAGAGAGAGAGAGAAAGAAGAGAGAGAGAGAGAACCATCCCTTCCACCCAGACAGCATGACTAATTTTGATCCCTTGGCATCCCCCTTTCTCTTCTGACTTTCTATCAGGTTTCAATCTCCTGCCGATAGAGCAAAACACATTTCTGCTGAGTCAACTTGAAAATTAATATGATTTATTTCAGCGGCTAAAAGTGCTTCGTTATTTCATCCAGTTTTATTGTTGATGTTATTTTACCTCAGTGAAGCTTGTAAAATAAAACATATGAGTACAGAGCAGCAACTTTTTAACTATGCTAAACATTTATATAAAGGTTTAATGGAGTTTCCCCAAGACTCTAAGCGGCCACCACTCTACTGCTAAGAACGGACTTTTACCACTTGACTTTAATGGACTGGGTCAATTCAGCTCTCGATTTGGAGACTTGGTTATAAACTACCCTGTTATGAATAAGAATAAAATAAACCGAATGAACAGCTTTGACAGCTTTGACAGCCGTTTGGAGGCTCAGTGTGATGAAACATAAAAATGTGGTGTAATAGCATCTGTTACACTGAACAGAATTAGCAGTGTCTGTCTGTTGACTTTGTTTTTAAATGTTTTGTAACTTTGGCCCACTGGAATCTTGTTGCCAGTATCAACATTTGGTAACGTTTTGGGGCAAAAGTTTCTCACACAGGCAAAAGTTTCTCACACAGGCCAAAGTAATAGTCCAATACCAGCCATACAGGGGATATGCAAAATCCTTAAACTGATCAAGAGTTCAGGAAAGAGTACTGGAGGGTGAAGGGTGGACATCTTTTTGCTGCGTATCTGATGACCATGTCTTGTTAAAGGCTTGCATCTAATCGGGGGAAGTAGCAGCTCAGTGGTTAAGGTGTTGGACTGCTAATTGGTTGATCAGAGTTTGATTCCCAGCACCACCACATTGCCACTGCTGAACCCCTGAACAAGGCCCTTAACCCCCAATTGCTCAGTTGTATAAAAGAGATAAATGTAAGTCGCTCTGGATGAGGACGTCTGCCAAAATCCTGTAAATGTAAAATGCATAAATAGCAAAGCAGCTTACAAAATGGAAGCAAATAATCACAATAACTGGAGTGAATTAACTCACAGCTGACAGCTTTGGCCTGCTTCTAACAGATAATGACCATTAAAAGCCCTTACTAACGACGCTGCACTGTAAAATCCCCTTTTACTAACGGTCTTGTTAGAATTCCCCACTGCTGCTGAGCTGGCCAGTTATCAGGCCAAGAACACTAAGACGAAACATTTGTGATATTAAAGCTTTAACAGCCTCCAAAAGATAGAGCACAAAGTAACCGTCGATGTCCAAACCAGCGAGGCATTAAAATGACAGCGGTATTTAGGGGTTAGAGCTTTAGCAAGAACAGTCAAGGCATTGTCCTTAATTTCTTGTCTAATTTCTAAATAAGATGTCCTAAGTAACAGTATTTAGGACATCTAATTTCTAAATACTGTTAAAGTATTAGAAGCTCTCTGGTGTCTTTCTGAAAAATTCTGTTAATTCAGTGTTTTCTATTCATTTCAGCGAGTAAAGCTGCAGCAGAGAACGTTGTTTGTGTTTTTAATCATAGTAAATTAATTTGACACCAAATGCCAGACCTGCAGAGGTGTCTTAAAAGTTTAAAGAACTTTTTTTAAAAAAGGGGTAGCATCACGGTGGCTTAGTGGTTAGCACTGTTGCCTCACAGCAAGAAGGTTCCGGGTTCGATTCCCAGGCAGTGGTCTTTCTGTGTGGAGTTTGCATGTTCTCCTGGTGCTTGTGTGGGTTCTTTGGTTTCCTCCTACAGTCCAAAAACATGTATGTTAGGTTGATTGGTGATTCTAAATTGCCCATAAGAGTGTGTGTGTGTCCAGGGTGTACCCGTCCTGCCATATACACTTTCAGAGATGGTTAGGATAGGCTCCACTAGATCCGCATACCCTGAAACTTGACCCCATAATCCTAAAACTTTTTAGACATCTCTGCAGGTCTGGCATTGTGTGTCAAATTAATTTATTGTGATTATGAAAACAAACAACAAACAACAAATTTATATGGCATAAGGATGGCCTGGCCACACAGTTGTTTTCGGCAATTATCACTCATTTGTGGTAAGTTTTTGGTGGATCTATAGGGGATGCCATGGTAAGCAAACAGCTGATACACCATAACCGCAAAACATAGACCTCACTTATGCTTAAATACTGTTCTTACAATTTAAATACTTCTTTTTCTGCTATAATTACCCTTTGTCAAGAAAATCGGCAAATGAATGGTATAAAGCAGAACTGTTCGAAAAACAAGCACTTTGTTAAGTCTCAGCTCCGTCTCTGAACTCTATAGACTAAGCAAACTTGTACAACATCAATCACAAGCATTTATGAAAGCTTCTGGAGGCCTTCTGTCTCTTATACCTGTGATACCTTATAACATACTCCTGTCCTCTGGCTCTGTAAACCCTTCACCTGAAGTAGTCTGCTTTCTCATACACACCAAACACTTCTTCATCATACCAAGTCCCCACAGGTAACATGAATTATAAAACACACACACATTTTCTCATTTCTCATTGTCCACAAAGCGAAGCATCACGTACATCTTTTGCAGATTACATTCGGATGCCTCCAGTACCAAGTGAAGTCTCTTAGTGTGAACAACCTGTGGGTACTAAACCATACATTGTGAGTGCTAAACATGATTCTGCATGATTCTTAGTGCCACTTATCTGTACTGGCAGTGCATTACTATTATTACATTAATTATAGCTCTTTATACTATGCTTGAGTAGTATTTTTGAGGTGTTTTAACATAAATGTTATATAAATTGAATATTCATTCTCTTAGTTAGTTTTAGACAAAACTTGTTTTGCAATCTCGGTTCTGGCAGGTCGGGTGTCCTGCAGAGTTTAGCTCCAACCCTAATCAAACACACCTGAACCAACTAATGAAGATCTTGCTAGGTAAACTTAACACATATAGGTAGGTGTGTTGAGACAAGTTGAAGCTAAACTCTGCAGGATACCCCAACCCTCCAGGACCAAAATTGCCCACCCCTGGTCTATATGTGTATTGATATTGGTTAATCGTTTCCTTATAGTGTTCAGATGTTGTATGTTTCCTACTATTCGTTTGTGTTTATATACTATATACTGTATTTTGGTCTATTTTGCTCTTGCTTTGACTATGATGCTGTGATTGGTTTTCTTTTTCAATTTCTCCTTTCTAGGTTGTTTTCTGACCGGTCTTCATTTTTCTTTTGTTATGTATTGTGCACTCCAGGAAATGAAGTTCTGCTGTTCCATCCGACTCAACCTCCATGTTCCTTGTGTTCCCCTGACATTTCTATACAATACTCTAATGTCAGAACCTGCTGGTGTGCAATGTCATTAGAATAGCAATTATTGCCAAATGAACATGTTAGCAACACCAGAAGTACATGATATCGTCTTGGTCCTATTGTCCATGATTTCTCCTGGAGAAAGTTAATTTAATGAGCATTATCAGCAGCTAATGGGAATTATAATAAGTCAGATGAAGAAGATTATCTCTGCATAATTAGCAGTATCTGTCAGCCTCAATTAAAAATGATGGGAATTAGGAGGGCGCTCAGGGTCTAACAGCTGAGACAGGCTGAGTTTTACACGTTTTACAGAAAATGGAGTGTGGAGTCATGAAGTGCCAGAAAGTAGCATGAAAACAAATGTGTCTTACCCTACTTCATTTAACAGTAATGTGAACGACATGCTAAGACCTATTTAAGCGCGACTAGTTTTATATTAAAAATTAAACCAACCAAGCACCAAATCAGGTAATCTGTTAAATCTGGCTAAATTTACTTTCTTTACTGCACTAAATTACAAAACATGTAAATCATACAAATTAAAATGTTTTTATTTCAAAGGTTGTTTTTTTTTATAACAACCCCCTCTTATAAAATCATGTTAAATTTATGTTTTTTTTATGACAATCTTCTGCCACACCCTCATGTAAAACGCAGACACTCCTATCACTGTAATAAACACAGTGATGTTAATTTCTCCCGAATGTGTATATGAAATTACAGACATTGATAAGAACTGTAACTGAAACGATCACCGCAACCTCTGAGTGCAATTTTGTCCTTTGCAGATGTTTCAGAATGCAGCTGCACATGTTGTTTTCAACTTACCATGTAAATGTAAATGTCACATATACTTTTTTACAGCACTGTGAAATTCCTTTTTTGCATATCCCATCTTAGTAAGTTGGGGTCAGAGCGCAGGGTCAGCTATGATACAGCACCCCTGGAGCAGGAAAGGTTAAAGGTCTTGCTCAAGGACCCAATAGTGGTTGGCTTGCCGTTGATGGGGCTTGATCACCACCCCACTGCTGCGCTCCCTCCACTGGCTCCCAGTAGCTGCACGCACACTGATGCTTGCCTACAAAGCTAAAAACTGAGCAGCACCCTCTTATCTCCAAGCACTTATTACTCCTTACATCACACCGCATTCCCACATATCCACAAGTACCGCTCGACTAGTCCCACCATCCCATAGGACACAAGGTAGGTCTGCCTCAAGACTTTTTTACTGTTCTGGCACCAAGATGGTGGAATGAACTTTCCATCAAACAAAGACACCGACTGTCTTCAGGAGACGATTAAAGACCCACCTTTTTCTTAAATACCTGAAAGTATCCATGCTGCCCTTTTAACAGTATTTGTGGGTTGTTACACTTTGTGGGTTGTTACAAATGTAAATGTAGTCCTGTCTGAATAGGGCTAGAGAGAGAGAGAGAGAGAGAGAGAGAGAGAGAGAGAGAGAGAGCGTGCCAGAGAAAAAACTCTGTTATTAAGTGGTGTTCACAATATTTACAGAGAAAAATAAGCTTTTAATTATTGTATCTTCCTAGTTAAAGGATGGCATTTAAGGGTTTAAATAAACCTTTAACCAAGGCATCCTGTGTAAATATTACAGTTTAGAATGATTAAGCACGGTACTTACAAAGAAGGATTCTGCCACTGATGAGTAAAAGTATTTATCCATACTTCTCCAAGACCGACCTGCAGTGATGCTGAAAGGAGTTTGATAACATAATTGTCCTGAGAAGAAAAATCATTCGCTGGGAATGACGAGTTAGCCTGACAATGAAAAACATCTTCATTTCTGATGGTGCATTAGTAATGTCCGGGGAATCCTGTTTGTTTAATGTCAAGGCCTTGGAGATTGACCTTTCCAAATAGTGGTTAAATAATATAGGTCAATGATGAGAGATGGCTCTGTTATAGTGAGGTCTGATGGTACCGGCAGATTGAAAATCAACTGTAAATCTTGATTGAGATGTTAGATGTAGGAATAATAGTGATAAATGTAAACCTGCCTTTGTTATCAGAATATACACACATCCATTCTGAGCATGAGAATTTGGGTTATACTTGAAACAAATAAAAATTTTTTTTATCATGTTGTGTGGGCGTTGAATTAACACTTTAAAGCAGATTTGTGATATAAAACATGATAAATTTTTTTTTTCTGCTATTGAGTCACATTACACAAAGAAAGTGCATGGAAACTATACGAAGGGGGTCTAGAGCAAGACGAGTAAATATTTTCTACTAGTTCCAAAGAGCAGAGTTCTTTGTCTAAAGAGCTATAATCTGGTCGGCGCTGTTTAATTTAAGGTTCCGTACAGCGTCCTCTTTTTTG
The DNA here is from genome assembly GCA_005784505.1 of Bagarius yarrelli. Taxonomy (NCBI): domain Eukaryota; kingdom Metazoa; phylum Chordata; class Actinopteri; order Siluriformes; family Sisoridae; genus Bagarius; species Bagarius yarrelli. Next base: position 2,416,338 of record VCAZ01000001.1, on the reverse strand, counting down.
TATTGTATAGTCTGGTTTAATGTCTGTATTATTTATTTGTACTGTCTGTCTTGCACTGTTTGCACCAGGTTGTACACATGCACTTTATGTTGCTAAAATAATTTACTTTTAGTCGTTTGCTCACTGTTGTTCTTAAACAGTGTTGGTGCTCAGTGTTGTGCTCAGTGTTAAATTAAACATTTTAAGTTTAAGTTCAAGTTCAAGAAGCTTTATTGTCATTTCAATCAGATATAGCAGATCTCCAGGACCCCATGGTGAAACAATGTTTTATTTTACTGTGTACTGCATCTGCTATATATGGTTGAAATGACAATAAAGCTTCTTGAACTTGAATTTAAATTTAAGATGTTTAATTCATTACATTAGACATATACTATCAGCTGTGGTCTCGTCAAATCAACCTGTTCTGGTTTTGTAACCGTACTACAAAATGGTTCAAACCAATTTTAAACCTATATGCACTTACACCAGCAAGCTTTTCTTACACAAGTATTCTTTGCAAAATTCTTTGTGGTCTTTGAGTTTATTTTCTAGTCATGAGGTGCAAAAAAACCTTGAGAATCAATTTTACTTGCAAGGTTGATCTAGCACAAAGCTTTCTACCTCTCTCTGGTTTTCTGGCTCTCTTTTTTTTCTCTAGCTGTTCCTGTGTGCATTTTAGAAAGGATATCTGGATTACCAAGGCCTGAACTTGAAATGTAAAAGGACAGGGCAGTCAATATTTACTGATTAATGATAATAGGATGCAAACCAGGGGATCATCTTTTAAAGCTCTTTTTTTATCTTGAGACTAATTGACTTCCACGGTTGAGGACAGAAATGACACAATCCCCAAGTAAATCCTAAAGCTGTGCAAATCGTTTGTTTATGGATATTTAGTCTTTAAATGCATTCGTGTTTCTCCAGCATGACCCTGGGATAAACTCCTGGAATAGTGAACCTGTGCAAAATAAATGGGTTTCTGAAAATGATTCAATGAAGAAATGTTGGTGCGATGAAAAACGTATTGAATTAGAGGAGGGGCCCCCAATCGCTTTTTCAAGGGCCACATAACGGTTCTTTTCTTTAACAGGGGCTGGAGAAATTTAAAATGTATTTATTTTGCCTCCTAATAAAAGATTAGTAAGAATAGATTAGTTTCTTATTAGCATACAGACAAATATGCATTTCTTTTTAAGAGATATATATTGAATAAGGGCAGCACTGTGGCTTAGTGGTTAGCACTGTTACCCCAAAGCAAGAAGGTTCCAGGTTCGATTCCTGATGTCTCTCTGTGTGGAGTTTGCATGTTCTTTCCGTGCTTGCATTGGTTTACTCCGGGTTCTTCGGTTTTCTCCTACAGTTTAAAAACATGTATGTTAGATTGTTCTGTGATTCTATAGGAGTGAGTGTGAGTGTGTGTGTGGCCCTGTGATGGACTGATGGACCTGTCCAGGGTGTACCCCTCCTGCTTTTCGCCCTTTCAGAGACAGCTGAAATAGACTCCAGCAGATCCCTGTGACCCCGAATTAGAGAATAAACCGGTATAGAAGATGAATGAATGAATTAAAAAAGATGACAAATGAAACAAACATCTTTGGACTAAACAAAAAATAATCACCTGTCCAATTTTGCTTAAATTTCCTGCATTGTAAATCAACTTTTCTCTTTCCTAACATGCAGTAGCGCGCACTTTCACATTTTGCCAAACTTTTTTACCACCGTGTTTGTCGCAAAAAGTTTTGTTTAAAATGTGTGTAAATTATTATGTATTAAAATATTCACAGCCTAATGTTTATTTTCAGTCCGTAAATATGCAAGCACTGAAAATTCAAGTTCAAGAAGCTTTATTGTCATTTTAACCATATATAGCAGACGCAGTACACAGTGAAATGAAACAACGTTTATCCAGGACCCCATGGTGCTACACAAAACAACACAGAATTACACAAAACAACAAAGAGTCACATAACGAAAAAACAACACAAAACTAAAAATAATTGTCTTAGCAACATAAAGTGCATGTGTGCAACCTGGTGCAAACGGTCCAAAACAGACAATAAACAGTGCAATAAACAGTACAAACATTAAACCAGACATTAAACCACACAAAAAAACAGACACTACAGGACACTACAGGACAAAAACTGTACAGAAAGTTAAATTAAACAGCGCCGACCAGATTATAAAAATGTGCGAATAAGAAATGTGCAAGTAAAAAGCAAGATTACCTTAAAATGCAACCACTGTTAATGCAATGCATTTGTCCTTATTTTCCCTCCATAAGATGTCGATTAACCGCAGCTAATTATAAATGAAGCCCTGAGATTTTCTATCATATCCAAACCTACCCTGGAATAGTGTATTCCTAATAATAAGATGCTTATTTACAATTAGGAAAAGGAATTTACAATCTTTATCCATTACCTAAACTGATTCTAATAATAAAAACATTTCTGTTTGTGAAATAACACGGGCTATGAAGTATAATGACCTTGCAATAGAATGGTCTTATGGGGAAATTTTATAAGAAGACCTTATGGAGGTTTAGATGTTTGGCTTATGCTCCTGGGCTTCTGGTGTCTTTCCTTATAATCCATGTACCATAGTCACACTCTGGAATTAGGCCACGTTAGGTTAGATCAATAGGGCTGGAAGGTACAGTTGTGATGCAGGTGTTGTGTTGTGTTGTGTTGTACCACATGTAAATATTGTGTGGCAATCTACAATATTAACACAGATGGGAGAGGATATGTAGAGATCACTGGCATCTTTGTCCAGTTTGGACCAGCTGGGAAAAATCAGTGTTGTCTATAGTTCTTTTCGTTGTTGTTCAGAAAGACAGGTTATTATTAAAGCATGTCTGGTTTTGCTTAATTAAATGGCAAAACTGGCTCCAGGCAGCCCTTTGCACGAGTAACAAGATTATTATGAGGCATTTAATTGTGTAAAACTAACTGACCTTTTAACTGTTTTGTGTTTGAAGGTATTTAATTACCAAGCAATTAGGTTCACAAACAAAATTATACAATATATAAAAGTCTTTGTATATGAAAAAAAATCTAAAAAAAACCCCTATTAAATAATAGCTATAATAAAACTATTGAAAACATGTGATTATACTAGAATACTAGATTAACACTGTTAATACTGTTAACTAATACAGACGGGAGATAAACTAAGCAGTAAGTAATGCCTAGCCTAGGTAAAGGGTAGTGAAACAGACCGAGTCTATGTCGGTAACACTTTAGAATACCGGCCCATAGTTAACCAGTAACTAACTATGCAGGAAGTACTAGTAATAGCAATTAGTATTAGCAATGTCTTTTTTTGTCACATAGACTTTACAGCAGAGTGAAATTTGTTTCTTCGCATATCCCATCTTGGTAAGTTGGTGGTCAGAGCACAGGGTCAGCTATGAGACAGCGCCCCTGGAGCAGAAAGAGTTAAGGGTCGTACTCAAGGACCCAACAGTGGCTGACTGGCAGTGGTGGGGCTCGAACTCAGGTCTTCCTAGTCTTTCTATTATTGTAATTATTAAATAATTGGTTATTAATTGGTCATAGTTCACAAGTGGTTCTTGATGACAATTTTTAGTATTTATTGATAACTAATTCAATAAAATGTTTATTTAAGTGTTAATGTAGTGCAGTAGGCTGGGGTGGCCCAATAGTTAAGGTGCTAAAGTTGTGACAAAAAAGACATTACTATTACTAGTACTTCCTGCATAGTTAGCTACCGGTTAACTATGGGCCGGTATTCTAAAGTGTTACACACTTGTCAGGTCTGTTTCACACTTTTGAAAGATGAATTTTGTTTAAATAAGAATTGTACATAAAAAATCCTTTCAATAAGAATAAATAACTCTGGTGTGAAATAGATGTAGAACTTAGTAACATTTTTTTTTGCTGTGATTTCATTTCAACCCATATTAAGGGCACTGAAAAACAGTCTGAGAAGATAATAATTGCTTTTAAGTGCTTTTATGCCACAGTCCACCTTTACCGAATGACTGGCATATTAATGGCTCTTAGGTAACACCTAATTGAGAAAATGCAGTGAAAGTAAGAAAGTTTTGTGAGGATATGATTTTCTCACAGTAAAACGTTCCACCCTTTTTACCATCAAACTGTATTTGTCAAACACTGAAAGTGCTGAAGTTCCCGTTGATATCACAGTGGTGGCCATTTGACACCTCCAGCCTGTGTCTTAAGAAGCTAAGCCGTCTGGCCAGTGTGAGATGTGAAATGGCGAGACAAGGCTGTGCAATAGAAAGCTCAGCTTGTCACCCACACTCCACTGTGCCAGGCTTGAATGGCAGCTGATGGCCTGTATGAGCTGCCAGGAGGTGGGGATGGGGAGTAATCTCATAGCCTCAGCCCTCATCGTATCCCCAAAGCCACAGTGACAAGACAAGGAGCTGTCTCTATACCAAGCATCTCTCTCTCTCTCTCTCTCTCTCTGTCTCTCTCTCTCCATGGCTAGGGATGATACACATTTATGTCTGAGCTGCTGTGACTGATCTGTCAGAGTGCAATCCAAATGATATTTGACATATAATGTATTGCGCAATTCAGAAGATTTTTGCTAGTGAATATGTAATTCCTGATTCAGTATAGTAAGACCATTCCACTAAAAATATATAAGATTATAAAAAGTTTTTTATCATTTTTTTCACCAATCAATCTAACATACATGTTTTAGTACTGTGTGAGAAAACCGAAAAAACCTGGAGTAAACCCACGCAAGCACGGGGAGAACATGCAAACTCCACTTAGTAAGACCCCTGCCTGGGAATCAAACCCTGGACCTTCTTGCAACTGTGCTAACCACTAAGCCACGTGCTGCCCAATGCTAATACAAATTTGGCAAATTAATCAATATGGCCATGACAAATAAACTGAACAACATAATTTTTTTTGCTTGTATTTTACCCGCACAATTCGAGAGAACGTCCCAAAAACAGGAAATGACAGTTAAAAATCGGATACTTTGACATGAAGTCGGAATAGATCGAGAGAGTCAGCTCTGTCTGGATCTGTATTAATGAAATATAAATCATCATTTCCAGCACGTCCCTTCAAAGAGATGGAATTTCATTAATATTTTATTAGCTCTGGGTTACAATTGAAATCGAAAACAGTTTGCAAATGGCCAGAGTTGTGTACAGCAGATGCTATGGCAATCAGACATCTAACAAAATGTTAATTGGGCCTTATTAATTCCAGACCTGGCTCATGATGTAATTATTCCATTACTTTATTACTTTGCCACAGAGCTTCTCTTTATTCATTGTGCATTGTAAGCATAAATCCCCGGCATTGTAAGCTTCTTTAACACTGTGACTTTATACCCCTTAGCTAGTTTGTTCATCATATGTTCTTATGTATTATTTGCATTTGCATTATTTGGCAGACGCCATTATGCAGAGCGACTGACATGGATCTTATCTCATACATCTGAGCAATTAGGGATTAAGGGCGTTGCTCAGGGGCCCAGTGGTGGTGGCTTGGTGGAGCTGGGACTCGAAAACACAATCTTTGGGTTGGTAGTCCAACACCTTAACTATAAGCCACCATATAATTATGTATTCAAGAAGGTTCTGTAGGGATTATGATACAGCCTTCAGGATTAAGTGTACTATTTGATGTTATTGGCATAAGACAGTAATAAAGCAGTAATAAAAGAAAAAGGTTTGGAACATTTTCGTTTATACCATCATACAGTAGCTTTAGCGTTGTTGTAAGGCGGGAAAGCAGAAGCTCCACAGCTTAAGGCTGGTTTTGGTAACCCTCACTAAGTCTGTCTTCTATAAATATATAGTGTAAATATTTTAAAATAATAAAATCAATCTCTGTCTAGAGCTTCTCTAAACAAATATAACACTAAAAACCCCCGATAAGTTGAATCAACAAATTTGAGTCAAGTTGTTCACTCCTTAACCTAAGTAATGGATCTTGTTTAAACTTGTATATTTAAGTTCTCCTAACCTGCTGCTCAAGTAACCTTTAGTCACATTTTAAAGTTTATTTAACTTGGTGTTTATATAAAGTAATTAATCAATTAAGTTCACTTAACCTAATGTTAAGTGTTTAGTTCAAACTCTGGCTTTTCCTTCAACAAGAGGAACAGAGGAGACATTAGGCCTTTTGTTAGAATCCACCAATCAGCACATTAGTTCTCCTGTATGTCCAATCACATTAAAGGAAGACCAGCATAATCTAATTTATGGAATTAAATGATTTTGAGTTTATGTATTTTGAAGGTTAATAAGTGACACTATCTTATTTTCGAATTATGGGTCCACAAAGCAAACAACATAAGAGTTTACATTACAGTGTACAGTGTGTGTTGTATGCCTAATTTTTTATTAGCATATGAACAGTGTATCCACCCTGTAACGGCTAAGGCTGTTGCAATTAATAAATAATTGTATGATCGCAATTACTTGTCCTAACCACGATCAATGAATCCAACCGCAATTATTGCACACTTTTATTAGCCACAAGGGGGAGCTGTAGTACCTGCAGCATCTTACTTTCAATCAGAGTAAGTGAGTGGATCGGTGTGATGTGAAAGTCGGAGCGTCTGGGTTTTCTGACTCTCCAAGCGCTGCTTCAATAACGCAACATCACCAGCGCGACTCATGTTAACGACCCATAATGCAACTGCGGAGAACATGAATTCATTTATATGTTTCTAAATAGATAAACACCACTGACAGGACACCAAATATGGATTTCCTTAAAAACTGTCCATCACTAATCAACCTAACACATGTTTTTGGACTGTGGGAGGAAACCGGAGAACCTGGAGTAAACACACACAAGCACGGGGAGAACATGCAAACTACACATGCAGAAAGACCCCTGCCTGGGAATCGAACCCGGAACCTTCTTGCTGTGAGGCAACAGTGCTAACTACTAATCCTACTACTATGCTGCTCTATTTATAAGGTTGTTACCTAAAATGTTGTTTTTTTCTTCAACTGCTGCTCAATATACCTGTCATATATACCTGACTTTATAACACATTTCCACTTAAAAGTGTGCAGAGGAGAAGGCCAGCTCCTCGTCCCCTTTACCATGTTGAACCTGTCTTATTAGACCTGCCCAGATGGGTCATGCTATTTAATTCATAAGGAAACACACACTTTGATCCTGTAAGGTTGTGTTTGGAATTCAGATGCAGTCATGCATACACCAGCATGTGTCTCTACAGCACACAGCCCTAAACGCTCAAAGCTCTAGTACCCTGACTTTCAGTTCAGATGGGATGGTGCCTCCATTTTTATGTCAAATGTCACCCACCAGTGCTTTCACTTAATGTCTGAATCGTGGTGTGAAATAGCTTTAAATGTTTAGCATGAAATTGATTTCTTTCCACTATCTTTTTTTAGGGAAAACCTGTATTTGAAAGATTTGTAATATAAAAGTTGTTCCTGCTAAAATTATTCCTGATAATGTTGATGTTGTTATTGATTTGGTTATTAGTGTCAGACAGTGGTGTGTGCAGTCAGGGCCAGCAAAGCCTTCAGAATCAGTAGTGCTGCCCATGTAACGTAAACTATATTAGCAATGGAAATGTTTCCACAATAATGTCAACAATGTTACCTCCTCTGATTTAAGCCCAGTTCCACTAGCAAAACTAATGTCTGTACAGTTACATTAGAACTTTTACGCCCACAATGGCTGACGGAGAAGAAGAAATTCACTTTGTCTTGGACTTACTTAAAAATATGTGGACTTTTCCGGAAAAGTTAGACATTGTAAGGGGAGTTAGGTTAACCCCGAAGATAACTAGCTTGTCTCAGCCTGGGAACTTCCAGACCAGCACCGCCGAGCGGTAACACTGACTTACAGCCTTTAAATGTCTGATATATTTTATTGATATCTGTAATGTTTTTGTGATGTTATATTAATATTAAGATAAATATTGATTCTGAACTGCTCCAGATGTTGTATGTGGTACAGTTGTGGTTGTAGTGTAGAGGTTTGGAGTCGTGTGTTAACGGGTTTTAATAAAAATGGTTTTCACCCTCAATACGTGAAATGTCTCTCTGTCTGTAATTCCAGGCCGTGTTATATGGTGTGTTTGTTTAGTATTGATGGTTTCTATAATTGCGCTGTGATAGTGATGGTATTAAGAGGTGTATTTGTCGGGGAAAATCCCCGCTGAAGGCCCAGCTACCCCTCAAATTCTATATTACAGAACACAGTTTGAATTTGTTTTGAATGGAATGGAAAATAAGAGGCTGGTTGAGAGCCGTAAATATTTATCTTATGCCGTCTCGGACTATTCTGTGGCTTTTTCAATAGTTGGGTTGCCAAATCTGCAAAATAAAATCTTGTCTGAAAGGAGCAGCAGCATTATCAACCTGAGATCAAATAAAGCCTATACACACAGCAATTCAGGATTAAATGTAATAAAGGTGCTTAGTTCGGTCAATGAGGGCTTTTCATGTGCTATTCATAGCAGACTGTATGGCATTACGTGGATCTTTTGCTCATTCATCTATTACACAATTGAAAAGGAGCTCTTATTTTCTGTACATATACCATTTCCACACACACATTTCTAAACGCAAGCACACACACACACACACACACACACACACACACACACACAAAAACACAGCAGTTTTTTTTCTATTACGGTTATTAGACATCATATCACATATATGTTTTGTGTCTATCATCATCTCCAAATGAAGCTTAAGTAAATTTGAACCTTGTGACCTGGTTTACTCTTGAGCTTAAGCACTTTTGATTGGATCATTGAAGACACATGCAGGATGAGCCTAAGATGCACGGTACGGAGTAACCTACTAAACAGTCAATTATAATATCTTTCTTTGTTAATTATCAAATGGGTTATCTTAGCATGGAGACTATTTCGCTGTAAAATTTGCAGATGTGGGTAGTAACTGATTACATTTACTTTGTGACGTATTTACTTAAGTAAATTTTTTGTGGTAACTTTTACTTTTAGAGTATAGTTAATGATCTGGACTTTTACTGTTACTCAAGTACGTTTTTATTAAAAAACTTTATTTTTACTTCACTACATTTGGCGGCGTTCCTCCGTTACTGACAAACGGTAATAAATATGAGATTTTTGAAATAATAAGTTTACATGAATTGTTCACTATCACAACGTACAATAATTTCAGTAAACGGTGTCAAAATGACGCCTATTTGAACTCTTATTAATAATCATTTGGTATTTATGAGGACTTTAACCTTATTGTAAAACCAGATGTTGATTGCATAAAAACTTGCTGTTTACTTGCACATTTCTGTCCTACCTGCAGATTTTTATAATCTGGTTGGCGCTATTAGAATGTTCTGTACAGCGTTATGTTATGTTCTGTATTGTCTTTTGTAATGTTTGTATTGTTTATTGCGCTGTCTGTTCTGCACTGTTTGCACCAGGTCGCACACATGCACTTTATGTTTGCTCTGTTCAGTGGCTCTTTGTTGTTCGTTTTGTGTAATTCTGTGTTTTTGTGTAGCACCATGGGGTCCTGGAGAAGCGTTGTTTCATTTCACTACATCTGCTATATATGGCTGAAATGACAATAAAGCTCCTTGAACTTGAACTTGAAAAATATCATGTTATCAACGTTTATTCTAAACATCTGCACATTAAACACAAAACTTAATAAACTAACCAGCAAACTGGGACGTCCTGCATTTATAAAATAATTCAGAAACCTTATTAAAGTTTATTTTAACACCTGACTAAAGTGGAGAACCTCCACACAAAATCAACACGGGATTATTCCTACATAATTATAAACTTTTAAAATGAATATTAAAAATGAACTGTCCTTAAAAAGTAGAAAAATAAAGACAGGGTTTAAAACATCTGAGTGTGTGTGTGTTTAAGATTTTTTTTGTAAATGACAGCTGATGTGATGTTAATGTCCATCACAGGACTGAGATTGACTTTACTTTAATCTGTTTTATATAATCAGAACAGAGAGACTTTAGAGCAGACGGGATGTAAAAAGTAGTTTGAAATTTAGGGTTTTTTTCTTCGTGTCAATCAGATCAGAAGAAACTAGTAGCTACTGGGGTACGGGAGTAATTTTTTTATCGGATACTTTGCTACTTTTAATCGAGTAACTATTTTGATTGTTCCTTTTACTCTTACTTGAGTGAATATTTCCATAAGTACTGATACTTTTACTTGAATACAGATATTGGATACTCGACCCACCTGTAACTAAAATACTGAACTATACACATCATCACACAGACAAATCCCATTTCCCTGTAGGACATTCTTTTCTCCTGTATTATTAACTTCCGAAATCATATTATTTTACTTGCAATAGCATATCTATCACCTTCTCTGTGTAGATTTATTATGCTGCAAATTACAAATCTGTTTCTTTCCATTTTCCCACCTTGACATTTCAAGGTCTTAAATCTTATCAGTGGAGCTGAATCTAAATGCTAAGATTAGTGAACGAAAAACAAATCTACATTTAATGAAAGCAACCCATGTTTCTGCGTCCCTCATTTTCAGTAGAAGAGGTTTTTTAATGCAAGTGTAGCATTGTAAATGTTTAGAATTTTATTCTAGGTTTTTGTTCCGAGCTTATTCACAATTGCGGCTTCATTCGAGTGTCTCTATTGCTTGCTTGTTTGATAAGGGCTGTGTTAATCTTTTTTTTTTTTTTTTTTGATGAAAGCTATTTTCTCTGTAATCCATCTGTCTCTATGCCAGATCTTTCTCCTTGTTTTGCAGAGAGGGAGGCTGATGGAAAGCGGATGGTGTCTCAGGCGGCGTCTAATTTGCATCTGCACAGTCATGCTCTTGCGTGAAGATATTGAAACTTTTACACACACACACACACACACACACACACAATTCTGTTTATTGAGGCACTGCATTCTGTGTGACTTCATATTATAATTTTAATGCAGTAGAGTGTCAAAGGCTAGCGATGATGCTAGTAATAGAATTTCCATAGAGACAAAGCTTCATATTGATATTGGAATTAGTCTGTGAGTCGGATCAAGTGTGCTCCCCTTACCAGGGGGCGGTCATGAAATTGTTATTAATGGCAAAAAAATGAGAACGTAATAAAAACAAACAAAGTCTTTCTCTACATGTCCTCCACCTAAGGTGATGGATGAGCTAGTGGAGACCATCTTTAAGAAAGCCTTCTGCGTGGCTTCTAAGGAAAAGTTCAACCCAAGTTAATTACCCCATCGTTGAACCATTTTTGAAATACCTGTTACAAAGTGGTGGAAGAGGAAAAGTCAGTGGGTGTGAGGTCGGGGAAGCAGGGGGTATGAGTAAGAGTTTAGTACTGCAAGTTTTGTGAGCTGAATGGAAAAGGTGAACCACCTTTGTAGTGGCATCGTGGAGAACTGTACCACAGGTTCTCTAAACGAGAAGAACATACTCATTTCCGGAGACATAATTTGGGCCAGTACTTTCCATTTTTGCCCCTTATATGTTAACCTCTGGCAGACAGGTGATGAGTAAAGCTGTAAAAGCCCCTGATCTTGGTAGAGGCTTTAATATAAAGCTAGTTGTGATTGTCTGATGATTTTTTTCAACGTCCGCTTAAGATCGAATAGTCATAGTAAAAACAAATCTATAAAATCGTCATGGCATTGATTTTATCTTTGTCGGGTGTGTTTGTGCAAAAGATAAATCTTCACACTTACACAGCTGTTTTGTCAAGTCCCCATTACTGGTACAGCGCTTTTTAACTATAGAAATTGTGTCAAAGCAGCTTTACAAAGTCAAATCAAATAAAATAATATTAAACACTCACTAAAAACACTTGGATTAACTCGTATCCATAATTAAGAGTCTCCAACTGAGCAAGCCAGAGGCGATGTAACATAGAGCCCACTGAGATGAGGAGTATTAGAACCCAAGTGCAGATTTATTCACAAGGTGACTATATATAAAACAGAAGACAAATACCTAGCTGGAACATGGTAGGAACATGAACTCACCAAAGTGGTATACAAAACAATTATCCACAAAGACAGAAGGGCTATAAATACACAAGGAACTAGTTAACAAAACAAGACACACCTGAACCAATCAACAACACATGGAAAAAAACCAATAAGAACAAGACACAGAGACAAAGGGAATTACATGATGACAAAACAGGTAGTAAACAAAACAATAACATGACTGAAGCTAACTTAGCTAGCATAGCTAGCTAAGCTAACACAAACAAAACAAAACAAAATATGAAACAAGAACCTTACAGGCGACAGTGGCAAAGAACCAAAACGTTATCGGTGGAAAAATTGGAGGAAAAAAAACCTTCGCAGAAACCAGGTTTAGTCAGGTGGGTCAGGGGGGCCGGTTCTCCTCTGAACAGACATGCCAGCAGGTTATTCTATACTGCAGTACAGTTTCCATGGTCTTGTCTGGATTGCCGTCTAGAAAACAAGATTATCACTGGGAAATTATTTTCTCTGTGTTGATCCACCAACTGGACTGGATACAGACTGGATCTGAGCTTGGAATAGGAAAATAACAGATTTATGTTAGTGTAGATGCCCTTCTACATAGTATAGACAAATACATTGTGTGTTATTGGAGGTGTTCCTGGTTCGGGTTTATTATAGCATAATATGTACAAAAATAAACTACATATATCATTTCTTTAGATGTTCATAACTCTTTTAAGAGACTTATTTAAATTGTAACTTAAATTCTAGTTCACTTTTGTGTAAGCGGATGCTGTGTTCTATTTTTGACCACATCCCACTAGACACAGTGGAGTAATGATCTTGAATAAGATAGACAGGAAGAAGTTCCAATCACTATGATAGAGAACAAATGGGCTTAAGGCCAGTTTTGGTATATTCTCTCTTAAGAGAAGGAACTATAGAGTAATGCAGTGAGTAGTTGCTAAGACAGATGCTCAGGAATGTTCAGGCCAGTATGACCCATAAGATCACAATGTCTTTAAAATTAAACCTGCCACAAATGTTAAGGAATCATTTAATAGTTTGACTCTCTAATTGGAGAGATAACAGTTGAGAAAAGAAGGTCCGAAAGTTTGATCATATTTAGTAACCATTTAATGTTAGAAAAGAGTGAGGGGGATTGATAAAACATCAGTGTGGAAGTATAACCTTAAATGAACTTGATGGTGCTGTGTAATAGGCTGACGGGCTGTCTGGATCTGTGGAGGGAGTTTTTTATCCCCAAGTGGTTTAGATTAGTGGAGTTAATATTATGTATTAAAATTCCTTAATAATTGATTTTTGGCCAGAGGTAAGTTATAGATTAGATTAGTCTGTTAAATGAAGAACTATTGGAAAAGGTTTAACTAGGGGGGGAAGCAGAAAACTGTTGCCTCCTTATGTAAGTTATCGTTTAAAGGATCAACCCTTTAATACTTTATTTACAAAACCTGAACTGAATTCAGCTTCTAAATTAAGTCATTTTTTAATTAGAAATTACTCTTTAATCAAACAACACAGTCAGTCCCTTATTTTAATTATAAGGGACTGACTGTGTTGTTTGATTATAGAGTAAGTTGAAATATATAATGTTTAACATTTAGCATAACAGGAATGTCTTTAAGTATTGAACAAACGAACAAATAAACAAAAGTTAAGATACAGAGAATATCTATCTATCTATCTATCTATCTATCTATCTATCTATCTATCTATCTATCTATCTATTCATCCATCATTGCAGACCGATCTATGGCGCTAAATATTACAACCTGATTTCATGAATATTTGAATAAAATGAAAACTAAAAGACTTTAAAATCACATGAGCCAATAAATTATTCACAATAGAACATTTATGAACTGGACTGTAGATGAAGAGATTTGATTTTGAGGAACTTTGTTTTTTAAGGTATTCCACTCTTTCACAGATTGGAGAGCCTCTGCCTATCTTTACTTCTGAGAGACTCTGACTCTCATCAGGTTGTATAACAGCTGCTGTTTTTCAATAGTGGAGCTATGACACATTCCTCGTTTTAATTAAATAATATTTTTCACATTTCTCCCCGTTCTTAAGCTCTGGTATTTAGCACTAATGTCATTAGCAGTAGTTGTCACCATACAAAGTATATTTGGGTAATTAATAAAGCTTTACGTGAACATTCTTCTATTTGTTTTGAATAGCAGTTTTTATGCAGAGAAAAATGTCCTGGTATGTTTAAATACACAATTATGGCTCTGTTGCACAACCAGCAACTGTTGATTTGAAACAAAGAGAGCATCTTTACCGTATACAGGGAAAATAATGAGATGAAAATCTCCACTGTGGCATCTGTTTATTTCAGATTATCACACCTGAGGAAAAATGACTGTTTTACACAAAATGCGCTAATTGTTTTTACAGACAGTAAGCTAATTATACCTGTGGTGGTATACAGATGAAATAAATGTAATAAGTTTGTGTCACGGACACGCCAGGCTTATTCACCCTTCCCAGCTCACAGTCCCCCTGAGATTTATTTACACACACCTGTTTCTCTTTGCCCCATTCATTCCTGCCCACCTTATTTACGCAGCACACACCGGCGGGTTCCTTGTCTTGGTCTGAATTGTTGGAAGAAAAACTCCCTGCCATGTCACTTCACAATCAACGTCTTTCCAGACTCCCTTAAGATAAAAGATTTTTCAGACGATTTTAAGAACGTCATTCCTTTAGACTCCCTTAAGATAAAAGATTTTTCAGACGATTTTAAGAACGTCATTCCTGACTACCTTAAGATAAAAGATTTTCCAGACGATCCTAAGAACGTCTTTCCAGACTTTCCTAGGATAAAAAAATAATACTCTTCCAGTGGTTCTGGGGTTTTAAGTACTCCTGGTCATCCTTAGTTCTCTGAGTTCCACATCTGCTGTAAAGACATTACAGATTTTTTGATTTTCTACGTTCAATTTTTCTAACCCACTTCTGTAATTAAACTGGTCTGTTTAGTTCTAACACAGTTGTCCTGAGTCTAGAATTTTTGGTCTAATCGATTATTGTGTAATTTTTACACCGCATTAGCGCAAAAGATGTTATAGTGCACACAACTGCACAAGTTCTCGTCAGTTATCTTTGATAAAAAAACTGTCCCGTCTTGTCACCTGTGGGATGCTGTGAACTCTTTGACGATTAAAGAGAATTACAAACACACACACACACACACACACACATACACACACAACATCCCACGCTCTCAGTGTGTCTTTGGCCTCACACCAGAGCTCCAGTCCTGGTGTAAAGCACTGCTGTGTTTGAAGACCCAGGGCTCATTTCACACATCTGCGTGCCGTGGAGAGTCTAGTTCACTTCGCCTGTCTAGTCATGGCTGTATCCCCATGCCATGGGCTTGTTACGCCTCTCAGATTGGTTTGTGTCGCTAAAGCTCCTCTCTGGAATAGCATTTTATGTCCATTTCTTCACACCTGCTGGGTGACTGCTTGCTAATCCAATTTATGAAACAGTGGAAAAGTTTCTGTCATGTTACATGCATTTAGAACAGCTGGGATATAGATTAGTGCTTGATTAGCTATTGTTAGGGAATAACAACAATAATATTAAAAGAACTGAAGACATGACATAAATGACTGAGTCTTTAAACTTAATACATGTTATGCTAAACAGCCAAGACAGGGTTTTAAAGCTGTCAGTTCTTCTCTGACCAGATAAACCAGTAGGTTAGTAAACCCACAGTACATTTAATAATTGTTTGTCTAATAGAATGTCAGTGCTAATAAATGCTACGATGAAGAGCCACTCTCCTTTCCTGAATAAAGACTTGATTAAAAACTCATCATGCATTTTTTTTTTTTTTTTTATAAAATAAAGATCCTTTTCCTGTCATTGAATGAGTAAATTGATGAAACCGAGAATAACAGGACGGTAATTGCTTCTGATTAATAGTAGAAAATGAATTCAAGCAGTGTTAAACTCCTTAACTAGCAAATAATCAGACAAAATAGAGTATATACCAAGATCTTTTACTCTTGTTAATATTATGGAGACAAAAGCGCTCTAAATACAAGGAAGTCTAATAAAATAACTCTATTCTTCAAGCACAAACTCAGACTCTTATTAATTGATGCTTATTAGTGACGGGACAATAGTGGGATATATAAGAAGGTCGTTTTTTAGTCATTTAAATGGAGGTCATTCTCACAGGTGTCTTTCTCTCTCTCGCTCTCTCGCTCTATCTCTTGTTCACATTATAAATTGCTCTAAGGCTTCTTTCACTTTAATATTCTTTTTCCCATACAATGTGCAAACTCCATTCAAGAAGATGAACGAATTTAAATGGGATAAAATCATAAATCTGATTAGTGAGATATTCCCTGTGATGGAGAAATGATTTGATCAAGATGAATTGAAAATGAGGAGAAGAAACAGCCGACACTTCATCCAAGCCTGCGTTTTATTCCATCATTTCTTTATTTAAAAAGTTTCAAGATGTATATTTTAATTTGCTGAGACTTTATCGTCTGTAATTATTTCATTTCCAGTTTTAAAAAATCTACATTCATCAAAAAAATATATTTTACCCAAACCAAATTTGTTGGAATTTGGACCTGCAAACATGCATGCTTGCTGCACAAAACCTAGAGACTTTACCCATTAGGCATATAACAAAACCAGTGACATAAATGGCATCTTACTGTGTATAACATCCAATTACCTCCTGTTGCTTTGTATGCCATGAAGCACGACATCCTAATGGCCCCTATACACATAGCTGTTTACACTCTCTCTGTCTTGCTATGATTCAGTGCATCTCATCAAGATCATTAGAGCTCTAATAACCCACAGACAGCAGTGGAGAGGAGATAATAGATATACTCTACATAGTGCATGCTAGCATGCTTTGCAGGACTTAATGTTCTATGCTCTGGTGCAGACAGACCGACTGCCTGTGGCTCGCTGTGATATTTAAATGACATCATTAAGCCTCCTGAACAGGACCACTGGAAACAATGCCAAAGCCAAGGACTCACATTTACAGGACACATGTCTGACTCCTTTTCAACTTACACAAGCACAACTGTATGTGTGCAGTTGTGGCATTTGCCAGACACCCTTATTCAGAGCGACTTACATTTATCTCTTTTATACAACTGAGCAATTGGGGGTTAAGGGCCTTGCTCAAGGGCCCAGCAATGGTGGCTTGGTGGTGTTGGGAATCGAACCCCCTGTCTTTTTGGTATCAGTCCAACTCCTTAGCCACTAAGCCACCACTTCTCTTTTTATGTAAATTGTTGCTCCCTTACCATGAGAAGAGGGGTCTCTTCCTGTTTATGAAGGGGACATCCCTAAGAGAGTTAATACTTGTGTACATACTCACACAGACACACACACACACACACATCTAGTGTAACACACCGAGGATAAGAGATGCTATCATGCTTAAAGCAATCTGGTCCACAGTCATATGTCACAAATAGGTGTCAACACTCATTACAATGTAATAGGCTTGGGGAGGACTCTTATCATGGCTATGACATCTTCACTCTTTCTCAGACAGCTCTACTTGGCAGAATTGTGTTAAATTTCACTACCTCCATTTTTATTTAAGTGTTTTTTTTTAGGCTACAGCCAGGGACGTGCTGAACACCACATACCCACACGCTCACCGGCTCCAATGTCTGACTTAATGGAGCTCTAAACCACAGAATTGATTCACAGTATTATGAGTGAGTCATTTTAGGTCGAGAAGGTCTAAGGGTGTAAATGGCAGTCAGCTTTCTTTTTGCTTTTACAGACCTCTGGGACAATTTTGCCTTTTCTTCCAGAAAACGTCTTTATAAACTTTAAATTTGAAGGAATTTGCTAAAGAAAGCTAAACTCACAACACAAAAGTGGGTTAATTTAGTTTCGATTATCCGTTTATCTTCTATACCCAGTTATTCCCTAATTCGGGGTCATGGGGATCTGCTGGAGTCTATCCCAGCCATCTCTGAAGGGGCAAAAGGCAGGAGAGGTATACCCTGGACAGGTCGCCAGTTCATAACAGGGACACACACACACACACACACAAATTCTTTGGAATCACCAATGAACTAAAAATTGCATGTTCTCCCCACAAGCAAACTCCACACCTGTCCGGGAATCAAACCTGGGACCTTCTTGCTGTGAGGCAACAGTGCTAACCACTGAGCCACCGTACTGCCCCTTGATTTGATAACATTCAATCATACTCTCATAAACTTTAGCCAAAACAGGAAGTTAAATAGCAAGCACATCTTCCCTTTTTTTCCCCTTGACAAAACCTAAATCATTTCTAATGCGTCTAAAGGCCAGCAGGAAACTATTAAGCTTTCGATTGATAAAAGAATGAATGAAAATGTCTGACATGCTGCAGGGTCTCTTTTTCACATGGATTCACTTAAACATGATTGCCACTGTAAAAGCAGGTGCAAATGACTTGCTCGATTAGAGAAAGACCATTATTATTCCACCAGTCAATCAACAAGAGATATTTTTACAGTTAGGTGACGTCTGTCTCTACCTGCCTTCTGTTTAGACATTTCTCGACAGCTGGCTAGCCAGTTAACATGGTTACATTTAAGATAACAGTATTAAGATTTAGTATGACTTTATCTTTTTAAAGCCTTACAAACACTGGGAGAGACACAGAAAATAGTAAAAGCAAGTGTAGTTGGTCAACCTGTTGCCCTGCTGTATGTGTACAGAAAATTCAGTCAACGTTATAGTAAGATTTCAGGTCATCTAATGTCTACGCCTATATAATCCATGTTAACAGTCTGTTACTACTAATAAAACAGCTCTCTGTGGGCCCCCAAACTGCATGGGCTTTTAGAATTGTCCTACCTTCCCCCCTTAGATGTGTGCATGAGTGTGCCATACCTTGGATATAGTCTCTGTTTAGGATCAATTGGTTTAGAGAAATTGGTGGTCTTCTGTTTTGATATGTTTCTCTATTATCGCTAGCAAAGGTAACATCCCAAAATAAACTGATGTATTTCTAGACATAACAAATACAACAAATTTCTAGACATAACAAATACAAAAATATCCCCAGTGGACCAGTAGATTGAAGGATTGTGTTCAATGTACCAGGGCGTCCAAGAACTATCCCTGCATTGGATCTCTTCAGAACCAGAAAGTGGATCCCTCTCACATGGCAGATAAAACATTTTTTCTAATATATTTATTGTCTTTTAAAAGAGGCAGTAATTAAGTCGTGTACACGAATATTTAAGGTTGCGGTTCACATTTCTTTTTTTTCAGCTGTAAACACACTATTTTGTTACTGTAACCTCAACACACTGTTTCAGTTTGACGTGTTTTAGTTTTGGGTGCTTTATCCAGAATGGACAAGTTCCAGTCTTATTCATTTGTACAACTGCATCCCACTTTCTTCTCTTAATCCTCTTGTTCAAGTAAGCAGTCACGTCTGGACTGCACCAATTAGGTTTGCTTTAGCTGTGCTAATGTGTGTGGCACCTGACAGATAGTCAATAGACTTTATTTTACGCCAGTATGTGATATTGTAACTGGAGCAATTCTTTAGGTATGCAAACACAATCGATATTTACATGTAGAATGCACTTTAATTCATCCCTAGAGTGTGTAGCTATTGACTTTACACTTTCAAGTCCTCAGATGAACAATGCAATTCCAATCCTATTCCCTGGCTTATGTTTTCCATCCATCGTCACATGTGAAGTAAAACGTGTTTTCTTATTTAGCTGTGAAAGCGGATGGTGTATCTAGAACTTGTTCCTCTCCGAACCTGATTCCTTGTAGATGATATTCCTTTATTTTTCAGGCTCCCAACGGAGTGTTTTCTTTCTTACCTCTTTCCGTCAATATTCTTTCGTTCAACTATCTTTTTTTCCTT
Organism: Bagarius yarrelli; assembly: GCA_005784505.1. Taxonomy (NCBI): domain Eukaryota; kingdom Metazoa; phylum Chordata; class Actinopteri; order Siluriformes; family Sisoridae; genus Bagarius; species Bagarius yarrelli. Next base: position 2,396,508 of record VCAZ01000001.1, on the reverse strand, counting down.
TGCAACATCTTTATTTTTTCCGCTTTACTTTTCTCAAGCTTTTCTTCTCCACCATCTGTCGATTTATCTTGGCCATGCTGACTCCTATGCGCTGAGGCTCTGGAGAGATGGGAAATCGGCAAGTGAAGACGTGCCAGCGATCAATCTTCGCTGCCGCTCTGCTTCGCCGTGAGCCTCCAGCGTCAACACCCTTATCCAGACTGAAAAGTCATTTCACCCTTCTACGCTCTCCAAAGTCTGAATCTCACACCTCTGTCGTGTGTTTTGTGTTAGCCTCCTATCATACAGGCCAGCATCAGCCTCACATCAAACCCGATAGACTTAGCTTTATATCTGCATTATCTTTGTTCCTGGTTCTATTTCCACAAAACGCCAAGATAATACTCATCACTGCTGCTTTAAAACGATCTATATCAGACCTGGTGGGTTATGAAATCTTAAATGGAATCAGATGGAGAATCCTGCCTGATTAGGGGAAGCGCCAATGGTGAGGGTTTAGTCAGGTCTCTCAGTGGTGCCTCAGATCAGTGAGAAGGCTTTAACCTATCCTGTCAGACTAAATTAATTAGGTAATTATGGGCTCAGGTGGAATTAGATGCTGACACCTAGGGTGCCTCCAGGCTGCCCCTGTTTTGTGTTACAGTGGTGTGAGGGTAGAAAAGGGTCGATGGGCTATTAGCGTCTTTCAAAGAGATAATTGTAATAGGACATCCTGAAGCAATGGAGAATGGAGTAAGCATTTTTTTTCGTCTATCTATGCAGTAATTTGCACTATATGTAGATACATACGATGATATATGTATTATTTGCTCTGTCTTGCCAGGTCTCCCTGTTTCCAATTATAAGGCTTCACTTATGCGAACAGCAGAACAGAAGAAAAAAGGCAACTAGAAATAATGTCTCTATTTAAGATCCACTCAGCTTTCTGCGTGACTACCTGGAGGGTCTTTAATTCAGGCTTCAGCGGGAGGCTGTTGGCATTTTAGTGGGTAAAACAATTACAGCCATTTCAAAAAGAAGGGACCAGTTTCTGTGTGTCGAGGATATACAACTAAAATCATCCTCAACTCTTGCAAGAAAACAAGAAAAAAATACATTAGCAATCACAGAAATTGCCATTATTGTGTACAACCTAATTTATATAACATTTATTCCACAAACACACACATCCTGTTACATACTGTGTGTGTAAATGTGTGTGTGTGTGTGCACATCTTGTCCTGTAATTGATTGGAGGCACATCAAAGTTTGAGTTCCCAGTTCACTCATTTACATTTACAGCATTTGGTAGACCCCCTTATCCAAAGTGACTTACATTTGTTCAACAGTGGCAGCTTGGTGGAGCGGGGAGTCAAATCCCGATCTTCCAGGTATCCAACACCTTAACCATTGAGCTACCACCTCCCCCTCCACCTCACTCCTAGTGATCCCGGGATTCCATGATCTGTCTCCATTTAGACCCTGAAGAAGATGCAGAAGGTAATGCAATTTTAGTTAAATAACCTTTTTTTGCAGGTTACATACACACACACAAAGCAGTGACATGATGTTGTGTCAGATGATGCTAGACATTTCAAGGACTAGATTGAAATCAAGTTGTGACTGGGCGTTTGCAGCAGCAGCTCGGAAAAAGCGATGAAATAATCTACCTCTACATCTGAAACTCTCTTGCAAGAAAACGAGAAAAAAACATGAGCAATTACAGGATTTGGCATTATTGTGTGCAACCTAATTAATATAGCATTTATTCCACAAACACACACATATTGTTACTAATCACACACACCTGCAACACATTCCCCTGATTGCACTTACATCCTATATAAAGACACTCACTTGCTGTCTGGTCTCACTTAAGGAAGAAGGACATAATCGGGTATCTATTTCCAAGTTCCTCAGGTTCCAAGCCTTTGTAAAGACTACCAGTTCTGAGTTTCCCTGGTTTTTTCCTAGTTCCTCTGATTCCAAGGCTTTGTAAAGACTACCAATTCTGTGTTTCCATGATTTCAAGGCTTTGTAAAGACTACCAGTTCTGAGTTTCCCTGGTTTTTTCCTAGTTCCTCTGATTCCAAGGCTTTGTAAAGACTACCAATTCTGTGTTTCCCTGGTTTATTTCTAGTTTCCTCTGATTTCAAGCCTTTGTAAAGACTACCAGTTCTGAGTTTCCCTGATTTCAAGCCTTTGTAAAGACTACCAGTTCTGAGTTTCCCTGGTTTTTTCCTAGTTCCTCTGATTCCAAGGCTTTGTAAAGACTACCAATTCTGTGTTTCCCTGGTTTATTTCTAGTTCCTCTGATTTCAAGCCTAGGAGACTTCCAGACTGTGTTTAAAAGTGATGTTTCCAAGTGATTCCTCTGTTCTGGGTTTACCCAGAAGTTCTCTGTCAGTTTTGATGACTAAGTTTGTGTGAACTGCTTCCTTGTTTCATTCCATTGGAATAAAGTTCTCTGTTTGAATCGAACCCGTGCGCCGAGTCTATTATTGTTTTTAATTATTTCTGTATGTGCTACAGGACGTAGACGCATGCGGATATATATGAAATAAATATAGATATGAAATCTGCATGATGTACTTTGGCTACTGGATTTGTTTTTAACTTTCACGACTGGCATGCATTGTTTCAAATCTCTTCTGTCGCATTAAATGGACTTCAGGAAGAAAAAAGTTGCAAATCATGAATAGTTTAATTTCTTTTTTTTTTTTTTACAAAATTTGGCCCCAGCAAAAATATATTAGCAGATTGAACCAAACTGTTGACTATACACTATAATTACATTTACAGCATTTATCAGACTCTAGAGCGACTTACATTTATCTCTTATTCAACTGAGCAATTGGGGGTTAAGGACCTTGCTCAGGGGCCCAAAAGTGGTGGTTTGGTGGCTTATATGGCCAACAGTTTCTGGATAATTTACCATTACATCCACAAGTATACAATTGTCTAGAATGTCTGTGTATTCTTTGAGCATTACATCATTCCTTTAGAGTAACTAGGGCTACACAAGGGCTTGGTGCACAATTTGGATTTTTTTCTCAGATTAAATTTTGACTGTTCCCATCTGATTTTCAGTGCGAACTTTTTGTAAGCCTAAACATACAAAATCTACGTCTAACGTAGCATCATTTTATACAAAAAGTTAATTCATTTATCTTCTATACTTGCTTATTTCCTATTTCAGGGTCACAGGGCTCTGCTGGAGTCTATCCCAGCCATCTCTGAAAGCATGAAAGGCAGGAGGGGGACACCCTGGACAGGTCGCCAGACCATCACAGGGCCACACACACACTCATACTTACTCCTCTGGGCAATTTAGAATCACCAATCAACCTAACATACATGTTATTGGACTGAGGAAACCCGGAGAACCCGGAGTAAACCCACGCAAGCACGGGGAGAACATGCAAACTCCACACAGAAAGACCCCCGCCTGGTAATTGAACGTGGGACCTTTTTGTTGTGAGGCAACAGTGCTAACTACTAAGCCACTGTGCTGCCCCATACAAAAAAATTAAACACGCTAAACACTTAGAACAGACTTTACGAGTTAAGTGTTACACATTTATAAGGTGATGTGCAGTCTTAGAGGAGGAAGATGATTATAAAAAAGGGCCAAAATTTTGTGGAACAGTGCCTGCTATGACATAGCATGTCAGTATGACATAGCTGGGGAAAGTGGTTAAGGCGTTGAATTACCAACCCGAAGGTTGTGGGTTCGATTCCCAGCTCCACCAAGCCCCTGAGCAAGCTCCACCAAGGGCCCCTGAGCAAGGCCCTTAACCCCCAATTGCTCAGTTGTATAACAAGGAATATTGTAAGATGACGATCGAAAATGACTTAAAAATGCACTGTTTTACAAAGCGGTCCCTTTTGCAGAACATCTGACCAGTGTCGGATTTATGCTGTTTACACCGTCATCAGTTGCTCCATCACTTCTCCATTTTATCCCTAAAACTACTGCTGAACAGTCCAGTTGAAGGGTGAACTCTGGATGTCTGTTGTCCTAAAACTTTTGGCTGTATACTTTATGCTCAGGTTTTTATAAATGTAACCCATTGCAGTGTCTGTGACAGTTTCTGCCATGCATTTATGCAAGTTATTGAACTGAAGACAGCCAGTCTACAGAGACTAAAGGGTGACAGTCGTCAAAATCAAATTTAAATTTTATTGGTTACTCGCACAGCCGTCGACAAAACGACATGCAGTGAAACGTTTTTTTTTTATGACCGTTCCTGAGACATAAAACCAGACTTCACATAAAAACAGTATTTACTCGCATCCAAGGAAAAATATAAAATATTATATTATGCATATAAAAGATAGCTGGCAGAAAAAGTATGAACTATATGAGTAATGAAGTGCGGATTTGTACCGCTATATAATACCGTGCACAGGGTATTGTTCTTCCCGTGTCTGTGTGGGTTTATCTAATAATCAACTTATAGAACGATTAGATACGGTACAATCCTCTAAGGTGTAAATGTGTGTGTGTGTGTGTGTGTGTGTGTGTGCACATCTTGTCCTGTAATTGATTGGAAGTCACATCAAAGTTTGAGTTCGCAGTTCTCTCAGTTCACTCATTTACATTTACAGCATTTGGTAGACGCCCTTATACCAATAAGGGAAAGGGTGGCTTATTGGTTAAGGTGTTAGACTGCTACCAGAAAGACCAGGGTTCCATTACCAGCACCACCTGTGGGCCACTGAGCAATCTTTTTTTTATACAACTCAGCAATTAGGGGTCTTGAAGGGCCCTTTTCAGGGGCCCAGCAGTGGCAACTTGGTGGTGCAGGGAGTCAAACCCTGATCTTCCAGATATCAGTCCAACACCTTAACCATTAAGCCCCCCCACCTCACTCCTAGTGATCCAATCTGTCTTCATTTAGACCCCGAAGAAGATGAAGAAGGTATTGCAATTTTAGTTAAATAACCTTTTTCTGCAGGTTGCGCACACACACACACACACACACAGCAGTGATATGATGTTGTGTCAGATGATGCTAGACATTTCAAGGACTAGATTGAAATGAAGTTGTGACTGGGCGTTGAAATAATCTACCTCTACATCTGAAACCCTTCAGGTTTTTTTTAATAAAACGTAAAATTAAATTAGTGTTTGTTTTAACAGGCTAATTAGCAAGACAGTTGTTATTATCAGAAATGGGAAGTAATGAAGTACAAATACTTTTGTAGATTTTTCTGGTATCAGTACTTTTACTTTACTATTTATTTTTCTGATGACTTTTTACACAAATATTTGTACTTTCTACTTATTATTACATTTTTTATCCAGACTCATTACTTCAGCTTAATCGGTTTATGATTGATAATATTTATTTTGATTGTGTAATTTGACACCTTTTTCAACCAGTCAATCCACTTTTGTGATTGCGTGGCCTTATCAAACCGATCATCGGCGGTTTCCTAACCATCGCACACACTGTAAACATAGGCTAGTTTATGAAGCTAATAACGAACAAGGCAGTCAGGCAGAAAGGCAACAAGACAAGAATGGCTAACATGGACATTAAGACAAAGGGACTCAGCGATGTAAACATTACCTAGAACAGAGACATTCCTGATCATCCATAGACATATATATATATATATATATATATATATATATGAGGAAGATGTTCGAAATTGTGTCAACGTTAAACACGAGATGCTGGAGTTCAAGAATTCAATGTCGAACTGGAGAAACACATACAGGAAAATTAACGTCAGACGTTTAACTGTTTCCTCTTCTTTTTCTTGTCATGAGCCAATTTAATGTTTTCAGTATTGATAGTGTTTTTTCTCTGTTTGTCAGTAATTTTACCTTAAATTCATACAGGTGCACATTTTCCTATCACATTATCTACACTGCAGCACATGGGTGTGTTAACATTAGCAAACATTAGTTAACTTACTAACTAGATATATTTGTAAGGGTTAGCCAGCTCTTATTTTCATTGGAACTCAATTTACCATCAGTTCACCATCAAAAGACCAGAATCTGTATCATCTTTGGGTGCATAATGTTGATTAATTAACGTAATTCTGGTAGACTTACTTTTTACCCAAGTACGTGTCCGAGCCCAAACTTCTTAACTTTAGCTTGAGTGAAAAAGTGTAATTAGTACTTCAACTTTTACCCAAATCGTTTTAAACATGAGTATCTGCACTTCTACTCGAATAAAGGATGTGTGTACTTGTTTGTAATTGTTAGTCTGTAAGTAAATTGTGTAATCGTATTGCAAGATTTCCACAGCACATTAATCAACATAATGTTGTGTAAAATGTGTGTTACTTGAAAGGAGAGATAAAAAGAAAGAAAGAAGGAAATTATTCGGAGGATAGTTATAGTTCTATCGGTAAGGTTAATACAGCACTTTTAGTTTTGTAAAAAAGAAAATGAGCATAAAACATACATTAACACGTGAGTTGACTTTTTTAACGCATTGCTGCTCATCTGTAGTGTCACCTTACGCTTTTCACTGGGGAACGTTTGTGAAGCTGTTCCTGTGTTATGGCACAATAAGGGCACTGCAGCGCACCCCCACTCCCTCATGTCCTCTGGCTGTCAAACTCACACTGACTTCGTGTGACAGCTGAAACATAGCCTGACGCAGGTGTGTGTGTAGGGTATGTGTGTGTGTGTGTATTTGCATGCGATATGAATCAGACATACCCTTCTGTCTCTCTACTGGCACCGTGCCCCCAACCTGACCAGTGTAGGTCATGCTCACTTATCAGTCAAGAGACATGTAGCAGAGGAAAATGCCATTCTGTTCTCACACCATTGTATGACCTTCGCGCTTCCAACACATGGCAAATGACCAGGACTACATCCTTAAACGCCATTAAACAAAAAAAAACAACAACAACATTTCCATCAATAATGAACAGAATCACAAGTATTGCAAGTCTCTCTCTCTCTCTTTCTCTCACTCTCTCTCTCTCTATCTCCTGTCTGGTTTCTTTTCCATCTCTATTTTGGTTGCTTCCTTTTTGGCCTGAGATCGCCCTGGAGGCACAGGTAAATTTGTCGCATTTGACATTTTCCAAGACACTTTTTCAGGCCCAGTGAACTGAGGGAATCTGACATTTAATTACTGGTGAGCGGCCACACAGTTCAGCTAATTACAATCCCCTGAGTTTAGTCATCATATCTAATTAAGTTTTACTTTCATGAAAGCTTAATGGCGTACAGTGGCAGACGGCGGCATGCCATGCTTTTGCGAATATTATCAGCCAGCTTGGGCATTAAGTCCACAGAATCGGCTTTCCAAGCATATCAGCGATCGGGCATTGTTGTACCAGAATGCATTGCTTTTACCCATAACTGCCCTTATCAGACATGCAGATGGATATCCGGTCTGATTGGATTGATTGTGAGGGCATCATTGTGACAATGCTGTATACTACTTTTATCGCTTCGAGTCATGCAAAACACAAAGCTGCCCTTTTTCTCCATGAAGATGTTTCTCTGCTTTGATCCTTAGAGAGACAAATACACCGCTATCATTTTCTAGCAATTTCTCTGATTAGATTTTCAATGAACTTTCAATGCATTTCCTGATGAAGTCGGAATTCTGCAGCCTGACGCCTCGTCATATTAGTTGCTCCTTTGATCTCACAATCATTCCGTCTTCTTGATTTCTCTTGATTTGATGTTAGATTTTTTAATTTTCTATTAAATGTTATGAATATATTGTCTCTGGGGTTGCAAGTCATACTGAACATTAGCAGGAATGCTTGGAGTATTCGGTAGAATCAGCTTGTCTCCTTGAATAATGTTATGCACTTTGTTTTATAACATCACACAGGTGGGTTTTTTCTTTTCTTATCAAATTTCAGCAATGTTTATTTTGAATTTTATTACACTCACATAGTAATGGACACAGTAACAGGTATTAATTGTGATCCTAGCACAAAAATTTGAAGCTAGGATCCTAGCACAAAAATTTGAAGCTAGGACCATATCAGCTTATGCAAGCCCATGCACAGACATTTTGAGGGACAAACTAATAAAAGGGCCACTTTTGTAAGAGGAGGTGGGGGGTTGTAGATGTTTTGATAGAACATCATAATTACACATTTATTAATTCATTTTCTTCTTCTTCTTTTCCTTTCAGCTGTTTCCTTTTAGGAGTTGCCACAGCGAATCATCTGTCTCCACCTACCCCTATTCTCTACATCCTCTTCACTCACACACACTAACTTCATGTCCTCATTCCGTCTCTGAAAGGGCGAAAGACAAGAGGGGGGACACCCTGGACAGGTCACCAGTCCATCACAAGGCCACACACACTCATACTTACTCCTGTGGGCAATTTAGAATCACCAATCAAACTAACATACATGTTTTTGGACTGTGGGAGGAAACCGGAGAACCTGGAGTAAACCCACACACAGCATGGGGTTAGAATTAGAGGAAATTGAACCCTTTTTGCTGTGAGGCAATTTCCTGATGTATTTTATATATACATAAAAAGGAAAAAAAAAAAAATTATATATAGTGTATATATATATATATATATAACTATATTAGGTTGATTATATTTTATCCTAAATGTGTGCATGATATTTTACCAGTGATATTAGTTGTCAAAGGCATGCAAATGGGAAATGATTTATGTTTTGCCTAAACACTTTATACTGGGCTGAGTTATAATGAGAATGACTCATATGAATGATGGGCATGAATGAATCTTATGAACAAGTTGTAATGATGCTTACTAAAAAGAATGCTGCATTCTTAATAAAGGTAGGGGAATAGAGAGAGAGAGAGAGAGAGAGAGAGAGAGGAGAGGTGAGGAGAGAGAGGAGAGAGAGAGAGAGAGAGAGAGAGAGAGAGAGAGAGAGAGACTTAGAGAGAAAGAGATACAAAGAAACAAGGGCGGGCTGACGCAGGTTAAATCACTGGCTGACCGTAGCCCCTCAAGGCTGTGTCTCCCATGTCTTATCAATCTATCGACATGACATGCGTGCCAAGAGGCCAATAAACACAATGTGCCACGCAGGAATACTAATGCAGATGCAGATAGCTTGTTTGGCCACCTCAGCAGCCATTGATCCCCTTGCAGGCCTTGGGAGGCCAAGATAGATGGTGTGACACATCTGAGTGAATGGAATCGGGCTCTGTTCCCTACCCTAAAGCACAACTAACAACTCTGTACTGGTGTTTAACACACTCTTTTTTAACATCTCTCAATCAACACACAATCCTACAAGCCGTCTACCCTAGGGGTCATAGTGACATATAAGCTGGATCAGCCATGGTTTAGCCTTCTGTGTTAATTACCAAGAGAGAAGTTCCGGCCTCATTAGCCCACTAGGACCACTAATGAGCTGCCAGGTATTGAAAAGCCTATATGCAAATGATCAGGAACGAAAAAGAGGGAATCTAATCTGGGACTCATTTTAATTAAAAGTGATTAACTTTCACACCACATGCCAAACCAATGGAATTGTTCTGGGTGACAGAGAGGAATAAAAAAAAATTGGCTTAATGGTTCTAAGGGTGGTTGTAACTGTGGCAAGTTTCTTGACTACATTGCTAGCATAACATTGTATCTTCTTATATGTTTATTTACTGAAAAAGTCATTGCATATTTTGCTTTTACACAGTTCAAAGCAGCTTCTATGCCTAAAGGTTGATCATTGCCAAGGGGAAATCATATTGCGGCCTTTGTTAGCATGTATACATGGCCCTGATGTTGATAAAGGAAAATGTGTGCTTTAGGGAAGTCATATAAATCTTGAAATCATTGTATTTATCTATGTAACAAACTCCAATATGGCGAGAAGTATTGAACCCAAGGTTTACAAAAACATGAACTTGACTAAAGAGACATGAACATGAACACTAGCATGGAACTTGGCATCAACAAGACACCTTAACAAAGAGGTACATACACAAACAGTAAACAATAATCCACAAAGACAAGGCAAAATACAAAGGCTATACATACACAAGGAACACATTCCCGAAACAAGACATACAACACATGACTAAACAAACCAATGAAAACAAGACACAAGGACAAAGGGAAGCACATGACAGAAAGACAAGAGGACAAAACAGGAAGTAAACAAAACAAACTCCCTAGGCTATCTTAGCTAGCTAGCATAGCATAGCATAGCATAGCATAGCTAGCCAGCATAGCTTAGCCTAGACATAAAACAATAAAAAACACAAAAGCTATAAATACACAAGGAACACATTTCCGAAACAAGACACACCTGAACCAATGAACAACACATGACTAAACGAACCAATAAAAACAAGACACAAATGGAAGCACATGAAAGACAGACAAGAGGACAAAACAGGAAGTAACAAAACAAACTCCCTAGGCTAGCTTAGCTAGATAGCATAGCATAGTTTATGTTGCTTAGCCTAGACGTAAAACAATAAACATGAAACAAGAAAAACATAAAACAAGAATATAAACGAAACATAAAAACCAAAATCCCTGAACGTTGCAATCTATTTTGCCCAAACTAAGCATTTTCTATCACTCACTTTGTTGGAGATTAAAGAAAGGCAAAAGAAAATAACGTAAGACAAAAAAAAAAAGTTGGAATTCCCATAAGTAAGTTGCTGGGGGGAGTTTAAGGGGAAGAAAAAAAAAATATCACCAAGAAGTTCCCAGATGTAATGAGCTCAATCTAAAGCATCTAAATGAGCCATTTATTTCCATGGGTGATAATGTTTAATGCTTATTACACTTTTGTGGCCCAGATAGAATGTGCTCGGCTTGGTTTTATGTGCTCTGGGAGATAGCAACATTTTTCAATTACTTGGAGAAGACAACAGGTAATCTAAATAACCTCATCTTGCTTTCTCTGAGCTCCAAGCAAATGAATTGCATCAAATTATTACAGACATTGTGAATTGTGCCTTGGTTTTATTCGAGAACAGCTCCACTTAGGGCTGTCAGCTTGCCTTTTACCCCTGGTGGAATAAAGGTCAAGCAATCAGGCATCTGTAAGGACAGCTAATTTGTCATTACTTGACAAATGTGTCAGTGTCTAATCTGGTCACTGGGATGATCCTGCCACACATCGCAAAGGTTAAAAGATTCAAAGCACAGCCTGTATTACAAGTTAAAAGGGAAACGATGTGTAGAACATTAAATTTCTCGTTCAGTCGTTTTTTCTGTTTCTCAGGACATTTAATTGCATGTGCGATTCTAGCTTGGATTCTCAGTAAATAACACCCACCGAGGTCTAAGATTAGTTCAGTCAAAGCAGTAAGCAGTAAACCGCTCACCATTTTCACTCAAGATTTCCCTGAATGTTTTGCTTCATGGGTGGTAGCCAGTGAGGCTTCACTTAAAATATCTCCTGCATGTCTATTTCTCGCGCCTAAAGAAATGTCTCACTGTCTATGGTGCTTTTCTTCTACATCTTAGCGCTACCTATAGAAGTCAGTTATTGCTATTTACTTTCACTAACCTCAGGGACTTGTAGCTCATTGTCTTGTTTTCATGCTGCTCTGCCACTTTCGATCTGAAGATAATAAAGAGGGAGTCTGACAGCAGGGCATTGGAGATATTTGGAATACATCAGTGCTAAATATTCTCTTACAGTTTCTTGAGGTTTTTTTATGCTCAACCATCATTTTTTTTTCTTATATCCTGTCAACCTGCCAATTATATCCATTTCATTTAAAAACCAAAAAAACAAAACGTTGTTTCTCTGATTACATTTTTCCTACAGCGGGAGGCTGTCTGGCTGTGCTAAGATTGGCTGTTGTGTCTCTGTTGTTAGGTTAGTTTTTTTTTTTCTGCGCATCCACAAATGGCAAGTGCCTCTGTACATGTGCTAATGTGTGTTAAATATTCTCCCCTGCTACATGATTTCACCGCTGAGAACGAGGCGTTATGCAATCCTCGGGGAAAATCAGACATTCTGGAGAGCGGAGCAAAGTGTCACAGTGAACCCATCCTAGCGAGCTAGAGACAGGAAAAGGGAGGGACGAGAGAAGAGTCTGTCACGCGCTCCTATACTCAGACAGCACCCTTTTCCTTTCATGTTGGCCCTGTCTTTTTTTAAATACTGTGGCATAAATGCTAGACAAGAGCATTAAAGGTTTTTTTTTTTAATCTCCATCGCATCTAGCATGAGATACATGAGAAAAAAAAATCCCCTGTGTATTTTCTTAGAGTTTAAAAAGAGGTGGAAATGTCGCTAATATGTGCATAACAGAAGAAAGTATAAAGTTTTCAGACCAGGCTGTGATGTTTAGGGAAAATGATCTTGACTGTCACTTATGCCCCTGACGCCTCAGTGTTAGAAACACAAACACTACTTTACATATTCATTCTGTATGATTGAAGAAAACATATAACTTTTGATTGAAGCACACACACTCCTTCCCTAAGAAAACGCTTTAGGAGCTGGGTTATTTCCAAAAGTAATAATGCTCTGTTTGTGTAAATGTGTGTGTGTGTGTGTGCTCATCAAGGCAAATTACTGTGGGATAAATGCTATAACTTTGGGCTAGAACAAATTATTTTGTTCTTTACATACACAACCATACACAGTCTGACACGTTTATGACTGCCGGTGCTTATTAAGATAAATTCAGAAAAAAATTATATATATATATATATATATATATATATATATATATATATATATATATATATATATATATATAATGTAAAATAAGAAATAATTAAGGTAAAAATAAGTGTAAAAATAATATAAAAAAGACAAAAAAATTGTTGAATAAAGTGTGAAAAAAGAAATCAATAAAGTGGCAGCAAGAAGAATAATAATAACAAAAATAAAATGCCATAATTCTAAGATATATATATTTATGCTAGAGTTTAAAGAAACATTGCTGCTTTTGTCATTTTTTGGATGCAGCTTTTACATTACACAATTCACCTGTTTCTTAGTAATAGAATCATTAAAAGTGTTTTCTAAATTTTAACATAAGAACCTGCCTCACAACAAGTAGGTCCTGGTTTCGATTTCCGGTCAGGGGTCTTTCTGTGTGGAGTTTGCATGTTCTCCCTGTTCCTCGCGTGGGTTTACTCCGGGTTCTCCGGTTACTTCCAACAGTCCAAAAACGTATGTTAGATTGATTGGTGATTCTAAATTGCCCATAAGAGTGAGTGTGAGTGTGTGTGTGGCCCGGTGATGGACTGGCGACCTGTCCAGGGCGTCCCCCTCCTGCCTTTTACTTTTTTCGCCCTTTCAGAGATTCCAGCAAATCCCTGTGACCCTAAATTAGAGAATGAGCGGGTATAGAAGATGAATGAATGAATGAATAAACCTGCCTTTAATTTGAAAAAATAAGGAATTAAACATGAGGACTAAAGGTCTTTTTCCCAGCCTTGTTTACAAATTTGCAAACTCCAAGCTTTAGTAATTGAATTATGGTAACTAATTCAATTTAAATTAGTACAATTGACTTCAATGTTCTTTTCATTGTCCATCTCTAACCTACAAATTTAAGTAATTGTAATATTTGTCTCCACAATGTAAATTTATGAACCTACAAATGAATTTAGAGCTAATCCACTAATGTAGTGCTGTATTTATCATAGTTTACTCAGGGCTCTGCGATTACCCTCTTACCCCCGTGAGGACAATATCTGAAGCCATTACCATGCAGTCGCTTCATTAGTTTTTTATTCGTTTACACTGCAGTGAAGGCCCACCTACCCAACATAAAACTCTGTTCTGTTTGCAACAAAATGTTCTTTTCTGTATGCATAATAAAAGTGATTGTTAAAAAACAAAGCAAAACACACACACACACACATGCTGATGCAGTGGGTGGCAGGGCTACCTCACAGTTCAAGTGTGGGTATAGTCTTATAGACGTCAAACCGGTCTGATTAGTAAGTATACCATCGAAAGTGTCCTGACAGGAAGCATTATACCATTTTCAGGAACATCGCCGTAAGAACATTGGCACTTCCACCTAATGACCACAGGGAGGCGTCCTTAAAGTCATGCCCCTTACTTCCGATTGCTAGGTTTAAAAGCTAGTCCAAACTTCATTTACATTAACATTTATTTCATTTATACAAATGAGCAATTGGGGCTTAAAGGCCTTGCTTAGGGGCCCAGCAGTGGTGGCTTGGTCAATCTGGAAATCGAACCCACAATCTTTGGGTTGGCAGTCCAACACTTATTAGTCACTACTTCCCATTCACATCTTTGCGAAGTATTGCTAGCTCTGTCTGCATACCGAACGTTAGATCATCATGGTTATCAGACTTTCTGGTTTTCGATCTGTGCTTTATCCTTACTACGATTTACATCTTTGAGATTAGGTTTTGTGTGCTTTAGTCTCTAGTATATTCCGTGTACTAACTCTGCTTGCGTTCTGACTCTGCTCTGTCTCATCTCATGTTGTGATTATTTCCAATCCTCTGCAATATAGATCCTTCTCAACCTGGTTTATCACAATCGCATAGCAGGATAGACAAGTTTTCTGCGTGATGGCAATAACATTTATGGCAGATGCCCTTATCCAGGGTGACTTACATTTATTTCATAAACCAAGGACTTTGCTCAGGGGCCCAGCAGTGGTAACTTGATGGTGCTGGGGATCATTTGCACTGAGCTCTAAGCTGCACTGAGCTTTCTGACATGCATGCAACCGACAACAATCTATGCTCAAAACTGACCCTACTTCTCTCAGCTGCATTCAGAGAAGCTCTTACTTAAGCACAAGCACAGAAAGAATGAGTAGGAGTTTCTTTCCACAGGCGATCAACCTGGAGAACAGCTTGAACTTTTTCCAACTAGTTTTACAACATCCACTACCTTGACCATATATATTTATATCACCATAATCACATTCATATTATTTGTCATTTTATTTATATCCAGTATATTGTATATATTTACTTATTATGTATTTTCCTTGATTCTTTTCAATGAAATAGCCGCTGATCCCTATATGCTGTAGTTTATATCACATAAGGGTTTAAATCAGTTTTTTTTCCTTCAAATTTACTGTAAGACAAATATTTTGTATATTTTTATACAATTTATTTTTTTGATCAAACCAATTGGAAAGTAATATGTCTTAAGCATGGTGCATCACAGGCATGTGGCGTAGATGACCAGGAAGTACAAAGAGGAGCATCCAGCTACGGTAACACAGGGTTTGATCTGAAGTGCGTAGACAGGAATGCCGGTGTTATTTCTGAGAGACACTGTGTCTCGTTCCCTTAGGAAACTGAGGTTACATACAGAACTTTGAGAAATGTGATGGAAACTGTAAGCCCACACCACCACAATGCCAAGTCACTGTCTCATGTATTAGAGATACACAAGGTTTGATTTACCTGGTCTGGTGCCTAAAAGAGAAGAGAACAGGGAGCCTGAAATACGATGGTTTTTGGCATACAAGTGGACATTTCAGGGATATACTCAGGTCCAGGGTGCTGGAGGTCATGACCGTACCTGGTGCACAATCCAGGCAGAAAGGTAGGGTAGACTGTACCTGAAGGTCTCCAATCCTTTGAAGTAAAGGACAAAGATCCCATCTAGAATCAGTGCCAAGTCCCATATTGGGAACTTCAGCTTTCACGCTCCTGGTGCCACAGAGGAACTGTGTAACTAGTGGGTGCCTGTCCATTAAGGGGCCACCCTGTGAGGCATGGTAAGCAGCCAAGGCTGCCTCGTATAACTTCAGGGTGGTCATACCTTCTCAAAGGTCTAAGCTGCGTCTTTTTTTGGCTTCACTTAAGAGAGAAGGTTTCTTACACTCAATAGCCTTTGCTATTGGAGAACCTGGCCCAAGCATAACCCTGACCGGAATGCCTTTATTGCCACTGTGTATGTTTGGGCATGACAGAGCTTACCCTGGGTTTGTGTGTAGCCTTGCAGATTCCTTTCAGGCATGATTGCCGGCCCCCCTGGTACTTGTGCGGGAAGCCCAGCTCACAGACTCTGCCCCTGGTCTGATTTATGGAATCTTTTTTGATCCTAGGAGAAAGCTCATGCCATAACCTTTTTGGTAAGTGATTGGAAGTAGAGAAGTGGACTTCAGAAACATCTTTTCTACTAGAGACTGCTTGGGGGCCTCATTTGCGTGGGGGACCAGCAGTACTTGACATTCGGCATTCGTGCTGAATAGGTTAACTGACCTCTTGGGGCTGGCCTCTGATAGATCTACAAGGGCTCTGGTGGTGCTTTAAAATGGTTTCCCAGCAGGTAAACACTCTACTGCATATCTTAGAAGCCCCAGTTGTGGAAGCAAGCATAAGCAAGAGTCATGACACTTTGCTTTTGGACCTTCATGTATGAGGAGTTGAAGGTATGGGACTAATGGGAACAATGAGGCAGCTAACTCAAAAGTTAGGTGTTCCTTGCATGAATTGTTATTGCCATGAATTCTGTTTGCATTTTCACAAGTAAATCTCACGCTGAAATGCTGGATGCTCCTCTTTGTACTTCCTGGTTGTTTACCTCACATGTCTGTGATGGTGATTGGGATGTATCGCTTGCCGGTTGGTATGATTTCACCTGTCCTTTAGACTTTGGTCACGCAGGAAGCATTTCCATGGTGTTTTGATGCAGATCGAGTTCCTGAAAGAAAACTGCACTTATGATTCACTGTGACATTAAGTTTAGAAAATATTACTAAAGTATGAAACTTTCTCAAGTACTTGTTGTACTTTTAAAACTTTTTCATTTCTTTACAATGGCATTTTGTTTTAATCTCTTTTCCTTTTAAAATTCTGTGATTTATTTATTCCATAATTTGCTCTATAATGTATATATTCATAACATGCAAACTCACAAAAAACCCTAAAATGCAGCCTGTTTTGTGAATAATGCCTAAAAGTGGCAATTGCTGAGATTCACGGTTGTGTTTTTGCAATTTAGCACCTGCTTTAAACAAAAAAAGCCTTTTTTTTCTCTAAAAAGAAATAAAGGGGAGAAAAACCAAGCCTTCCCCCCCCCCCACCCCACCCCCCCCCCCCCCCCCCCCCCCCCACCCCCCAACCCCCCAACCCCCCCCCCCCCCCACCCCCCCCCCCCCCCCCACCCCCCCCCACCCCCCCCCCCCCTGTCCAAACCCCCCCCCCCCCCACCCCCCCCCCCCCCCACCCCCCCCCCCCCCCCCCCCACACACTTTATTGGAGCACCTTTGGCTTTGTTTACAGCATGCATTCGACGTGGTATTGTTTCGATACACTCCTACAATGTCACCATCAATTCATCTCTATCCTTAGTCTTGTATCTATGATGAGTCAGATTGCCGAGCAAAGTCTTCTCCAGCACATCCCAAAGATTCTCAATAGGGTTCAGGTCTGGTGGGTGAAATCCATGGGTGAAAATGATGTCTCATGCTTTCTGAACCACTTTTTCACAATTTAGGCCTGATAAATACTGCCATTGTTATCTTTGAATATGCCATGAACGTGCCAGCAGGGAAGAAAATATCCATTGATGAAAGAACCTGGTCATTCAATATATTCAGGTAGTCAGCTGACCTCATTCTTTGGGCAAATAACCTTGCTGAACCTAAACTAACTGCAGCCACCCCAGATCATAGCACTGCCCCCACAGGCTTGTACGGTGGACACTAGGCATGATGGGTGCATCACTTCAACTAACTCTCTTCTTACCCTGATGCACCCATCACTCTGGAACAGGGTAAATCTGGACTCATCAGACCATATGACCTTCTTCCATTGCTCCAGAGTCCAATCTTTATGCTCCCTAGCAAATTAAAGACAATTTTTAATTAGGCTCACTTACAAGTGGTTTTCTTAAGGCTAAACAGCTTTTTAGTCCCAATCCATTGCGTTCTATTTATATTCTGCATTATGTCTGTGTTTTTCTTACGATTTAAATTAACCAAAATCTGAAATGATCGCCGATCATGATCATTCAGGATCTTTTTTTCCAACCGCATTTCTCCCTCGAACTTGATAATTTCCCACAATCCTTCCAGTTATTAATCATGCATTGGACACTTCAAAACCCAGTTTTAGTAGTTTCAACATTCTCCTTCTATGCATGCCAATCATTCAAACCCTCTAAAACAGTTTAACATCTTTCCTCACTGCATCAGTTCGCGGTTAAATAACTTGTTGCCAGCTGAAACAATTATCCAAGCATCAGTAATTATTCAACTGGAGGCTTTTACCTAGATCAAGATGGTGACTTTCTTTTGGACGGGCGGTGTTTGATGACAGTCAAAATCCAAACTGGAATTTTTAACAAAAAAAGTCAAACTTGTGGTTTGTTTAGCAGGTACCTTTAAAAAAAATATATATTTATTTATTTATTTTGCATCACACAGAAACTAAAATCTGTTGAGAAAAAAAAAGCATAAATAGTTTTTTTAGCTGTTTTTTTTAAGTTAGAATTTTCTACCAAATGCAACAACCAAACCTGGCATATTAAAGCATGACATCGCATTAAATCCTCAACACTCACATTATGCAGCGCTGCTTTTAGCAATTCAATCTGCCAAAGCAAATAAAAGTGCCGATAAGGGCCAGCTTGTCTAACACTATTAACACACATTACTGATGCTTCTTTTCAGACATCTTGAGTTGTCTGTTGAGCTCGAAACAAGAACGAGTTGTAGCAAGGAAGCTTCTGAACAGCTTCTGACCTATTAGCAGTCATTAAACCTGCATGTAGCAATTATTATTATTATTATTATTATAATTATCTTCTATTTTTGCTCATAATTTTATAGATTTTTCTTCTTTAATGTTTCCTGGAAAATTACGAAAAAAAATAAATCTTGACAAAGGATCTTGACAAATTATACAAAATTATAAAACCATATTTATTAAGTTTTTGTTATATAACAGATATAATAATAATGTTAAGCCATTTTTTAACAGATTTACTAATTTCTTACGTAAAAGGATTTGAAAATTGAACATTGTTAGACTTGAAATAAGTAACAATATCTAGTAAAACCCATGTAATTATATATATTTAAAATGATATTTATTTATATTTATAAATTTATATATTTTATTTGCTGACATATAATGACAAAAAGAAGAATAAATAAATAATTTAAATAAAATATTCAAGTGCTAATTGCAATGCTGCTGCTAATTTAAAATGAATAAAAGAATCACTTTACTTACTAAAGTGAGGTAAATATGTTGTTGAAATAATGAGGAACCAAATAAAATGTTGGTTTAAAATGTGAAAAAATAAAAAAAAAAAAAAAACTCTTACATTTTTTACTACATTTTAATTTTTTTTTTTTGGTCATGTCTCCCGAGTAATAATACTATTTTATTCTCTTCTTAGCAGGTTTTACTCAGGAAGCAGGAACCTAGGGATCGAAAAGAAAACAAAAATGTGGGCAAAAAATTATTGGATATAATAAAAAATGTTTTCAAATTTAACAAGGAATAAATAAATAATGTTCTAAAATATTAAATTTTATTAAAAAAAATAATTCAATAAAATGATTTTTATTTTGACCTGTCCAGGGTGTCCCCCTCCTGCCCTTCGCCCTTGCAGAGACGGCTGGGATAGACTCCAGCAGATCCCTGTGACCCCGAATTAGGGAATAAGCGGGTATAGAAAATGAATGAATGAATGATGATTTTTATTTTATTCTATTAAATTGTGATTGTTTTTATATAAATTTCTTCTCATTTGTAATAATGTGAAAAAACTGTGAAGTGAAAACAAAAATGCAACCTCCTAATCACCTCAGCACACGACTGACTGTTAACTGCTGCCACTGTTGTCTCTGTTTTCTGTGCCTCTTTGGGCATTTCAGTGTTGGTAGTTTGACAGGTTTCTGGTGGTAAAACGTTCCAAAATTTTTATGTAAAATCCTAAAAGTATTAAAGAAAAAAATAAACCCACTTTTTTAATAGTTTTTTTTAACACTATTTTGGGATGATAGCGATGGTTGATATTTAATCATAAAACTGTCAAAATATTTGCTCATGAAATATTGTTTTTTTTAAGATTCCTTTTTAATTTTTTTTTATCATGCATAATTTAGATAAACTTTCATCACATTTTTCAAGTTCAGATATATTATAAGACCGAAAGGCAATTTTTGGGGCGGCATCAGGTTTGTTGACATCATACCAACAAAACACACAAACAACGAACACAACAATTCTGACATCCTACAAATTTAAAAGTCTTACAGCAGCAGGAATAAAAGAATGTCTGATTGCTACGTCATGACACACTATAAGGCATTTTAAATTCATGGGACAGTGGATGAGTACAACAATCTGCAACAATGGCGCTAGCGATAACTCTTAGGGTTAGGCTTCCATGGTTGACAATGCAATGAATTTCGGTGTTAAACATTTACGTTACCATACCAACAGTATTTAAAGAACCAATTAAATATAAGATTTATGGTACATGGACATTAAAATCAAAGACCCTCCAAAGGCAGTGTAAGCATTGCTGACATTTTCCGCATACTGCTTCAACATGAGTATTGAGTTATCAATGATAAGCCCAAGGTACTTGTAACTACCGACCTATTCCACCATTTGACCTTTTACACTAGTCGGTTGTGGCAAAGGCCAGTCAATAAGCTAACAATAACAGTATCATCAGCAAATTTTAAAATGAACCCATTTGTGTATCTGTTATTTATAATGACAAGCAAGCTTGAGAGAACACATCCTGGGGTAGAACCAAAAAATAATTTACTTTTTGTTACGTGCAACTTTAATTGAAAGGTGTTAAAGTAGTAAGCAGAAGAATTAAACAAATACATTAAATCCTAAACAGTTAAACAAAAATAAAATCGATGAAAGTTTAAACTGGTCGCCTTGCCATTTCCTGGTGGGCTTTTTGGGAACTAAAAGACTCTGTCCCCTGCTAGAGGATGAGGGTGGAAGAACCTGGGGTATGGTAGGAACTTGCTGGGTTTATGAATAAGTGTGATCACCCCAATTAAAGACTAAGCTTTGCAATCTGAACACAGTGTGTCGTCTCTGTAATAGATCTCATTTTTCAACAGGATAGTTTGTTGTCCGTGTGTGAACTGACATGAAAGTGTGTTCCGCCTCTCAGTTTCCTACTTCTTTCCACTGATTGACAGCTTCTCGTCATCTTTTCTGATAGGAAGCATTTATCATCCACTTTCAGCTG
The DNA here is from genome assembly GCA_005784505.1 of Bagarius yarrelli. Lineage (NCBI taxonomy): Eukaryota > Metazoa > Chordata > Actinopteri > Siluriformes > Sisoridae > Bagarius > Bagarius yarrelli. Next base: position 2,375,418 of record VCAZ01000001.1, on the reverse strand, counting down.
CTCTTCCAGTTTCCATCCACTCAAATCCCTATATTTAACACACACACACACACACACACACACACACACACATATACCAAAAGGGAAGCACATTTCCCCTCTTTAACCTAGCTACAGCTCAGTGATGCATGCAATCACTTACTCTTTCCCCTTCATAAACACACACACAGTTGGTTCTCTCGCTTTTCCCCCCTGCCTAATCAGTCTAATCTCTTTTTCCTAACTACAACCACTATTGTATATTTATCTCTATTCTCACACAAGCAGAAACACACACACACATGTAGCTCATGTATCTTACACCACTTTGCTCACGGCAAGGATTCTGTGTCTGTTTTGTCCTCTGTGTTACTCCATTCAGTCCGAAGCGTATTAGTGACCTTCTCTCTCCGTTACACCAAATCGCAAGCAAAGCTGGTTTAGGGCTGTGGTATTCATTAGTAATAAAAACTGCATCTGCTCATAAACCGGGATTTATAGGCAAACAGACAGACAGACAAAGATATATATATATATATATATATATATATATATATATATATAGAGAGAGAGAGAGAGAGAGCGAGAGAGGCAGAGAGACAAACCAACATACTATTACAGACATTCAGGAAAGATGGAGAGACACAAGCTGATAGAGACATACAGAAACAGAGAGAGACAGATAAAGACAGACGATGGCTAGAGAAAGTGGCAGACAGACAGATATGGCCAAAAAGAGAGACAGTAGAGAGATAGAAAGGAAAAGAGACAAATGAACAGATGGAGGGGAATACACGGAGAGAGCGAGAGAGAGAGAGAGAGAGAGAGAGGAAGACATGCTGTAGTGACATGACCTCTGTTTTATCATGTGATTTATAACACTAGATGGCAGTAGTGATTAAAATCAATAAGGAGAAGAACACAGCATACAGGACATACTGCCTCGCCGATACCACCTGCATTGTGTAGTTGTGTTTCACCTCTTTTTAAAAGGACCACCGCAAGATATGCCATTCAAATAAATCTTACTTACTTACTGCATTCTTTAGAAGAAGCTACTTCATCATTCATATTTTGGCCCACAGCCACTGCATGTGTAGCTCTGTGATTTCCATTCCACAGCCAGTGTCCTTCCAGAGAGGCAGAGGCAGTAATAAGAGAAGAGGGTATCACAATCTGCCTAGCCTAGCAAGACCTGAAAGTGCAATTCTTAACGCTTAATGCTGATCTTTTTACAGCGTCAGAGCATCCATGAATGCTCTTATACGTCTGACCCCCGTCGATCTTTCTATTTTCTAATGGAATTTAACTGGAGATGTGTTCGCTTTTCAGCATGTCATTTCCCCCTATTTATATCTGGAGTGCTGGTGCTGCATTGTTATGATGAATAACGTTTTGATGGAGCCTGTCTTTCCCTCCTCCCTGCTCAGGCTGTGAGCGATGAGGAGTGGATGATTGGAGTTTTGCTAAAGACTAACAATGCACACCAGATGCTGGGTCATAAACCATCCTTCGTACGGATGCATCTTCTCTCTCTCTCGCTCTCTTTCTCTCTCTCTCACTCTCTTTCTCTCTCTTTCGCTTTATCTCTATGCAATTTTCTTTACCTGAGGTGATTTTACCACCTGCTTGTTCCTCCTATTTTTGCCCTTGCTGAGGTTTAAAAAAAAAGGCAGACGGCAACACCTCACAGACCGAAACTATAATTTGGTAAACGTTTTCAGGGTGTTTTAAAATTAAAACTGCATCTAAAACAGCTTGTCTTGACCTGTAAAAGCTGTTTAAAGCAACCTGAAGCATCTGTTGAACTTTAAACATACATAACTATGTTTGTCCACAAATTTCTACTAGACACATTCATAGGACATCACTGTGTAAAATTTTTAATATAAATTATGTGTGCAGCATGTGTCATAAAGATACACATATTCTTAATAACCCAATATACATAAAAAAACCCTCCAGAAAAACAGAAAAGTCCCACCCTCGCCTTTTAAACAGCTGATTATACAGAATTATTAATTACTACTGCACTGCCACTTTCTGTACTTTGCACCATCCATAACTATCTATTGTTACACTTCTATATATTCTATCCATATTTACTCTGTATTTACTGTATCATACAAACACTTGTATGTATTTATTCATTTTGCTCTTCCTTGCACAGCTATAACTGTATCATACTATATACACCCTTATAGCTACCATATATACATACGACTGCACCTTTTGTACATTATTTACCCACCTCTGTAATTATAAACCTTATTCTCTTATTTATTACACTGCTATTTATTATAAATAAGCCACTTATGCACTTTAGTTAAGATGCTAACTGCATTTCATTGGCTCTGTACATGAACCTTGGACAATGACAATCAAGTTGAATTTAATCTAATCTAATCTAATCTAAAGCCACGCCTCCTGAATATGCACAGACTAAATGACCATAGAAAATGACCATAGAAAGTGTATACCAAATACCAAACTTAAAAATCGAAACCCAATTACACGCTGCTGCCTATTGGACAGATCGGGGTTCGATTCCCAGCACAATCAACTTCCCACTGCTGGGCCCCTGAGCAAGGCCCTTAATCCCCAATTGCTTACTTATAAAAAAGATAAGTAATGTAAGTCGCTCTGGATAAAAGCGTCTGCCAAATGCTGTAAATGTATTTGGATTTTAAAAATATTTAAAGAAACCTTTTAATATTAGAAATCAATGAGATAATAAATAATAGTAAATAAATGAATAAATAAAATAATAATAATAATATTAAATGCCTTTCGCCCTTTCAGAGACGGCTGGGATAGACTCCGGCAGATCCCTGTGACCCCGAATTAGAGAATAAGCAGGTATAGAAGATAAATAAATGAATGAATGAATGACTAATAATAAACTCTTACTAAGAGCAGCACAAAAATGAAAGTACATTATTTCTCTTTGCAGTAATTTACTGTTCATTCACATGATTTAATTTGAAAACATCTTTATTTGTCGGAAAGCCTGTGTGAGGCTGTGGCAGCCCAGGTGTTTGAAATGGCCTCACGGACAATGGCTAATTGTTGCCCGTTTTTAATACAGGCACGGTAATGAGTGCTGCGAGCCTGGCCACAGTCCCACTGCACTCTGGGTATTAATCAGCGCTCATTTATCATAATAGCAGGTAAACAGAGTTACAGCCGCTTAGTCATAGAAAACAATTCCACATGCCACACTGAAGTGAAATAAAAAAGAGGCAAACTCTAAGCAAGCCTTCTCTTCCTACGACTTAACTAACAAGGAATTTATTAAATTTACTCGCTAAATGACAAATGCCCCCCACCCTCCTTATGTCCCTCTCTCTCGATCTCATTCTTTCATCCTTTTTTCACTTTTCATTAAAACCCAGAAAGTTGTGTAGACCCATATTGTAAAAACGTTATGTGTGAAACATATGTTATACAGCTCAGTGGTTCTCAACCTTTTTTGTCCATGCCCCCCTTTTCCCCACGAAAATATTTTAGGACTCTCTTCACATTTAATGATATTATCGCTCTTCCTGCATTTGGTGTTTCCAGTATTTGCTAGCACTGCGACCCGAACTGGTGGGAGCTTTCTCACCTGGGTCCAGCATGTCCTGGGTCAGTACTATCAGCTGCTAAAGAAGAATCATTGACACTCGTTTTCATGAAGGACAAATTAAAAATTTGTCCATTATTTAGTCAACCAGGGGATCATGGATAAAAATAGCTAATGCAATATGATCGTTCCCCTTAATGCTCACTGCTCAACACTTTTCCAAATGTAATGCGACCCCCACAAAGCTTACTAAGGACCTCTTTTGGGTCTGGACCAACCTGTTGGGAACCACTGGTATATGTGATATGCAGTAAAATATATTTATACATTTTTAATTGGCTTTTATCTAACATAAACTTTGATCATTAAACATAAACACACTGTTATGTGTGGTCAATGTGATAGCCTAGCGGGTAGTGCGTTAACATACAGGGCGCCATTACTCTTTTAGGAGCAGCAGTAATGAGCATTTTAAATGAAGAGGGCAGAACCATACAATGATCATTACTCGCTATCTAACACACCACTTCATTATATACAACTGCAAACTCTGGTAGTGTACACTGTGTATGTATATATATATATATATATAAATAAACAGGGCAGAACCATACAATATACAGTGTAATATATATATTCTTTATTTATTTAAAGGTTTTCCATCATTTTCTTTAGAAATGTCAGCTATTATTAATGCATACCAATGTAGCGTAAAACATTACTTAAGACATATAATAGAACGTTAATAAAATACACACGCCGCTATTAAACACATTAAATTGGATTCTACTGAGATATTTGTGATGATCTTAGTGATCATCTATGAATGTATATTTGACAAATAAAGACTTTTCTTTAGTGCAGCGACATTATAGTTTTTCTGAATTATGTTGTGCTTGATAGGATAATGATCTTAGAGATGACAGGTATGGTGACAGCAGTATGGAGGTACAAAATTTGTATTTTTCTCTCACTCGGTTAGACATCATTATTTCATTTCTCGGTCCTGCGAGGTTGACAACTCCATTAGATCCAGCCTCAGGATGCCATCTCCCCATCACCTGACTCTGGTGTCATGACTCTGCCTTTAACATCTATGATGGATGTCATCGCTTAGAATTCGGCCGTTCTGCCAGCTAACTTTACAAAGGACATGGTCACTCTGCTGAATGCTAAGCTAGGACATTAACATGGTCATTATACTGCCTGCTAAGCTAAGACATCATCATGGTCACTTTGCTGCTTGTTAACCTAAGACATCATCATGGTAACTTTGCTGCCTGCTAAGCTACGACACTATCATGGTCACTCTGCTGCCTGCTAAGCTGAGACATCATCATGGTCACACAGCCAAATGCTAAGCTAAGACATTATCTTGGTCACTCTGCTGCCCGCTAAGCTAAGACATCATCATAATAACTCTGCTGCCTGTTAACCTAAGACATCTTTATGGTCACTCTGCCCCCTATTAGAACAAGACATCATCATCATGGTCACTCTGCTGCCTGCTTAGCCAGGACATTAACATGGTCACTATGCTACCTGTTAACCTAAGACATCATCATGGTCACTCTACTGCTTGCTAGGCTTAGACATTATCATGGTCACTCCACTGCCTGTTAAGCCAAGACATCATCAAGTTCACTCAGCTCTGTATTACGCCAAAACATCATCATCATGGTCACTCTACTGCTTGCTAGGCTTAGACATTATCATGGTCACTCCACTGCCTGTTAAGCCAAGACATCATCATGATGACTTGTAGCATCTCTGGACATTTTCCTCCACATGTTTAATTCACTATGTTATTGTATGACTTCATTATTGTTGTACTTCCATTTTCTACTTCCATCACAGTTTACTCTATTGATTCTGTTCAATAAATCTCAGCTGTGTCCTATGTAAAGATCCGGTTTCGATCATGGTGTCTTTTTGGATTTTTTTGTCATCCTTGTTATATTAAATGTTCTTTTTTTCTTTAGCAAGTTTTTGTTACAGTTTTGCAACTGCAAATATTATGATTGGCGTTCTTTTGTTTTCAACCCTTCACATCAAAATAGGGCACTTTTATGCTGTGCACATTTCCAACAGATGCCTGCATTATTAATAGCACAAATACGTTTCACTCAATGCCGCCATTAGTGCCAGCATTTTTTGCTGTCCCTGATTTATGCTTGACCCGTAACATGAATAACCATTTAATTAACATGGTAGGTGGGTGGACTTTTAGAACCCTGAACCATGCTTTCCTGAAAAACTTTTTCTCAGCTGCACAACACATTTAAATAAAATAGTCATTTTATAAGGAGATTACAGGTTGAAGAGGTAAAGAAGGTACAGGACTTTAAGTACTTTGGGGTCGACAGTCCAGCGCAATGGAGAATGTGTAAAAGAGTTAAAGAAGCGAGTACAGGCAGGTTAAAATGGGTGAAGAAACGTGTCAGGAATGATGTGTGAAAGGAGAATATCAGCTAGAATCAAGGAAAAGGTGGGGAAGTGGGGAAGTGGTGGCTCATGGTTAAGGTGTTGGATTACCAACCCGAAGATTGTGGGTTCGATTCCCAACTCCACCAAGCCACCACTGTTGAGCCCCTGAGCAAGGCTCTTAACCCCCAATTGCTCAGTTGTATAACAAGGGATATTGTAAGTCTGGATAAGGGCGTCTGCCAAATGCTGCAAATGTAAATGTACAAGACAGTGGTGAGACCAGCTAGGTTTGATGCTATGATTTAGTTTAAACCAGTGTGAGACATATGATGTATGGTTTAGAAACAGTGGTGAGACCACTATGATGTATGGTTTAGAGACAGTGGTGAGACCAGCTATGATGTATGATTTAGAGACAGTGGTGAGACCAGCTATGATGTATGGTTTAGAGACAGTGGTGAGACCAGCTATGATGTATGGTTTAGAGACAGTGGTGAGACCAGCTATGATGTATGGTTTAGAGACAGTGGTGAGACCAGCTATGATGTATGGTTTAGAGACAGTGGTGAGACCAGCTATGATGTATGGTTTAGAGACAGTGGTGAGACAGATATGATGTATGGTTTAGAGACAGTGGTGAGACAGATATGATGTATGGTTTAGAGACAGTGGCACTGAGGAAGAAACGTGTGGCAGAGCTGGAAGTAGCACAGCTGAAGATGTTGAGGGAGACAGATAATTCATTGTGGAGACCCCTAAAAGGAAACAGCCGAAAGGAGAAGAAGAAGAAAAAAAAGTAATTTTAAAAGGAGTTATTGTGTCACTTATGCAGCGTAATTTATAGTCAACTATATCACTGTATCATTAATTGTTTTTTATTCTGTGCGATAAAAGGAGTAATTTTTTTATCTGATAAGCAATTGTGGTTCTTCTATCTGTGGAAATCTTTCTTTTTTGCTGAAAATCCTTGGGCTCATTAAATAAACACGAGCAGCCCCACTGAGCCCTAATAAGCATAAACACTATGAAAGATAAAAATCCGCTGAGCATTTTTTCCCCCTATCCTCCAGAGTGACAAGCCCATTATGTGGTGTATGAAATTTATGAGATGATCGTCTTTGATGGCCTAGACGTCTATGGATTTTAGTAATGTCTATGGTAATGATGAGCTTTTGGCAACTGACTCAAACCACAGTGATTGTTGATGGCTATATTTACGTGCAAAAATCTTTCAGCAACCTAATTTCTCTCCGTATTTGTGCCATTTTGCTGTGCGAAGAGTCAGCTTTAAATTTGTCAATTTTGCGAGAAGGAATGATTTCAAAATGTCCTTCAAACTACTTATGTAAATCGATGTGGCTGGGGTTGAAAGAGGAATCTGCTTTTACAGCTTTCACATGGCTGATTTCACCAGCCTTTAATATTGGGACATTTGGTTTAGGGTTGTTATTTTTGTAAATAATAATATTTTTTGTTCTTTTGATCAGCCCACCAGTATGCTGGTGTAGAAGGTAGAAAAATGGACCTTTAAAATTTCCATTACATTTACAGATTTGGCATTTATCCAGAGCGACTTACATTTATCGCTTTTATACAACTAAGCAATTGGGGGTTAAGGGCCTTGCTCGGGGGTCCAGCGGTGGTGGCTTGGTGGAGCTGGAAATCTAACCCACAATCTTCAGGTTGGTAGTCCAACACCTTAACCATGGGCCACCACTTCCCTGAAATATATAACGTAAAATTTTCCTAATCACATCATGCTGTTCAAAATGATACCAAACATAATTATAAATAATCAAAAATACATATAAAATGCACAATGTTAAAGCTGTTAAAAGATTTAAACTCTCAAGAAATTAGGAGTCTCAACCGCATATAGAGTTCTGCCCAGTTCCTGAAACATCTGCACCATCACATGGTTTTATTGCTTTACTACTGTTTCATTTCCACAGTTACAACCCTACATTAGATAATCTTCCATAACATTGATTCATTATGTATCATCTAAAAAACGTCTGTTTTATCAATTTTGTGTCATGTGTAGAATTTTTCCTTTGAATTTTGTTGGTAGCATTTCCAGAAATCGCAGGACCACCCTAGGGAATTGCAATTGTAATCAGATATTTTAGCTCAGACCTTTTGCTTTGAAATGCAATGGCACTGATGTTGCAAGTCTCAATTACCACATTTAAGGAATAAATAAAGAAAAAGAAAAAATAGAATATCCTCTCCAAAGAACACAACTGCATTAAATCCCAATATTTGAACGAGACTGGTGGGGAGAAAGACTGATTAAAATGAGATCCTCTAACCCTTCCTGCTCCAGGGGCGCTGTATCATAGCTAACCATGTATTCTGACCCCAAATTACTGGGATATGCTAAAAAAGAATTTCACTGTGCTGTAAAAAAGTATATGTGACAAAATAAAGGCATTTACATATTTCCTGGTTGTTTGCTACTCTAATATTTTCCTACAGAAGACCCTTTACTATACTGTGAATCTCTGCTACAATTTACTCAGCCTGTTAAGATAACTCTCCGTCTCAATTGTAATATATTTCTGCTGTCTTATTTTGTTTTTTATTCTCCATCCCTGTCTGTTCTTTTAATCTTTGTCTCTTTGTTGGAACGCACTCCCCTTCATGCCTTAGGGCCGGCTGTGTCCTCGTCAAGCACAAGGACAATAACTTCCTCAGGCTGTGATTAATACTCACCAGCTGACTCTAATCACCACGTAATTAATAGTTGATATGGTGGCTTAGAAAAACACCAGTGCCATTAACCTGAGCAGTATTGCTTGTGATTCCCTTCCCCATCTCACCAAATGTTTCTGGGGATGTGGCCAAAACGTAGGGAAATTAACATGCCATCTGCATTTGGGCTTTATTTTGGTTCTGTCAGTAGGTTCAATCAGGATTATGGGTTTGCAATGATGAAAAGTTCAGATCATTTATCTAATGTGGGGAAGTGGTAGCGCAGTGGTTAAGGTGTTGGGTTGCTAATTGGAATATTGGGGTTTAATTCCCAGCACCACCAAGTTGCCACTGTTAGGCCCCTGAGCAAGGCCCTTAACCCCCAACTGCTCAGTTGTATAAATGAGATAAATGTAAGTCGCTCTGGATGAGGGCATCTGCCAGATGACGTAAATGTGGATATAAATGAATAGAAGCATGAACAGGAATAGTTAATACTACTGTGGACTGTACTACTGAAATAAATCTGTATTAAAAGTAAAGTTAATATTCTTGTTTCTACCCATTGGAATAAAGTGATCTGTTTGATTCTAACCCCATGTTCTGAGTCTACTTCCCTTTTTCTATAGCCAATATAGCTTGTAAAAATAGCTCATAGAACAGATTATTGATTGCTCTGTACATATTTTAAGCTTTGAACCCGCAAAGCCATTTTAATTGAATGAAACCAAAATTTGCAGTTATTAACAGAACAATTTTACATGTCTATTCATGCAGCAAAATATTACCAACCATTAAATTTATCTTATTTATCTGTAAGTCACTTAAAAAAAGGACCTTTAAAATGGACTACATCATTTTGGTAACAGTTTGTTTTTGTATTGTTTACTGTTTGTACGGTAAGGTGACACATATATTTAGTCCACATTTTCTTTCCCCAATAAGTTAAGGTTTAAGAGCATACATGCTGCTAAATGACCTAATCTTACCCCAGACAAATCCGCCAACATTATTGACCCGAATTACATACGGATTATTTGCATAATCGAAATGATCACAGAAAATCAATTGCATCTATGAATATTAATAACTTTCCCTGAGTAAATACTGACAAAACTTTTTGCCATCTTTAAATATGACCCGAATAAAGTACTATCAAAAACCCAAAGCTGTTATAGCATTTTTCCATCCTATTTATTTTTAGACTAGTTTGTGTTAAAGTAGGCACAGTAAAAATAAAAGCATTGTTATTCCATACCCATATAAACAGTAGGTTTCTGCCAAAGAGTCATGAATATTTTGCATTATTCGAAAAAAGCTCATTTTTTTCCACATCGAGGTTATGGTTAACAGACCATGAGATACAGAACCAAACAGAACTTAAGAAGGTTTTTTTAGGCTTCCTGTCAAAAACCCAAAAATGCTTGACCAAGAAAAATACTTAAATTTGGTGGAGATGATTTGATATACTTGGGCAGCGCATATTAGAATAACATCTTTCCAGTTATGTTGCTCCAGATACTTTTTGGACAAAAACAAAACATATTAATAAAAAATGCTACAGTATTTTACACAAAAGTATTAATATTCATAACCATTCTATGTGTTTTTGAATATCCTATGCTGGAATTATGTTTACTCTCACTCCTATCATAACCTCTATACTTTCAGTAAATGCTGTTCTATTAGATTTCAGGGTGTGTGGCTTTTGGATTACTACATTACAACATTATTATTGAATTCAAAACAATTAATAATGTCAAGTAAGAATCTCTAGGGTTCAGTCTGTGTTCCAGTTCATCCCAAAGGTGTTTTTTAGAGGGGTTGGGGTAGGGTGTCTGTGAAGGACAGTTTAGTTTTTCCACTTCAACCATAACACACCATGTCTTAATGGAGTTCAGGGGATTTGAACTTAGATGAAACTGTCATGCGGGAAAGTTGAGTATTTTAGTTCATGTGAAGGAATAATGTAATAATACATGACAAAAAAGACAAACAACCAGGAAGTACAAAAAAAGCATACAGCAATGCTATGATAGGATTCGATAGGGTCCTAAGAGTCCTAAGACAGGGATGACATGGTATGTCTGAGAGACGCAGTGTCTTGTCCCCTTGGGAAACTGAGGTAACATAGGTAATTTTAGAGACGTTTCCTTTCACTATAAGAACACTATAAGAACAAGATGCCAACCCTCTCTAAGCACCAAATCACTCTCGGTGGTTCTGAGGCACAATCAAAGCAAAAGAGACTCAAGTCCCTGGTGTAATGCCAGGTCTAGATCATAGTGCTGAGAGGAACAACCTGAAACATTGCAGGTGTCTTCCAAGGGGAAATCCTCAGATCGCAGCTCCATGGACCCAGAACCCGTCCTGTTCTCATCCAGCAGAACTAACTCTTGGTCCACTGCAAAGCCTCGTGCAATCAATCCAGGCATCCACCCCCCTTTTACAGGTCTGCCCCTAAATTAGCGTTTGTTAACCCCTCAAAGAAATCTCTTTGGCTTTCAGTTGTCACCACAGGGTCTCGGGGACCTGGTCTGCTTGACCCAGCGATTCCATCAACGGCTTTCTGTAAACAACTGGCCAGAGAAGAGAACAAGATTTTGAGAAGAGAAAGAGATGTTGGCCTGCCTGGACCCCAGAAGTGGACCTCGTGAATATCTTCCCTTCCAGAGACTGACCCACAGAGCCACCATTAACCAGCCTATTTCTCTGGCTATTTCGAACTATCTCTTTGTCATCCAGGTCCCCCAGCAGGTCAGCATCTAATGGATTGCTAGTCAGCATATGCTTGACCCAGGGCATTGCATGGTAGTCCTGCTCACTCAGCCCAGTCATATTAGCATAAGCTATTAAGCTAGCATCAAAGAGGTGGAACAAGTAAGGTCCAGTCCATGACCTTGACATCTTGGCGTGAGGGTCGTGAAAAAAAATGGGCAGCAACTGTGTGGAGGTGGCGGTCTCGCTCCAGGGGAACCGAATTTCCACAAAACCATGTACACTCGTGGCATGTACAGTAGCTCCTTACAGCAAAATGCAAGCAGAGATTTCACTCAAGAGCTGCTCTAGCATGCTCCGCACCCAAACAAAACACACAGGTTGTGTGTATCAGCTGGCAAAAGAAATTGTGTGCACAGAAAAACTCACCGCTTGAAACAGGGCTCAGTTTTGACATCATTTAACATTCAAAACACTTACTTAAAAAAAAGAAACCTACTTTTGCATTGCTGAATGCTTTCTTCTGTACTTCCTGGTTGGTTATATCACCTGCCCGTGACATGTAGCTTCAGACTTCGCTACAGCTCTTTTTTTAATATAGGTGTACAAAGTACAAAGACAATAAAGTATAAAATATTTATTACTCTCTGCTTATTATGGGATTTTGTATCATTGCCATTTTCTCACAGACCACAGAAGATCTTCTCTGAAAATAAATGAGCACATTGCTCACTGGCATGTTAACATTTAGTGTACAATAGCATCGATCAGTGGAATAAGCTCTATTTCCTAATCTGCTGTTTTATTCTATCATTAATCATTTTCTCCCTATGCCTTCATCTCCTCCTTTACATCTAAATTAGGTTGTGCGTAAAGAGGATTTTCTGTTTGACGTTCTAATCATGGCACACGAACAAAAAAACAACAGCATGCAACAGTTAAGGTGCAAAGAATTAACTCTGATACAAACACTGGAAAATTAGAGTCTCCTCTAAATGGATCTGATATGTCAACCAAATGCTCAAATGAATGTTCATGCCTCTTATCTCCAGTTTATTGATGTTTTTTAACTTAAAATAAGTTACGAAGGAATACGCTGGAAAGGCAATAAAAAAAAAACAGGACATGGAATTAGGCCTGGAGATCAGATGCTTAAATTAACTGGCATCAGGAGCGTAGGGTTGTGTTAAAATTGCTAAGTGGTCATGCACAATGATAACAATGTCCTATGAAGTTCGCATGGAGTGTCAGCATTTCCTTAGACTGTGTGTACTTATAGGAAGCAGGCCGCCATTTTTCAACACACGTAATGCGATTGTGTGTTGATGCGGGCAAGATCTCTAAAGTTCCGCTTCTTTGTAAAGCTCTTTAATCAATAATGCTTCTAAATTAGAGCCAGTCGACTTTCTTCCACATACTGCTGCCTCTTAAATATATGAATCAAACTGTGAATTAATATCCACATGGCTTGTCCAGATTGGTTTGCAGTGCAATCCATCTTCTGTGGCCATGATTCGGTTATGTAAGCAAATTGACGCATAATCCATCGCTGTCGTCCTTGTCGTCACCTCTAAGGCCTTGTTTGATTGTCGGAGTGAGAAAATAGCCGTGGTAAAGACTTGCAATGAAACAGAAGAGCGAAAACAGCCTACTAAACATATCAACAAGAATCATCTCCAATGTGCATGACAACCTGCTTAAGTCTGTGACTGTGTCTGAACTTGTGTTTGTCATATTAAAAAAGGGGGCGGAAGACTGAAATGAGATTTAGAACGTGGGTTAAGGGCCAAATAAAGTTATTAAAACAAGGCAGGCTACAAGCATAGTGAATTCATAAAATGAAACTAACTGGTAATTGATTGTCAATGGCACTCATACGGCTCATTTTTAGCTGTTCATGAGCACTTGACCTTTAGTGAAAGTATCTTGGCATGTTTTTTTTTCCTTTCTGCCTTTTTTTTTCTGACAGCCCACCTCCTGCAATACATCCAAGATGAATCACATTAATTTTCTCTTTTTGACTTTTTTGATTTTTACCTAAAAGACCCAAGAAATCCTAGAAACATGTACAATTGATAAGGGCTTTTCAACTAAATAACAAACCCAACCTATTATGAAATTTTCTGTATATCATTTATTTATCTTCTATACCCCCTTATTCCCTAAATCGGGGTCACTGGGATCTGCTGGAGTCAGAAGGGGTACATTCATGTCCATACCTTAGACCAGTGGATCACAACCATTTCTTGTCTAAGACCCTCTTTTCCCCAAAAATTATTTTCGGGCCCCCTCTTCACATTTAATGATGTTATGGCTCTTGGTGTTTTCTGCATCTCATGTTTCCAGTATTGCTGTACTACGACCCGAATCAGTGGGCTCTTTCTTACCTGGGTCCAGTATGTCTGGGACATTACTATCAGCTGCTGAAGGGGAAACGGAGACACTCGCTCGTTTTTGTGGAGAACGAATTACAAATTTGTCCATTTTTGGTCAACCAGGGGATCATGGATAAAATTAGCTAATGCAATATGATAGTTCTTCTTAATGCTCCTCACTGCTCAACACTTTTCAAAATATGACACGACCCCCCACAGAGCTCGCTGAGGCCCCCTTGTGGGTCGGAACCCCCCTGTTGAGAACCGCTTCCTTAGACATATCTTATATGTATCTTATACCACATTGATTTCCTGAAGTTAATCCTGGGCGGATAGGAAAGTGGAACTCTACTTTTTCTTATTTCTTCTTATTTAAGTATATTTTGTGGGGGGTTGTGCTACCCTGTGCCACCCCTTTAGACATCCCACACTTAAAGACTTGTACGTGTACTTATTTGCTTATCAATTAACCTCTCTATCATAAGATCCTTGTAAGAATTACAAAAAAAACGCACTGTGGGCATAAAATAATTGCACCCCGTCTATCACATGGCGCCATATCCATTCAAGGATTTACAAATCACAAATAAAAACAAATCTGTTGTTAAAACAAACTGTAAATATGAACTCTGGAACCACACACAGGTTCCAAAGAGTTGTCATGTGGAGGAACATTCTTACTTTTATGAGGTGTCAGGAATCCACTGATGGGGTTGTGCTCCTGTCATATGCTACAGAGTGATGAATGAGCTATATCCATATGTAAAGGAAACATGTCTCCTTCCATGGCTCAGTCCTTGGTGTTTCATGTTAACAGCTAGCTGTCAGATTTGTATCAAGTTATGATTAAAGTAAAGCTATAAAGGATGTTCTTTCATGACATATTATAGTTAACAGATCCGCCATTTAGAATACAGTACTAACGCTGATGTTATATGTATTAAAGGTTTTACATATGATTTAAAAGCCCTTGAGAGAGAGGGAAAAAAACAGAAAAGGAACTTCTTATTTAGTATACAAACACAGAAATGAGGCAACACATCCATCCCACCATATCTCACATTTTGTAATAATTTGCAAAACTTTGTAATGAATTATTTTTTTTTAAAGATTCAATGAAAGTCAAGTCAAATCCAAAACTTTAAAACACCTAATTTAATTAATATCTATAAAATTTCTGTATTCTTGTCCGGATGGCTGTTTGGAAGACAAGATATCACTGAGAAACTGCCTTATTGTCTCCAAATGCTGATCCACCAACTGGTGGCATCTGGTGGCAACTGTGAGCTCCGGCCTAAGAGCTCAATCAGTTACAGAGGAAGGTCTAAGTTATGATTAGGGGCTAAACAAAAAATATACATCCTATAATTATACATCATCTAATGTATAACACCGGGCCATCACATTTCAATACCAGTTTGGACAACCCTCAGGCAGAGGGGTCCTGAAAAAAAACAATTTGGTGTTTGTATTATTGCTCATTCTTTTAATCTATTCTTTTTAGGATAAATATGATTATATTATTATCTATATTGGGGAAATCTACATTATCATGGGTTAACATGCGTTTTGCTCTGTTAGGGTTGCCAGAATCTACTTTATCTAATATATTTATATAAAACATTTTATACCACATTATTTTTATTATCTAATACAAAGAATAAAGAAAATGTAACTAGAGGCTAGTTTTTATTGCCTAAAAGTTGTAGGAGCAGTAATACACCGCACATAAGAAATACTAATTGAGTGTTGAGTGGCTCTTGAGCTGCATTATTCAAGGCTCTTGTCTTCACTTTGCCTGCATCGTGCTCTGTTTACTCTCAATTATCCTTCCTGTCTTGCTATTTTACTCACTTTGTATGTGACTCTCCGGCTAGGTGATTGTTTCTGTCTCTGTCAATTGACACATCTCTGTCTTTTTGTCCTTCTGTAATAGTCTGTGCTTAATACTGAATCAAAATCACTTTCCTTTCTTTCTTCCTTCATTCCTCTTCCTCTTCTTTTACCTTATCATCTTCATGCAATTTGCCTTGCTCAACGAATTTATCTTGCCTCATTATCTTCTCTATCACGCCTTGCATGCATCAAATATTCAATCACTAATTTAGGGACTATTAGTTACACTTAAGACTCCTGCCTAAATGATAGAAGATAGATGGTATTTTCTACACCAGTTTATTTCACTGCAAGTGATAAATACTTAAAGATAACAGATGGGCTACCTGGTCTCAGGGAATATGAAGTGGCTCTACATTTCCAAACCCAATTCAGTTTAAGCAATTCTCATGTCTCTGGGGGGGAAACACGAAAGCTTTGTGGCTCAATCACTATTTTTCTAAGTCAGGTTTATGTGGTAGCTGTTAGTTGTTAGGTTTTGTGGCAACTTAAAGAAAAGTAAAAAATCTATCAAAAGCATATGGCAAAAGTTTGTGGACACCTTACCAGCACACCCACATAACTAAGTCTTCCTCAAACTATCACCACAATGTTTTGAGGACACTGCTGCTTAGACATTCTTTTGTAAAAAAAAAAAAAAAAAAAGTCGGGGTCAGAGCGCAGGGTCAGCTATCATACAGCACCCCTGAAGCAGAAAGGGTTAAGGGTCTTGCTCAAGGACCCAACAGTGGCTGGCTGACTTCAGATTAACAACTCAGGCTGGGGTCAACAGTGGTGCGGCTTTAACCCAAGTCTTCTTCCTGATCTTCAAATCAACAACTCAGCACCTTAAACATTTGAACCACCACTGCTCAATACTTGTTCCCTTCAAGTATCAAGAAGCTTTATAAGTGGTAGCACAGTGATTAAGTTGTTGGACTACCAACTTGTTCAATTTCCAGCCCTACCAAGCCACCACTGCTGGGCCCCTGAGCAAAGCCCTCAACCTCCAATTGCTTAGTTGTATAACAAGAAATATAGTCGCTCCAGATAAGGGCGTCTGCCAAAGGCTGCAAATGTAAATGCAAATGTATTGTCATTTTAATCATATGTATAGCAGATGCAGGACACAGTAAAATGAAACAGCATTTCTTCAGGACCCCATGATGCTACACAAAACAACACAAAATTACACAAACTACAAAGAGCCACCAAACAAAAGAACAACACAGAGCTAAAGACTAGAAAATAATTGTCTTAGCAAAACAAAGTGTGCAACCTGGTGCAAATGGTGAAAGACAAACAATACAAACAACACTCCAGACAGCGCAAAAACAGAAAATACAAAAACAAAACACACTGAGTACATTAAATATAGCCAGATTATGCACGATGAAGTGCAGGTAGAGGAAAAGAAGTGCAAGTAAGTGACTGACAGCAGCACATATTATTGTGCAAATCAGCATTAAAATGATTGTGCTGTAAACATTAAATTATATTATTATATTGTAATTGTGTGTGTCAGTTAAGGTAGTTCAGTTCAGTTCTGAGGGTTAAGGAGCCTGATGGCTTAAGCAGAGAAACACATTCATTCGGGTTGTGAGGACCTGAATGATACAATACCATTTTATGGATGTCAGGATTGTTAAAAGTGTGTGTGAGGAGTGTGTGGGGTCGTCCACAATGCTGTTGGCTTTGCGGTTGTAGCATGTGGTTTAAATGTCTATTACAGATAGAAGAGAGACTCTGACCATCTTTTCATCTGTTATCCCCTGCAGGCAGTGATCCCCACCAGGCAGTGATCCCCACCAGGCGGTCATGCAGCTGTTTAGGATGCTCTTGAAGGTTCCTCTGTTAACCATGGTCAGGACGCAGGGATGGAAGAGGGGCTTTTTTTAGACTTTTCAATATGTAGAGGCACTGCTGGGCTTTTTTTGCTGATGAAGCTGATGTTAAGTGACCAGGTGAGATTCTCCTTCAGGTGGACACCAAGGTATTTGTGTTTTTACATTATACCTTCATGGTACAGCATGATAATCGAATAAACTTCAATGAAGACTGCAGCCCAGACCTCCTCATCTAAAACTAGCATTGATTCACTAATATTTACATTTACATTTGGCAGACTCCCTCACCCAGGGCAACTTGGGTTTATCTAAGTTTTGTGGGTTAAGGACTTTAATCAGGGTGATAACATGGTGACAACATGGTGATGCTGGAAATTGTACCCACAATCTTCCAGTTAGCAGTCCTCAACCACAACACCTTAACCACTGTACTTTTCCCCTACACTCCACTAACCAGCATTACAGTGGAATGGAAGAATTCCCATAACCATGCTCTGAAAATAAAATATAATCTAGCAATTCCAGAAATGTGAAAGCTATTATAGCAGTAAGATAAAATCTGGACTAAAATGTTCAGCGCAACTTACACCCTCAAAGGTCACCCTTAAGCTTTATACAAAGACTATCCAATTAAGGGTCATTTTGACACCACTCACACGACTGCTGCCCCCAACAGGTCAGTTGGTGGAAGAGCATATAACCGCGGAGCAGGGCAGCGTAAGCATAGAAGCCAGAAACTGCTAATCAGAGCAGCAAGAAGAGGAGAGAACATGAAACCCAACACATTTAGCATGTTTAAGCATTATAGTTTTACTATCTCACACACTTTTTTGCGGAGGATAGAGAAGCCCAGGCATCTTTTTTTCTCTGCTTGCACAATATCAACAATATCTTCATTGCTTTAGCTATGTCATAATTTGCTCAAGTTCTCATAACTAGCCTGCTTACACAACATAATGAAAAACAATAATATTGCTGCCATAAATAAATAATTTGACTTATGTGAACCATTGTGACCCTGAACAGCACTTACTAAGGATGAATGAATGAATGTGCATGTTCACGGTAATTTCTTTGTTCCCATCAGCTTCGGAATTGGAATTAGAAGCAATATAAGCATTTCAATCTGCAGCTTTAAATGCCACATTAATATTTGTACACAACCTGAACAGAGGCACAACAGTGTGTATGGATTGAATAGTGATTCTCGTGCAGTACCGCCACCTGTTACCTGTGTATGTTGAGCTGCTCTCTGACCCTTGCCAGCTTGTCAGTGTGGCTGTAACGGCTGGCTGTGCGTCTGATTAGTTAGTCTCCTCCTGTGTGTGGCTCGCACGGGGACAGGACATCTGCTTAATTCGGGCTATTGATGATGCCGGTGCAGCACGGCTGGTCCTTATTAATCACCCGTGGCTGAGCACTGACCTTTTGCTGTGAGCTCCTGGCTGTGGCCCTAAGGCCTCCTGGGATGCACACTGACATCCCTCGCCTTACGTTTGCTAATGCCAGTCTCTGCCGCAGCTCAGAAATCAAGACCCCAACCTGTCCAACAGAGTAGAAAGCTCACACTGTGACATGGCCATTGATCATCTGCTAGCTTATGTGCATGTGTGTGTTTCCGAAAGCAATTTGTGTCTTAGAACTGATTTTGATTTTGTTAATTCTTTCTTAGTTATATGTTTAGCTATAAAGTATGGGGATGAAAATAAATGTGTGCATAAATGTATGTGTTTGCAATCATTTTTTAAACAGCTCTCTGTTCTGGTACTGCCTCCTTAGTGATAATGATTTATTTAACAGGTAAATATGCTTGTATGCAAATTATTTGCTATTTTCATTTTGTGGTAAACAACTTTTTTTGCAAGTAACGTGATATAAAAAGATGCAAGAAAAAACCCTACTATGACGTGGCCCAGTTTTTATAAGAATGAAAGAATATCAGGTTAGAACTCTTAAAATAAAACCACTGTTTTAGATCATTGTGTCATATAAAGATATGTTTATATGGCAAGAGTTGGCGATACAACTAGGCACATGCACAGGTAAAGCTCACCCTGTGCAAAGCACATGCCCTTTTCTCATACTCACACTGGGTACAGAAGGTTCGGCTTGTCCTGGCCTGAGTGCCGAAATGGATTACAGCAGCCCTGCAGCTCAATGGGACCCAGGCGAAGTTGGAGAAAGGCTTTCACCATGCCCTGGGTGAAGTCCAGACATGATGGCAAGGTGAACAATGTCTGGATATAGCCAATCCTGTTAATAGAGGATATTACAAGTAGAAATACCATTTCTATCATGTTGGAAACCTCAGCTTGTGAAGGCCTCAGACTACTTGTGCCACAAAGAAACCTCAATACTAGTGGTTTGCAGAGAGGCATGGAAATTAACTATGGCTGCCAGATATACCTTTAGGGTGGATGGCATTAGCCTTGCCGTTTACTGGGTTTTGATTTTATCATTGCATCAGGAGACAATAACGTTCCATTTCCGGGCAGTTTCCTTGTCGTGGGATGTCTAGACTGGTTTTGAAATTTTTCAGTGACCTAATAAAGTGCATAAGCGGCACATTCGTAGAAGAACAATAAAAACCTGATTCAACATCATTGTCTATTTGGCCCCACCCAACGATTCACACATGAACATGAGAGGTGAATGACAAGATGGCTCCAAAGGCAAGATGCTGTGCAGTTACAAATTGTGAACACAGCCTTGTATTAGAAAACACTGGATTTGCTCTATTTTCAGAAAGTTTCCGACATTCTGTAAAAGCTTGGTTATTTGTTTGCTGCATTTTACAGCGGATTGATTGATTTTCAAACAAGGCACAATTTGACACTGAATTTTCCAAAAGACTGAAATTAAATGCAAATGAGCTCTGCTCACCCAGTCCCTCTGTTCTGTGGGGTATTTTACTGCTCCAAAATAATTGTTTAATCCATCTACAAAGGTAAGCTTAATGTAGTGTTCGAATGTTATCTTTACTAACAATGTACACAGTTTGTACAAAGTTTTTAGAACCCGGTTCCAGATTCTCCACCAAAGTTACTCATAAATTAATTGACCCCTTGGTAACTTCTTAGCAAAACCTGCTTTATTCTGACCCTTTTTTAAATAAGTCAGGTCAAAGATAATCAGCGCAAACATAAACACATTTAGGTAGATCGGAGGAGGGCGACTTTTTGCTCCAGCATCGAAACAATACAGGACATTTTACATCTCATTTGGGATCTCCAGCCCAACTACAGCATAAAACCTGCTCATAAAAAAAAAAAAAAATAACAGCCCAAAATGTGTACTATTTAACTGAAAAAATTAAATATATACTTTTTTGCCCATTGTCCTAAAAAGCGTCCCGAATTCTATCAACCAGCCCAATGCATTTTTTTTCAGTCTGATGTAATCGAATGGTGGGAACCCGCCCAATATGGCAACACCGCTAGGGACGGGGTAATGCTAAAACAATCCGGGGAGTGACTTTGGTCTGATCTTTATCATTATAGGATGTTTGTGTCTGCCAACACACATTTTAGTTCAAACAATTTGTAAAACTGCATGTCGCATCAGATGACCCTTGTAAGTCTCTATCAATGAGTAGATCAATACTGGGTCATCAAATCAGAACCCAAGTGTACTAAATGCAAAATGCTGTTCAAAACATAGTATCTTGTACTACTGCACTTAATTATGTAAAATAGTTGTCTCAACAGATAATGACAGTAATCTTAAACTTTTTAATTAGCACTTATTCCCAATTAGAGCCTATATACTTAGGTTACCCCTATACAACAATATGCAGAATCAGTAGGTGACTTAAAGCTTCAGAATTACCCACTATACCATAATATTTATAATTTGTTAACCATATGTGGTTAGATATTGCCCTCGGTAACAATATGTTTAAGAATCATACCAACGTTACTAACTAGTCTCTGGATAATGTTTTTTTTTTTAAGCTTTTATAACATTCCAATGCTAAGGGGAACCTCACATAGGTCAAATATTTCCCAAACCCATGTGTAGCTTCTGGCTGCTATTTCCAAGAACAGATTGCGTAGGGATTTTTGACAGGACACTGGCATGGAAGTACAGGTTTGGCAATTAACCTTGATGTCACTGTAATTACTAAGTCACTTTAGTCAAATGAATTAATTTCCCAAAAGAATATCACAACAAAATTATCTCTTCTCCTTGTACAGCGAGCCAATATGGATGCTGGTAATTATCAAGTCGGAAGAAAAAAGGAAGAGCAGCTTCCATATTCCTGTTCTTACTAAAAGGCTTTTCAGTAATCTGGTCCTGGGGGGTTGTGTTAAACACAATGTAAAAATCTGCAGAAGATCAATGCTGAGGATTTTGGATTTCCTGAGGTGTTCTAAAAAACTCCTACATTGTTACCAGTCCAGCTACCATTGCTCTTTTAAATAAGAGGTTAGACATAATTCTGCATTTTAGATGTCTTATTTAATAACATCATGTTGCCTCTTCTGTGATGGACTGGCGACCTGTCCAGGGAGTACCCCTTCTGTCTTTTGCCCTTTTAGAGACGGCTGTGATAGACCCTAGCAGATCCTCGTGACCCCGAATTAGGGAATAAGTGGGTATAGAAGGTGAATAAATGAAAGAATGAATGTTGCCGCTTTAGTTACTTTGAGCTTAAAATGATTAACATGCTCAGGGATGTTAATCCCTGTCAGGGATTGCTTTCATTTACATTTCAGGGTGTACTACAATCTGTGAACAAGGCTTATTCATGCGAGGCTAGAAAGAGAATTCCTCTGGCAGCATACAGGTTGAGGGTTGGAGTTGGAGTGCACAGGGAATAGGCACTACAACTGTGGACTGGAATACGGACTTCTAGCTTCCTTCTTATGTTTTAATTCCTTAGCATCCCACTAAGAAGAGAGCTCTCAAGTCTTTTAATTACATACTACCTCAATTACTATGCAAATATTTCTTTCTCTCTCTCTCTTTCTCTCTCTCTCTCTCTATATATATACTGCATGTCGGATACATAAGTAGACATTTATAAATCACTTGTAAATCTCAGCACTTGTTAACAGCACAAGGTGTATAAAGTGAAAGGTGCAACACTAATAATACACTGCAGGTTCATCATGGCAACTTCAATCTGTGGTCGCTGCACAATACAGACATGTGACCCAACTGCACAATACAGACATTTGACCATACAGCACAATACAGACATGTGACCTCACTGCACAATACGGACATGTGACCTTACTGCACAATACAGCCATGTGACCTTGTGTTTTATTTACATTTACAGCATTTGGCAGGCGCCCTTATCCAAAGCGACTTACATTTATCTCTTTTTTATACAACTAAGCAATTGAAAGTTAAGGGCCTTACTCAGGGATTCAACAGTGGCAGCTTGGTGAAGCTGGAAATCAAACCCACAATCTTCAGGTTGGTAGTCCATATCTCTCTTTGTATTTCCACCAAAATATAGACTGATAGGTCCTAAATGGAATTAATGCACAAAAGAGTAAAATATTATTTGTAATATTTTAACTTTATTAAAAAAAACTGACAACGAATAAAAAAAAAGAAACTGCAATATCATGTCGCATAACTGGCAGTAAGGCTGTATTTACACTGCCCGTATCAAGTGACTCAATTCCGATTTTTTTCCTCCAATGTGGCACAGATCGGATTTGACTCATGACAGTGTAAGCAGAAAAAAAGCTCGGATTCAGGCCTCATTCGTATGTGGTAATAAATGGGATATGAATCGTATATGTGCATTAGCGTGTGCAGTGTAAACAGACAGATTAGATTTTCTCCTGTTAATGCGAGTTGAACGTCACTGAATAAGCAACGATGGCGCATGACTTCAACTCAGGTGGACACCAACAGTGACATATAATAACTTACAATAACTCTGTATTTGAATATTTATTAATTTTGTTCACTGTAACAAATGTTCGAAACCCAAATCAGATCAAAAGCAGTTTTAACAATCCACGATTAATGTTTTTTTTCTGTACCGCGTGCTGTGGCTGTGTTCATTGATTATCGCACCGTTTTTACTTCTTTTTCCGGTCAGTACGTCTAAATTGGGTTGTTTTGTCTACAAATCGGAATTGAGCATTAAGATCTGCAGTGTAAATGCAGCTTAATTTTATGCAGTGGGTGAAGGATGCCCTAATGGGTGCTGTAAGTATCTACAACCATGTGACATGCACAGGTTAAAAGATAAAAAAATGTTGTTACGTTTAGTATGTGAATATATCATTCTGACTCATTTTATGTTGAATATGTTAATTTATGAACAACATTCGCTAAAAGAAGCACATGTCTCTAAATACTTAATATCATATTCTTTGATGTCTGTACATTAGGAACTGGGATCACCAAATGGTGGCCGCAGGGCTGGATTTTTATTTCGCAACTTATTATCTGCCACATTTTCCATGTTACATTGTAAAATTGCATTAGCCATACGGAACTGCATTCGATGGGGACTAATACACCTCCTAATACCACCACTGTTACGTCGTAATTATAGAAACCATCAATACCAAACAAACACACAATATAACACGGCATGACATTACAGAGAGAGAGACATTTTGTTAACAAAACGTCAAACCTCTACACTACAACTGCAACTGTACCACATACATCATCTGAAGCAGTACAGAATCAATATTTATCTAATAGCATCACAAAAACATTAAATATATATATAAAAATATATATATAGCACTGGTCTGGAAGTGGTGAAGAAACTCTTACCTGCGCTGAGACAAGCTAGTTATCCGAACTCTCTGCACAATGGCCAAAATCCGCCTTGAAAACGTATTTCAGAGACCAAGTCAATTTCTCCTTCTTCATCAGCCATTGTGGGTGTAAAAATTCTAATTCAACTGTACTGTATTAATGTGTGCAGATTGCAACAGCATGTTACTGGGTATAACAGTTTTACTTAAATCAACCAATCAGAGGATGGAAAATTGCTGACGTTATTGTGGCAGCTAGTTGGCCCTATGAGGCGAATTTGAAATCTGATTGGTTAAAAAAACAGTCCTATTGCTTATAAAGTTTAAGTTCCATGGGCAGCACTACTGATTCTGAAAGCTTTGGCATATTAGATTAATATGGCAGCACATAGAAACTGAAATCTGATTGGACAAAAAAATCCAACATCGCAACAAGAAAAACACTAGGAAATGAAGAGAATAAACTTTTGGAATAAATTAATACAATTTAATGGAACAAACATTAGAATTTAGGTTGTAAATGTAGGTCAGTGCCAGCAGAGAAGTCCTTGCTAGCCCTGACTGCACACCACTGAACGCCGGTGTATTAATGTTAACAGTATGATCATGTGTTTGTTTGTGTGTGTGTGTGTGTGTGTGTGTGTGTGTGTGTGTTAATGAAATTCATATTTATGTGAACATCCAAACATACTGTTGGTAGGTATTTAAACCAAAGATGTGTTGCTTTGCAGAAAGGCAGTAAAAAGATTAATAATGTAAACTAGGAAAACTGATATAGATTTAAAACAAGATCTATATTTGATTTTCAAGTTAGTATACTTAATTTATTTTCTGTTAAAATGGATAAATATAAAAATTATAATGCAAATTATTATATTTTAATTTCTAAACCCTTCTATTACATTTTAGAAAAATGCATAAAACAAAGAAAAAAAACTGTGCTTCTAAAAATGCCTGCTAATTTCATTTAATATGAAAGACAGAGGAGCGATCAGCCATTAGTCATTTAGCAAAAGATTTCATAAAAATTATTTCTTTATTTAAATTTTCTGTTACGGATAATGCTAAAAAATTTTTATTATTTATTTATTTTGTCTGTCTGAAGCTGTTTATGTGGGTTGTATTCTTTCACACCACCTGATAATCAGGTGATTATATAGCAGATTATAAACTAGTTTCTGAATGTTTTCCACTTGCCTTTTCAGTCAATCTTTCTTCTGATGCAATACATCATTTTACTGCCTTAAATTTGCATTCTTTCAAGATTAACAATGTCCTAAAACAGAAGTTACGGTAAAGGAGATAGTTTAGTGGCATCATGTGTAAAGCACCATCTGTATGTGCCTGGGGAGATACTACACATCTTTCCATCAGTAATTCAGAGATAATCTCTCGGGATATACTAGCATTAAGGTTCAGCATAATGCTGAGACAGAGAAAGAGAGAAAAGATGTGAGGTGGACTGGAAGTGTCAGACTACATTAATGCTACATTAGGTGATGGGATGGAATAAGTTTCATAGCAAATATCTTAAGGATTCGATGATTTTCTCACTTCGCAATTGCCACCAGTGGGACATTCAATGCTTAAATAATGCGTGAATTGGGTGTGTTATACATTTTTCTTGACCTTTACAGTGTAAACTGCGTGGACAAAATCAGAGACGACTTTTTAAAGATGATGCATACCTAGAGAACAGAATTCAATATTTCACATTGATTATAACATTCATTCATCCATCCATCCATCCATCCATCCACCCATCCATCCACCCATTTATCCAATCCGCCCATCCATCCGTCCATCCACCTATCCATCCATTGTCTATACCCATTTATTTCTAATCATGGTCACGTGGATCTCCTCTAGTCTATCCTAACTGTCATTGGGTGAAAGGCAGGGGTCACCCTGGACAGGTCACCAGTCCATCGCAGGGCAACATACAGACGATCAACCCCACACACTCACACTTACTTCTATGGGCAATTTAGAATCACTAATCAATCTAACATGCATGTATTTAGACTGTTGAAGGAAACTGGAGTACCCAGAATAAACCCACGCAAAAACGGGGAGAACATGCAAACTCCACATGGTAAGGCCATATTTATATTTGTAACTTCCTCGGCTAGTTTTAAACGCAGTGGTCTAGATACAATTGTAAAATAAAATAAAGTGTAAGTAAATAGTAAAGCCCTGCTTAAATATTGACAAAACTCTTAATGTTGCCAACCTACAGTTCCTATCTTTATATGGCCTAGGGGCAATAATAAGGTTTTGTTTGTTTTATTGATTCAAAGCAGTGAGAATAATGAATAATGCATGGACAGGCAGAGCAATTTTAGTAAGGTCGAGTCAATTAAAGACAAATGCATGTGGATGTTGTTCTGAAAGAGGAAAAGAAACAGCAGCTACTGATAGCTGGATTACTTAGACGCTGTGCTACTTGTTTTTTTTTTTTTTTTCTCACCTGTTTTCTCTGAAGTGCATGACTCTCACTCCAAAGCAACACTAATTACTGGTTAAATTGCCTGGACATGAGTGAGATGTTTAATTTGTTTATGCAGCTTGGCACTTGCACTGCTATTTCTTTTTTTTTTGTTCTTTCTGATGGGTTGCGAGGGAGACAATTCTGTGTGGGGTACAAACAAGGTGGTTCTGTAGCAAAGTTTCAGCTCTTCTTAAAGGGTTTTGCTGTTACTCCTGGTTTGATGGGTTTCATGTGCTGTCTTTCCTTCAATTAAGTTTTCACTATCACACAATCAGCGCTTGTCTTTATGTTTCATCGGTTATAACAATTTTTTTTTTGTACTTAACTTATAACCGACTCACATAAACACTTTTTATTCAGAATAAAGCCTGACTGTTAAATAAACCGTGCATAATTATTAAAAACAGCAAGGCAGATAGGCGTGGTGGTGGAAGCGCAAATTCTTACAGCCAATCAGCATGCCAGAAATTTTACCTCTAGGTCAGGCGTGACGATTCATACCGCAAAAGTAGGCTTTACATTTGAGTTCGTACAACAGCGTGAATTTAAAGTTTGTTTAATGATGTTAAACAAGTCCAATGAAACAGTGTTTTATCTCAGCGGAGGTGGTATTTTAACCAGGAATCTTTTGCCTATGTTTTTTTGCATACTAAGAATTCAGACACACTACTTGCCTTGTATACGGGACAGGACTTCCACAACAACACACCTTTGTATCCAGAATTTCACTACTACTACTACTAGTACTAATAATAATAATAATGATAATGATAATAATAATAATGTATTTGGTTAAAGGGTTTTGTCCCTACCACCCTGAGTCACATGATGTAATGTCAACTTCTCTGTAAGTGCTACTTTAAGTAAGGAAGACATAAAGACAATAGAGTTTTTGGACCCATTAAAGGTCATTAAAGCCATTTTTCTGTTTATGTAGTCAGTGCTGTTAACAGCTACACGCCCTTATCAGTTTCCTCAGACTCTAATTATAGCAACTAATCAGAGCGGCAATAGGTTGTTGCTGAAATTAATATTTAAAGATAAATAGTTTTTTTCTGTCAAAATAGATGTGTTTCGACTAGTTTATGGGTTCGATCTGGGATTACTGTAAAACCCTTATTTGGTTTATTTATAACTGTGTTGCAAAACATCCATATATGTCAATAACTTCACACCAAACTGTTGCTTTGGGCTACAAGATATATATATATATATATATATATATATATATATATATATATATATATATATATATATATATATATATATATCTAATAATAAACATAATGTTTATTGTTTTCCTTGAGCGAAGCCCTAATACTTCTGAGTTAGTGTGTGAAGTTGTTTAGTGGATATGCAAAAAATATTTTAATGCAGAACATCTCTAGGATAAAAATATCTTTGTATTTCTTTTTCGATCAGCTTGTGCAGCACTGCAGTGTAGAAGGTGTTCTTGGTTCCTTACAGTTTGTTGTTTCTAAAACAGTAGTTGTGCTAGCTACGGTATGTTGCCCCTAGGTGTTAATAAACAGTATAAACTAAAGTGCAACAGCTCTTAACAGCAACAAACCCCTAACTCATGAGCCAAACAGACCTGGACTGCTTTCAAGACCTGGTGGAAGCGCTGTGGAGGCTAATACCGACTGCACCAGCAAACACCGCCTCGCAACCACTCACCACTTCCATGTTCGCTGATACTTCAGCTTCTCTTGAAACTCCAATCGCTTATCCTGCACAATTCTTCACAATTCTGGTGGAGGAGTGCGGCGTCTTTCTGCTCCACTGTCAGTGCATCTTCAGGCTTCAACCGAGAAGTTTCCAAACAGAGAGGTCAAAGTTTGCCTATGTGGTGTCACTGTTGTCTGGCCAGTACTTTTACTGGTACCCAGCCCCTTATCCTCGTTTTGTCCAGGACCTGACTCTTCCCCCTGAATCCATTCGACCCTTGACTCTGCCCTCTGGTTTCATCCTGGACCCGACTCCACCCTCTGGGGGCTTGCGTGTCAGGAACTGCATTTTAAGGGGGGGGAATTGTCACGGACACATGCCTTTCCACCACAGAAACACAATTAAATCACTGAGTTTAAATCACTCGAAGCCGATGGAAGAAGGACTCACAACCACATCGCTTTGTTCCAGAGTTTCCAAGGTCTCTCAAAGCTTCTGCAGACTTCCAGACTCCCTATGCTCTAAAGAGTTCAAGACTTTAAAGACTCCCTGAGTATTTCAGTGGATTTCCCATGACCCCTGTGTTCCCCATGTTCTTGGTAATCCTGTATTCTCTAGGTTCTTCGCTCGTACTAAAGACTCCAACCTTCTTTTAGTTTTGTTATCAATCCTGTTATATAAACTCGACTCTTCGGGTTCTAAAATCATTTTTTCCGGTAATGTATTGATATTCTAACGTCTAGTATAGATAAATTTTTAAATTACATTTCACAACGATTAGCTTTCATGTTAACATTTAATTTAAACGCTCAGTGTGTGTCAAACGACCGTTCATGTGGTTGTTGCTGACAGATACGGCCATTTTCATAGAAGCAAGCATGGCGGAAAAAATAAGGGCGCCTATGAATTTATATTCATTGTATTTTTAGCTATTTTGCATTTTTTTTTAAACTTTGGGTGAATTAGTGAATAATTTTAAATATTTTGTGGTTGTTTTCAGAATTGTTACACAATTAGAATTACATTATAAATAAATTTGTTAAACTTACCTGCCTCCGTAGATACACATAGCTGTATAAACAACTATTATTCTGAATTTCTACTTATTTTTTGTACACGTTAGTCATCACCGATTCCAGTAGGCATTACGAAAGCTCCCAAATGCCCTAACCAATGTGAGGCAATAATAAATTCCCTGTTCTGTATTCATGTGCTCAAATATGGGCATAACTAGTTAGTGTCCTTCTAATTATCATAAGAAATAGAATAGCTCATACATCAGAAAGTCCACCCAGAGAGAAGGGACAGTTACGGGGTCTTGGTCTTAAATTTACAGTCCGACAAAGGTAAAATAAACACTTTTTAGCACTAATCTAAATATTCAATACTTACAGAACTGGATAAACAAAACTAAAAAGTTTTTTTTAATAAAAAAGATTCTAAACCAAGCAAAAATTGTTCATTTTTTGTGATTTGTAACTGTCTTGGGATATGAAATGAACTGTTAAAATGACTGCATTAAGACACCTTTAACAATACCCCAGGGTAACAACAATGCTAGCAGGTCTTTACATACACACACACACAGAGAAAAAGAAAAGCTAATGTTTTTAGTTATAAAACTTTTGCGTTTTTATTGTCAAAACTAGAGATAAAAATTAATGAGTCAAAAATCCTAACAAAATCTAATAAAATATTTGAAATAGTCACTTTTATTTATAAGCTATTCGATAATAAACAATTATCAAGTTGTTATGTGCTAAAAACATGCTTACTTTTTATATACAATAAAATTTTCAGTGATAATTGATGCTAGATTTTAAAATAAAATCTAATATTACAGAACAGCACATATAGTTGAATAAATCGACGATGTAAACATTATAACTTTAGTATAAAACTGTAAAAACTATCATCCTAATTTAAACGCTATAGTTTATGCTGACTCTTTAAAGTGATTTAGTGAGTCTTGTAATCATAGCTGTTCAGCAAAAATGTGTCCTGTAATGATGCTAAGATATTTGTGCATGCTTGTAGACTTTACTTCCAGCCTGATTCCTGTCTCATCCTGTCTCAAGTGTGCAGCTGAAGACAAGAGGAAAATCATTTAGCGTAATGGATCTAATGCATGCTCACTATGTAAATTAATTTCTGCTTTACAACTTTACGCTTTGTAAAATTGGACTCAGTGGGACCAACTCAACAGCAAACTCCATTCTACAAATTGTAGCCATGTTAGTGAGAAGAAACCAGACCAGCAAATAAAAGGTTATAGAAGCCAGGATCTCTTTGTGTTCCTTTGGTGGCAGAGCCCTGAGAAATTGGTCTATGGCTATGTGATCCACCATTAATGGGCTTGTTTGGCTGGAACCAGCATCTATTTGCCTGTGCAGTAAGGTCTATTTGAAAGCATGGGTTTATCCTGGGGCAGTAGGTCCAGCGGTAAAACTGCAATTGTACCAACCAGTGATTGACCACAATAAATCAGGAGCACTCTCTTCAATGTTCTGTAAACACCAGTCTGTACAAGATCACCAGGTGTTGTGGACATGCCACTAGAATCCACCCTGGGCAAAGTGTAGCAAAACAAGGATTCACAAGTGGCATAACACTACAGGATCAGATCATTGTGTTTATTGGTTCTGCTCACTGAAAAGCAAAAACCAAGTGAGTGTAACCTCATGTTCCTCTCTTCTCCACTGGCTGATAATAAGTTGTGTGACCTGCTTTGATTGGGTACCTGGTTTCTGGTTTCTATGCTTAGGTTTCCCCATTCCACATCCAACACTCAACTGTGCTCTTTTGCCAACTAACGTTATCTCTTTACTAGTGAGGAAATGCATATGTCATGTACTCCTATTCAGACTTTAGTGACAGCATCATTACAGCAACATGTAGATACTGCTTGCATAGGTGGTACAATTGCAACATGTGTTTTATGTGCCATACCCCCAGCGCCCCTGTCGCACTGCTGCTAGTGTTTACTTAACTAGCTAATATATTACCTGTGCTTTTGTAATTTGCAGATCTTTTTCATTCTGTTTTCTTTGAAGCATTAAAAACTGAACTGATTGGGTGGTTTATTTTCTGCCAGAAAGCCAATTCAGTACACCAAATGAACCACTCTAGCAAAACCAGGGGGCAGAATTGAGAGGCTGGTTCCTCTAAGACACTTGCATTAGGCCACGGTAAAGTTTTGCTTAATACGAGCAATACATACCCATGGGTACCTGAATCAAAACAGTAAGATATCGTTTCGATACAAAGGGCTGAGGCCCAGAGAGTGGAGACTTCCTGCACCCAACACCTGGGTATACTCTTAAAATGCTGTACAATACGCCTAAGCCCATAGTACTGCAGGTCTTCTGTCCTTTTTCCTTTTTAGTAGCAAACAAAGAAAAGCTGCACTTCTGTGCCAAGTTCAAGCATGGGAATCCACAGGTCCACAAAACTGCCATGTTGTGTAGCTCAGGTCAATTGGTAGTCTGCGTCGGTGCACCCAAAAATGGTCTTTCTGCTATAGATGATAAGCAGGTGGATGGTTGACACCATCACACTTACATACGAGGTCTTTGGTTGCCCCGGTCCTTCAGGGCTTAGGGCGTACTTCACTAGAATAATGGCAGCCTCCAAGGTTTTTGTCTTATTATTTGTATTATCTAGCAAAGTTTGTTTTTTTTATTGCTTTTTTATTGCTTTTGACACAGCATTTCATTTTCCTGGGAAACCATGCTCACATATGTAAGAAAGAGAGATTGTGGCCGGTGCCGTGGTGTAGCGGGTTAAGGCGCCGACACCCACATGTGTAAGTTTTTGAGCGCCGGCGACCCAGGTTTAATCCCACCTCCCTCCCCCATTTTGTCCCTCTGTCCTATCAATAAAGGCAAAAACAGAGACATTGCACCTACCTTCTGATTTTGACATAATGACATGCTTAAAGTACATGCCTAAATAAAAAGACTATAAAAATTGGACAATTATGTCCAATCATCTTGAGCTTTAATGTGTCTTTAAGTCCATTTACTTCCTTTCAGAAGAACAGTCTGAGCCCGTTTGTGAGTCACTGTGTAATTGTTTTTTCACTATGAAATATGGCATGGTGCCCAGGGCAGCATGCTTTCTGTGTAAAATATTTAGCATTGAACACTGGATAAAACAAGAGAAATGGTATTCTGTACGTTTGACTTTGTTTACTGAAAACATAATTAGTGAATGAGACCAAGCACATGGAGTGTGTGTTGAGTCAAATGTTGCGAATAATTATACTTAAAGACATAGTCTGTCTTGGGGGTGTAACCAGAAATTAATTTCACAAAGGGAATCACAGAAAGCCACATACCCATCTGCATATACCAATAATGTACTTTTTTTATTGATTGACCTATTCATGCACTATTAATTCTTTCTCTCTTTATCTCTCAACACACACACACACACACAAATGTTTTCTAAAGGTGGTATATTTACTTATGTTAAGCGTTGACTTTCTGTTGTTTCAGATGTTTTATTGTGAATTTCTGTTTATAACATTTGCAGTAAATTGCATTCTTTTTTTTTTCTTGCATTTTACACAAGAACCCGACTATTTGTTGTATATACGACTTACTGTTTTAACTTTGTTAATTGGACTAATTGAAATAGAGATTTTTCAATCATTCTGCTTTAGTACAATGCAAGAAATAAAAAGAAATCAACTATATACAGGTCCAAAGTTTTCATTCAACATCACAGTAGTAGTATCAAACTTAGATTCCTTAACTGGTATCAGTGGCTTTCACCGTGGGGGCTTGAACCCAGGTCTTCCTGGTCTTTGGATCAACAGCTCAGGCTGGCGGTGGTGGGGTTTAAACCCAGGTCTTTCTGGTCTTCAGCTTAACAACTCAGTGCCTTAACTATTTGACCCACCACTGCCTTGAGGCATCACTAGGGTGGATACAGAGAACAAAGGATTGTGTACTCATTTCACTCTTTAAAATGGAAATCAGTTTATAACTTTTTTGAAATGTGTTTTTCGGGATGTTTTTGTTGTTATTTGTGTCTTACTGTTAGAATAAACCTTCCATTAAAATTTTAGCCTCATCACTTTTTTGTCTGTTGGCAAACGTACACAATTAGCATTAGATTTTTTTTTTTTTTTTGTAAATTAATGAAACTGCTGAAACTCGTTATGTGGCGATATCATCATATATATCTTTTTCGGCTAGAGATAAGAAAAACTTTGTTTCAAGAGTTGCTGTTATGTCACTTCCATATGGCCAGTGCCGCCCACTACTCTATCACGCCTCACACTCAGTCTGGTCTAGGCCAGTTTACACTGAGCGCATTTATAACAGGCAAGTCTCAAGTGTGTCTCACCAAACAGATATGTTTCTATTTCAAGTCAACTTTTCAGTCCATAATCTGGTATAGAAGGTATGTAGGAAGGTGTTATAACTGTAAGTCGTGTGTTGAAAAAGGATAATTAAAATCATGATCTATAACAGTGTTGTAACTATCCTGTTTGTAGCTACATAGTAAAATGATTGAACAGTAAAGATTGTACAAGAATTGTTTTTAGTTGCATGAACCTATGGCAACGAAGTAAACTCGATTACTACAACATTCTTATGTAAGATTTTCAAACGAACAGTTCTAAAGTTATAGTCAGGCAAATTCTAACATTTATAACTAACTGTTGCATAGTAATATTTACATTTACAGCATTTGGCCTTGCTCAGGGGCCAACAGTGGTAGTTTGGGGTTCTTCGGGTTGGTAGTCCAACACCTTAACCATGAGCCACCACTTTATATAAAGACATGTAGTGACCTGTGTGACTTCTAGATAACACAAAAATACGACTACCCCTCGACTTGTCCCACCATCCCCTAGGACAGAAGGTAGGTGTGCCCCAAGACTTTTCTCTGTTCTGGCACCAAGATGGTGGAATGAACTTCCCATCAATGTCCCATCCATGACTATTTAAGACCCACCTCACATTTACCAAAAAAAAAAAATATCTATGCTGCTCCTACAACATCTTTTTTGGTACTTACACATTTGTGACCTAAAGCAGTGCTTCCCAACATTTTTTTGTCTGAGATCCACACAAGGGGACAAGGTAGTGCAGTGGTTAAGGTGTTGGACTGCTTATTAAAAGATCAGGGTTCGATTCCCAGCACCACCAAATTGCCACTGTTGGGATCCTAAGCAAGGCCCTTAACCCTCAATTGCTTAGTTGTATAGATGAGATAAATGTAAGTTGTTCTGGATAGGAATGTCTGCCAAATACTGTAAATGTAAGACCGCTTGGTCAAGCTAACTCACGCATACCAATAGCATCTAAATATTCAGATATTAAATTTAAATATGGCTGGAACGATCTGTTCTTAATACAGAGCACATGATATGGATCATGTTTACTGCATTACAGGCAGCAGGATAAATGTAACAAATACCCGTTTTCATTGTATAAATATAGTATATAGTTTTGTTTAAGTGGATGAGAAACAGAATAACCCCTACAATCTAAGATATGATGCAACGGTGACACCATGGCAGAGATAAGGCGTGATCTCTGCTAAGAAGTATAAAAGCTGCTGTGAATATGATGAATTTGTGTTTTGCAATCTCTCGCCCTGTAGACGAGCTATGTGGAAAATAAGAATAGGACTATCAGGATTCAGATTGCAAAGCAGATCGTGACAAATTCCAGATGACCTGCAGCTGTAATTGCAGCTAAAGCTGCCCCTACCTAACTGAAATCTTGCACAGACATTTCGATGGGCAAAAAAGCACTTCTCGTGTTTGATTTTTTTTTCTAAACAAAACTATCATTTTCTCACACTTACCAAATGTTTTTTTTAACAGTTTAATCAGTTTGTGTTATTACATAGTAGCTCACGAGTCATAAATTATATTTGTCTTTTTTCTTTTGTAAAATCAGCTATAAATTCAACACAGTCTATTGTTCGTCACCACTTACATGCACACCAAGACAGACCCAACTGAAATGGGAGGAAGGGTTCACTTCTGTGGCTCTCTGCCTGTCTGTTAGGCTATACAGTTGGGTCGGGATATTATGTCTCAGATATAACAGGCTGAGGGTTATTGTGTTTGTTTGAGCTACTGGTTTTCCAATAAGATTATCTTTTGTTATCGTTTGTTTGTGACACAACACGTCAGTCAGAACAGGCATGCCGACACAAGTGTGGGTTTCATTTAAGCAGTCCACGGTAAACAACCCAGAGGAGTAAGTTGATTGTCAAAATGTCATCAAAATGTTTTTTTTATGGTTATTTTACAGTGTTTTCTTAAAACATTTTGAAAACATGCAATAAGTACACACAAGTACGTGTGTTATAGCTAAACTGTTGGCATAAAGGGCTGCGCGGTGGCTTAGTGGTTAGCACAGTTGCCTCACAGCAAGAAGGTTCGATTTCCCAGGCAGGGCCTTTTTGTGTGGTAACAGAAATAATTCATTTGGTATTTTCTCCCCGTGTTCACGTGAGTTTACTCCGGGTTCTCCGGTTTCCTCCCACAGTTCAAAAACATGTATGTTAGATTAATTAGTGATTCTAAATTGCCCATAGGAGTGAGCGTGTCTCTGTGATGGACTGGCAACCTGTCCAGGGTGTCCCCCTCCTGCCTTTTCCCCTTTCAGAGACGGCTGGGATAGACTCCAGCAAATCCCTGTGACCCCGGCTTATGGAATATGTGGGTATAGAAGATGAATAAATGAATGAATGTTGGCATAAGTTTTATTTCTCTCGGTTCATATTAGCACATATTATAAGTCCATGAATATGCATAGGTTTGTGTCTAACATAAAAGATCTTTTCGGTGTATTAAGCTAATAGTTTAAATAATCCTACCACAAGTTTCTTATGACTTTTTTTTTTATATTAGTAATTTAAAAACCCTTGAAAGTCGAGATTGCTAGCCGAAGTTAACGTTTACAATAGCATCTGCTCTGCTTCACAGGTTCTTGTGAAGATGCGGTGGAAATGTAAGTGTGTGATGACTAAATCCTGCCATCTGTTTATCACCCAAATGAGGATGGGCTCTCTGTTGAGTCTGGTTCCTCTTAAGGTTTTTTCCTATTAGCATTTCAGGGAGTTTTTCCTTGCCAACGTCGCCCTCAGCTTGCTCTTCAGGGACAAACTGATTTCTGTTTTATTCAAATTGTATAATTATCTTTGATTGTGTAAAGCTGCTTTGAGACAATAACCATTGTAATAAAACGTTATACAAATAAAATTGACTTGACTTGAAATATATAGCTACCCATCAGCGCCAACACCCAAGTTAAAAAAATGGTTGGGTCTGTGTTCTCATAGATTTAATAACAAAGCCAAATCCGGGTCCCGTTTAGAGTCCTGTGTTGGAAAGATAAGAAAGTTTATTAGAGTTTGTTGGCGTAAAGTAAAAGTAACACTTAATGTTTTTTAATGAAAGCTTGGCTTATTGTTTTTAATTGTCAATCTAATAAACGTAATTAAGATAGTGTAGTGTAAAGCAGAGTTCTGAATGGGATCCATTTTGCAGGTAGAAACTTTATTAAATAAAGTAGAGCATTTCATAAATGTAGTCAGAAAACAGGCAAAGGTCAGTACACACTAATTCAGCAGTAACCAGATAAATAAATCCAAAACATCCGAAAGAGAATCAAAACCAAAAAAGATCATAAACCGGAAAAGCAGCAAGAACATAAATGCTTGGTCTGTCACATGACATCAAATGACGGTATCACTTCCTGTTTGGCTAGCTATATAAGCTAGACACTAAGAGTCTTAGTGTCTAGCTTATATAGCTAGCCGAACAGGAAGTGATACCGGAAATACTACATGAACGCTAATACTCCAGTGATGGCGACCTCTGGTGGTGGGAGGGCTGAATCGTTACATGTGGACTGTTCTTCAGCACAAACATAGTAAAGGAAGATAAATGCTGGGTTGTTGATCTTTAGACCAGGAAGACCTGGGTTAAGCCCCACCACCACCACCAGCCAGTCACTGTTGGGTCCTTGAGCAAGACCCTTAACCCTTCCTGCTCCAGGGGCGCTGTATAATAGCTGATCCTGTGCTTTAACCCCAACTTACTAAGATGGAATATGCGAAGAAACAAATTTTGCTTTGCTGTAAAAAGTATATGTGACGAAATAAAAGCATTTACAATAACCACAGAGGCTTTAGATCAAAAAAGCCTCCACTGATATATCTTTTAAATGAAATAGAAATGGTATCCTTTATTCGTCCGACTCTCATTGAGCATCAGAGCTGAGGGTGTATACACTATGATGAAGAGTAATTGTGCTGGCAAACACACCCAGTGGGTAATGGTATGTTGATTGCTGGGAGATAACCAGTGGGTTGTGAAGGGCATGAAATGTCCAGGCAACAGCTGCTTGCTTTACTTTAATGTTAAAAAGATGGAAGTAAACGTACAGCTCTGTTTGGTCCGGGTTTTTGTTTGTGTGTTTGTTTTTTTAACCATATTTTTTCTAGCACTTCTAGTTATTGTCATTTAAGGAAATCGTGTTTGGCAAAAGAAATGATAGTTAAACATATAAAGTTTTTTTTATAATGTGTGAAAAGTGTTAAAATGATAAACACACTGACACACACTTTCTTTAAAATATTATTATTATTATTATTATTATTATTATATACTACATTATTTTGGGCAGCACAGTGCCTTAATGGTTAGCACTGTTGCCCCACAGGTCCCAAGTTCGATTCCTGGACAGGGGCCTTTCTGTGTGGAGTTTGCATGTTCTTCCTTACTTGTGTGTGTTTACTCCGGGTTCTCCGTTTTCCTCCCACAGTCCAAAAACATGTTTATTAGATTGATTGGTGATTCTAAATTGCCTGTGTGAGTGTGTGTGGCCCTGTGATGGACTGGCGACCTGTCCAGGATGTCCCCTCCTGCCTTTTTGCCCTTTTAGAGACAGCTGGGATAGACTCCAGCAGATCCCCATGACCCGAATTAGGGAATAAGGGGGTATAGAAGATGAATGAATGAATGAATAAATTATTTTGTTAATAATTGTAAGAATGGTAACTTTAAAAGATGTAGCATTCATTAATATCTAATTAGCCAGCACTTATTCATCTGTGAGGAATTTTTGGATAAAGCAGTTACCATGTAATGAATATAGGAATGAAATAAGATGTAATATTATAAAACAAAGATTACATGCATCTAAGCTGACCTTTAAAATTTTATTTTAAGAAATTATACTTGAATGTTTTTAAATAAGAAAAATAAACCTATAAATAACGGATATTGTATAAAAAACAATACATTAGGATGTAGTGCAATAAACTGGGTTTTATTAAGTATAATGTACAGCATTTACCTTGGAGATCAGTCGACTCCACTTGCTAACGCGCATGTCTGTCTAGCTTTCGAGTGAGACACGGGCTGCTGGGCGGACGTTACGGCGTTCACTGTGGCGTTCGCTACACCAGCTAGCGGTTGGGTGTCTGAAGCTGAATAGTAACTCGAAATTTAGCTTGCAACTCAAAGCAAAATCATCCGAGAGACGACTCGTATCTAAAAAAACTCGTTAGTTGGGACACTCGTGAGTCAAAGTACCAGCCTACCTGCAGATACAGGCTAAAATTTCCTTATAATGTACGTGTGGTCCAACAAACAAGCGATATAGAAAGAAGAAAGCCGAATACTTCATCCTACCTGTATGATGGCAGTGTATTTTTGAAAAGACATATTTTATATATCACTCTAAGACTTTTTTCAGAAGATATTATTATGCATGTGCTGGACCGGAAGAAGCTCTGCAGGTGATTCTGACAGACACTGACAGTTAGAGACAGTATAATAGAAAGTTTGATGATCTTTATGCCAATTCAGCATTCTGTTGCAGCAAAGAAAAGAAAGTGCAACTGATGAACAGACAGCAACGTGAGCACTACATTAAATATGGATTCCCTTTACCTGCAGACGTGTTTTCTGTGGCGAAGAAACTGTCCATCCATGCCATGGTTTCCTGTAAACTTATATATCATGTCATGACAAGACATCTCTTGTACAAAGCATGTATTTTCTACTTAAAAAAAGATGACAAATTCAGTGGCATAAAATGCTTAGCACTCTCTGACACACTCTCTGAACTAGCTATCGACATCCTGTAGACAGTGTTGAGATGAAGAATTAAAAATGGAATGCGTCTAACAATAGATCTGTACAGGCAGACTGCTTTTAGCGCTAAAATACAAAAATCATTTCGCCTGCTTAGGCAAATTGCAGTAATTGCTGTCTAATAAGACAAAACATAAAAACGATATACTTTAAATATGAATTAAGACTTAATTAATACTTTAAAAGTATCTCTTATTTCACTTTTAAAGAGTAATTTTCTGTCATTACCTAGCAATAAAGTCAACCGAATCAGTTTACCGAATCAGTTTACCGAATCAGTTCAGTGAATAACATCATACAAATCTTAATTGCTTAAATTCCAAACCATATAAATTTTATTCATTTTAAAAGCCAAAATTCGACTTGGCAAAACACAGTCGTTGATCTAGTTTAAGGAGGCACTTTAATTGCTTAATGGTTTAAAAGAGAATGCTTCTTGGTCTCATTTGTATGCTTAATGAACCTTGAAGTAGTCAAGTCAAGTCGAGTTTATTTCTAGAGCGCTTTTAACAATCCAGATTGTGTCAAAGAAGCTTTACAGAATCACATCAAAAAAGTCAATACAGTGAAGACTCACTAAAACACTCAGCTCTGTTTAATTAATATCTGTAAATTAAGAGTCCTTAAGAAACCAAACCTCCATCAGTGACAGAATGGAGAGAAAAACCTTGGGAGAAACCAGACTCATCTGGGGGTCAGTTCTCCTCTGACCAGATAAACCAGTAGGTTGGTCCATGCTGCAGTATGGTTTCCGTCGTCTTGTCCTGATAGTCATCTAGCTAGAGGACAAGGCCATTACTGTGAAAACTGATCCCCCAACTGTGTTGAAAGTGATGCTTAATAAAAGAAAGAGATGAATGTTAGTGTAGATGCCATTCAACTTATGATATACAAATATATTGTGGGTTATTGGTGGTGTTCCTGGTTCTGGTTGAGCTGATTATTGCAACCCTAACCTTTAATGGATCTGGATAATGAAAATGTGTGTATTATGTGTAAAAATAAGATATTTTCCTTGGCTGAAAGGGGGGACAAGGCTATCTAAAATATAGGTTACCTTTTGACCATGCACACTTTCGCTTATCTCTCTTGCTTATGTCAAATAGACTGTCTGCTCTCCTTTTGGTCCATCTATTCAAAGCTTTCCCCTACTTCTCATTCCTACATATCTGTTTTTAGCCGTCCAAACCATGGATGATTGATGACCTATCGATCTAGCTTGAGTTAGCCAGCTGAACGATTAAGTCAATTTTGACAAAAGTGTCCAGCTAAGCTGGCAAACGAGACATTCTCTAACAACACTCGTTCAGTGAATGTGTAACCATGGTCCAAACTGAGGAGTAAGAACAGTTGAATTACCTTTTGATCATTCTCTTTTGCTCTCTGACACACACACACACACTCAGCAAATGTGTGTAGCCCGTTTTCGATAGTTTTTTGGTTCCTGCTAGCTTTAGGGATCATGACATAAGGTATACTCACATTTTAGGCTGCCAGGCCAGGTGAGCCTCGTCTCCCACACACACACACACACACATTTTCCTTATTTAGCCTTCGTTTCTTTCGCGAAAGCCATGCCATATGGACAGACGTTTGTGCCGATCTCAACCCACAGACCCGTTTAAAATCAAAACCACAGGGTCACACCATGCGTGTAAAATTGCGTGTGTGTATGACATAAGGGAGATGGGGAGAAGGAAGGCTCAGCTGAGGTCTAGTTTTGCAGGTGAGAAGTCTGTATGCAATGGCTGGAAAAGCAGAACAGGTCCTGTGGCTCTGAACCGCAAAGGATCTGCTGTCATATTCTGGCCTTGCTGTTAGATTGCTTCGAAAAAATAGGTTCAGGCTTTGTGCGAATGCACCCTGTCTTCTACCGATTCCTAAATTTGACTTGCACCCCCAGGCTTTGCCAGTATTTGAGCACAGGTAAATAAAAAAATGCATCATGCTGGCAAAGCTGGGGTAAAAAAGGTCCAAAAGGAAAATTGCGCATATTGAGCAACAAATGAATATAACTTAAGAGCAGCATGGTGGCTTAGTGGTTAACACTGTTGCCTCACAGCAAGAAGGCCCAGTTTCGATTCCTGGGCAGGGACTTTTCTGTGCGGAGTTTGCATGTTCTTTCTGTGATTGCTTGGGTTTATTCCAGGTTCTTCGGTTTCCTCCTACAGTCCAAAAACATGTATGTTAGGTTAATTGGTAATTCTAAATTGCCCATAGGAGTGAGTGTGAGTGTGTGTGTGGCCCTGTGATGGACTGGCGATCTGTCCAGGATGTCCCCCTCCCAGCCTTCACCATTCAGAGATGGCTGGGATAGACTCCAGAAGATCACCATGCCCCCGACTTAAGGAATAAGCGGGTATAGAGGATAAATGAAAGAATAAATGAATAAATGAATTAATGAATATAATTTACATTGTTGTCCTAGGGCTATATTCCTAATAATTTGCACTTCATTCATTTATTAGGGTAATCACTCCTGCAGCCTGACATGCTGTCTTTTCCTCAGGAGTCTCGGATCTCCTGCTCCTCTGATGGAAAAGATTTCAGCCTAGTAGAATTGTAAAGACTGTAAACCCTGCCAAAGTACTTGTTAATATTCCCATCTGGAGATCCTTTAAACACATGATAAATGAATTTGAAACACGTGGCTGACGTTGTACATTAGCTAACATTTATCAGCCAAGCAGTCCTGCACTAGGGGTAAAAGAACAAACTCTGAGGTAGTTAAACAGACCACACAGAATAACTCACTTGTTATTAACACATATATTTCATTGGAAACAGATATCCAATGACTCTGGATTGATATTTAGCTATTAATGAATATGCAATCTGGACATTTTATTGTACATTGATAAAAAAAAAAAAAATGAACATAAACTTTGTTTTATGATTATAATGAATGTAAAATGAAACTTGCCAGTAGCAGAATTAGCCTTTGTATAACCGGAATTTTAGAAAAGTTGGGTCATTTGTTAAATTTAAATAAAATAAAATCTAAAAGACTTTTAAATCACACAAGCCAATATTTAATTCATCATAGAACTAAGAATTTTTACAATTTTATGAACAAAATACGTTCATTTAAATGTTAATGCTTGCTACGGGTCTCAAAATAGTTGGGACAGGGAATGATTTCTTTTCAAAACAGTTTGAGGACGTCTGGGCATCAAGGGTATGAATTTCTGGACTTTTGGTCTTGGAATTTGGTCCCATTATTGCCTGAGTTCCAGCTGCTTGGCAGTAAAACAATAATACAGATGTTAATATTAAAACATCTGTATTTTTACAAGTTATTATTCATTCTAATGTACTTGGTTGTTTTTTGCGTCATTTTTCTTTTAAATTAATTTCTTGTTGTGTTGCATGTCTGATTTTTGACATGTACAAAAGTAACTCATGAGTTATCAAATCAAGTTTCAAAATTATTGCCTCACAGCAAGAAGGTCCCGGGTTCGATTTCCAGGCAGGGGCCTTTTTGTGTGGAGTTTGCATGTTCTCCCCGTGCTTGTGTGGGTTTACTCCGGGTTCTCCAGTTTCCTCCCACAGTCATGTATGTTCGGTTGATTTGTAATTTTAAATTGCCCTTAGCAGTGAGTGTAAGTGTGAGTGTGTGTGGCCCTGTGATGGACCTGTCCAGGGTGTACCCCTGATGCCTTTTACCCTTTCAGAGATGGCTGGGATAGACCCCAGCAGATACCTGTGACCCCTAATTAGGGAATAAGCAAGTATAGAAGATGAATAAATATGGTAATGGTTCGTGTGAGAACAAAGAAGGAAGAGTAAAAAAAATCATCTCTGTCATGTTGTTTTGTGTGAGGATTAGCACAGTGCATGCACAAAAAAAATCAGTGTCACACTTCTAGTTTACCTGTAGTGAACTCTTTTTTTCTGCATCATCTTACAGCTGCTTTTGGCATCACCACAAAAGCACATTAGGGTAATTGGTGCAGGATTAGGTCTGTAAGATACAGTGGCTTTAGCTACTTTACAAAGCAGTCACATGAACATAAATTAAGTTTGCCTGGCTAATAAAGCTAATGGCTAATAGACTCAATTGCATAGGAAAAAGCAAGCATTGTGAAAAAATAATTTACTACCAACAATATATACTAGTATATTTCCTCTTTATCTACTAAATTCCAACTCCATGTTCGTCGCATGTTCACTAAACTA
Source organism: Bagarius yarrelli (assembly GCA_005784505.1). Taxonomy (NCBI): domain Eukaryota; kingdom Metazoa; phylum Chordata; class Actinopteri; order Siluriformes; family Sisoridae; genus Bagarius; species Bagarius yarrelli. Next base: position 2,331,717 of record VCAZ01000001.1, on the reverse strand, counting down.
GAGGAACTTAAAAAGCTGTAGTTTTTTCATAAATCGTAAAAAACGTCTATACACATGGTTTTATTTGCAACTTCTAAACTGGAACTTAAGTTTCCCCCATCAGTCCTAACACATTGTCATCAATAAGTGTTTGTATTATACCCTGTCTTGTTTTCAGGGTCCCCTGGGATACTCTCTGGGCTTCTTTGGATATTGTGTAGGATAAGCTATTTAGAAATAGATTGGATTGATTTAAATATTGAAGGACATTCGAACAATTAAAATCTGTAAAATGTGTTTCATTTAGTGGAATCAAGGATTCTGAGCAAGAAGGAAGAAAGCTCATGTACATGAATAGAGTCTCACAACTGGAAACTTGAAATTATCCTTTACTGTGGCTTGAGTGGGGATAGTAAAACAATGCATACACATGTGAAAAAATGCGTACATACGTAGCCTTGGTCACATCTGTAGCATAGCATCCAGGCCAAACCTGGCTGAAGGCATTGGCGAGAACCAGAGCAGACAGTGTTTTATCTCTCAAAATGCAAACAGATGAAATCGCGCACACCGATACACACATCAGCTAAAATGCTGCCTTTTTGTTGTCATTTTAAGCTTTCTCTTGGGCATTCCCATCTAATTTCTCATACACACATACACATGCACTGAAAAAAAGGGCTTAACCAGGCGTTCTGCCATTTAGGTTAATATAGCGTTATTTTCTGGTTGATATTGTTACCTGCCCCTGACCTAAAGCTCTCTAGTTAGTTGAACTACACACATGCTTCAGGACAAAGGTTATAAAAGGGCGTTCCGAAAGAGTTTTGACCAGCTTCAGTTCCTGAAGGGGAACTGCAATAGTTTAGCACACACTTCTTTAATTAACCATTAAAGGTTTATTGAAAACTTCAATCTGAAATATTAAGAAACAATTAAAAATAAATTTATCCTGCCATTAAACCCACTTCATCTGCCTGAATTTCAGTACTGTTGGGTTTTTTTTTGGGTTTTTTTTTATCATCATGACTTACCGAAAGCTTCCTTAATGCAACCTCTACAATAGAATACAAGATTTACTTTAGCCAAACTGATTGCATGGCTGTTGCATAAGAGAGAGTTTTACTGCTTTGTTTACTGTTTTCTTTTAAATGGTTCTATGACTTAATGTTTTTATTGTCTTTCCATTTAAGAGACCCTTCTGATTAATTATTCATAAGATAATTTAGCATCATGTGCTGTGCAGTCAGCATTTTCCACATAAACGTTTCAGACGCATCTTATGATGAAGTACGACTAGCATTGTTCTTCTTTCATATTGCACTCTCTGGGGATACATATACTACATTTATTTTCACTACATATATTTTCTGGCTATAAAAAAAAATCACCTTCTTCTCATCCGTGTAACGATCTTCAGATCCTACTCCATCATTAACGGCCTAGTGGCTGTAAAGTATTGCCCTTATTTCTTCTCCAAAATACTGAACTAGCAGAGCAGCATCGCAGCATTGTTTGGGATGATATGACTACAAAGCTCTGCTTGTGGCTGTTAGATTAATTTTCTTTGTCAGGACAGTCTCTCAGCAAGGGACATAATGCACTTCTAAGGCTGGGGTTGTTGTGTAGCAGCTGCTTTTCTGGCTGTGAGTGCCTGCCTGTGTTGATGCCATAAAAACGCCACCGTCCACCATACAAGCCCACCGACTTATTGCAGACACCAAGCTATAATGTGTCAGAAAGTGCTATACAAGCTAACCCACTTATCTGTTAAATAATTGAGCTTAAAGAAAATTGTAACTCATCAAAAAGTGACAATTACACTCAGCTAAGGCCTGGAGCTGCAGCAGTGGAAGTAGAAGCATTAAGTAATAGATCAGGATGGATGCCTATGAAGAATTTATGTAGGTTGTACTAGGCACATTTACACAAGATGGTGGACCTCCTAACAACACACAAATGTATATGGGTTTCCCCCCCAATGCTTCACCACATAGTTTGAAACTTTGAAGAAACATGGAGGTGACAGTACAATTGTAACATCTTTTATACCCAAACCTGCTTTAAAAAGCTTTTAAGGGTAACGCAAGTGTCTGCACTGAAACAGAAAGGAAAAGCATTGTATAGAATTAAGAGTGTATTACTATAACCATATAGCTAACAATACTGTGGTTAACCATGGTCACCATGTGTATACAATATATATCAATTGAAAACCAAAGAATAAAGATAATGTCTTTAGGAGCTCTGCATCAGCATTCTATTTTAAGCAGTGGTGGGCTGTCAGGGCTCTGCTGTCCAAACGCTATTAGAAGTACTGACCTACATTTACAACCTAAATTATAATATTTGTTCTATTAACATGTAACATGTTAATCTGTCTTTAACCAATCAGATTTTAAATTAGCTTCACGGGGCTGGCTAGAATTTTTACGCCCACAATGGCTGACGGAGGAGGAGAAATTAACTTTGTTTCGAACAAACTTAAAAATACGTTTTAAGGTGGACCTTTAACCCGAACGTTAGCTTGTGGATCTTTAACCCCAAAGTTAGCTTGTCTCAGCCCGGGTAGGAGTTTGTTGGCCACTTTCAGGCCGATTCCAATGAGTGGTACCATTGGCTTACAGCAGATAGATGGATGGATAGATGGATGGATGAATGAATGGATAGATGAATTTTTGTGAATGCAAATGCTGAGTCCTTTAGAGATCCTTGTGATACTTGTGTTCATGTGCAGAGTGTATTATCATTTAAAACAGTGAGGAAATCAGCACTGACTTTTTCTTTCTGCCTAAGTGGAGTAAAAGAGCTGCATAACATGGGGGAGGAACGACTTCCTCAGTCTGTCAGGGGAACTGGACCGTATTACATATTTTATTTATATCTTTAATGTTTTTGTCATGTTATTAGATAAGTATTGATGTATGTGGTACAGTTGTGGTTGTAGTGTAGAAGTTTGGAGTTGTGTTAACAGGGGTTTCTTGCCTCAATACATGAAATATCTCTTTCTCTGCAATTCCACGTTGTGTTATATTGTGTTTTTGTATATTATTGATGCTTTCAGTGGTCGTGACGTGATAGTGGTGGTATTAAAAAGTGCATCAGTCGGGTGAATCCACACTGGAGGCCCAGGTACGCAATGCATGGCATGCCAGTGATTTTAAGGCATCTTCAGATGAATAATCTTCAGATGGATAATTGAATAATGAATAAACGTGTTGATGGTTCTCTGCATGTGTGTAACGGACAGTCAGTAAACTCCATATGGAGAATGGAAAACCTTAATAAGTGTTTATAAGTATATGAATGTATAATAAATCAAATGTGTAATATATATAATGTGTAATAAAAATGTGGAACTGTTTCTGTTTTTTTTTTTCTAGTGTAAAATACTAGAATATTCAAATTGTTCTGATTTTCTAAGGAGTCATTAAATTTTTAACCCTAAATCTAAGGAGTCATTGCATATTTTAACCATAAATCAAAGATATTGAGTTAATAGTTTTACCAGTTCTTCTCCAAATTAAAAAAAAATATTTTTTAAGAATATTATTAAAAAGTGCATGCCTCTTTATATGCATTTTTATATGCAAGTTTAGTCCATGTCTCTGCAAGAATACGTAGAAATGCCAGTAAACTGAAACTAAGCATAGGCTTATAAGTATACTTAGTATATTGCAAATAAGCTTTATGATAAGTGTGCTCTGTCCTAAGTGCAACCGCTAGTGATATATAGTACAGTATAAGTGAAGTGCCAAAGTACCAAAGTACCAAAGGGCGCCCTCACCGGAATACTAGTGTTACTTCCGGTCTTACTTCCGAGTACAAGCTTTATGCATTTACATTTATGACATTCGGCAGACTGTCTCTTTTATACAACTGAGCCTTGCTCAGGTGCCCAGCAGTGACAACTTGGTGGTGCTGGGAATCTAACCCTGATCTTCCAATTATTAATCCAACACCTTAACCACCGAGCTACCACTTCCCTGCGTAAGCTAGCATCATGGACACCACATTGCAAAGTTTATAGTGTACCGACCTTTGCCCGTTTACTAACTATGTTTCTGTATTTGCACTATCATCTTACTAAAGCCTTTATCTGCAACATAAATCCCACTCAGCTCATTTCTTCACAATATTTTATAAACCTACATAAACGTAAGTAACCTAGATAGTGTAGTGTAAATATTGTGTATCTTGACATCAATAAGTAGTGTGAAGCAGAAACCCAGTCCTGTCAACCTGTTAAGCGCAATTGTGGACCGTTGACGCAAAAGCATTGTTAAATGTGTGAATATAAAAGTCAATCTTTTATTCAATTATGCAAAACAATTGTGCAAGACATACTTTTTTTATGTTTGTGAGTGCTCCGAGCTCTTAATATCAGACCTACAGTAGTTCTACTGTGATCTAGAATAGAATAATTGGATAATTTTAGCTTTTTTACATAGTAGTTCAACGCGCAGAGGAATTGTGAGAATAATTACATCAATTATCACTCAAGTAAAACACTGGAGTGTTTAGTGTTTAGTACGGTTGTCTCACAACAAGAAGGTCCCGGGTTCAATTCCCGGGCAGGGGTCTTTCTGTGTGGAGTTTGCATGTTCCCCCCGTGCTTGTGTGGGTTTACTCCGGGTCCTCCAGTTTCCTCCAACAGTCCAAAAACATGTATGTTAGATTGATTGGTGATTCTAAATTGCCCCTAGAAGTGAGTAAGAGTGTGTGTGTGGCCCTGTGATGGACGGGTGACTTGTACCTCTCCTGTCCTTTTAGAGACGGCTGGGATAGGCTCCAGCAGACCCCCGTGACCCCGAATTAGGGAATAAGCGGGTATAGAAAATAAATGAATGAATGAATTTGTATGCAAAGTCTGACAGCATCTTTCCTGAGGGACAAAACAGAAGCAAAAAAGAGTATTATCACCTTTCTTTGGAAGCACAAAAATGCAAAGAATTATTTACCCTCACTGGCCAGGACTCAGGATAAAGAGATTTGCAGTGCAATGCTGATTGTGTGTCCTGAAAGCCTTCGAGGAATCACATGCTCCCTGGGTAACCAGTGAAGGGGAAATAAAATAAAGGAGGGCAGAAAATGAAATTGTAGGTAGGATGAGGTGCATACTCTTAGGTGCACACATGCGTTTTGAGCTCACACATACACACACACACTTTTAGGAAATCCCTTTGTATCATCAATCTCACCCTTCAGAGCAGGACCCCCATGAGTCTCTGCTTCTCTTTCTGGCTCTCTCTCTTTCTCTTTGTACCTAGACAAAGTCTCAAGACACATCCCTCCAACCAGGCCACTGAACCGGCCTGCATTAAAACAGCACACTCTTGTTATGTATCACTGCATAAACCCTGTAAAGCAGAGCAGACAGAGTTACAAAAGTAATTGAAATCAGGCGCTCAGATTCAGGATAAGCTAATAAAGTGAGAATGAGCAAAACATGTAGAACAGCCCCTGAGGAGTGCTGGGCTGCATTTTTATTTCTGTTTCCTGTCTGAACGCTTTTTAATGTTCTGATACGAGTTTACAATGGGACATGACGCTTCATGCTGATTTCTTTTTGATTCATTTTTTTGTTGCTCAAAGCCACCTGACATAATCATTTACTTCATGACTCCTTTACAGCCCACATCCCTAAACCTGCTGTACCGCCTTCTGTCTGTTGAAAAAACAAGATTGAAAAAAAAAAACATCTTGTACTCAAGCTTACAGGGTGTGAAATGATAGCTTATTATGAAAGTGCAAATTTAAATTTTTAATGGCAAATGGTTTTTTTTACTTATTTCATGTTTTATATGTCTACAGTTGAATAACGAGTTATCAAAGCTTTTATTAAGTCTGTCTATCTATCTATCTATCTATCTATCTATCTATCTATCTATCTATCTATCTATCTATCTAATCATTTGTTTGTCTCTGTCTATCTATCTATCTATCTATCTATCTATCTATCTATCTATCTATCTATCTATCTATCTATCTATCTATCTATCTTGTTTAACCCTAAATAGCATCAGTTGAAAGTGTTGGTGGGAAGTGGTGTCTTATGGTTAAGGTGTTGAATCTGAAGATTGTGGGTTCCACCAAGCTACCACTGTTGGGCCCTTAACCCCCTATTGCTCAGTCGTATAAATGTAAGTCGCTCTGGATAAGGGTGTCTGCCAAATGCTGTAAATGTTGTGTTTTTTTGTTTACCGCTGTCCCATTATCTCCTGCCCCTTCTCTTTTCTACTGCAGAGAAAATGAAGCGATAATCCAAACAGTTCTCCATCTACAGAGCGCTGCACCATGTCAGCACAGTCAATATTTACACATGCAGAACTCTCTGCTTGCATGTAGTCGGATGCTCAGTTATCCCTGCAATTTTTAGCCTGCGAGCTTAAAGAAGATAATAACAGGTGTGTTTCCTGTTCTTCCACTTTTCTGCATTCCTTTCTATTCTCCTTCCCTTCATTCTATTCTTCTATCTGCAGCAGAAGTCTAACTGTGTTGTGTCTTGAGATTCGCAGGCCTGCCCAGAATGTTCCCCGGGTTTCATATGATTTGTGAGACTCAGTGGGGAAGAGAACAGAGCTCCTATAGGTTAAAATCTGCAAACAATAAGTCTTGTGAGCATGATGGATGAGCTACATCCTCAGCCATTTGTCTGTGCTTTATCTTCCGTCGCTTTATCAATTGTTATCCCAGCTTTGCTTAACACGCATTCTCTGAATGTAGTTCGAGAGTGCGATAGAAAGGAAAAGAGAAAGAGGAAGATCAATGCAGACTTAAAGTAGAAGTTGAAGTACGAAGACTCCTCAAAGACATTCAGGTCCTAATTAAGAGCAGGACTGCTATCCCATCCTGTGACATTTAGCTGGACATTCCTGATAAATGTCACATCCATGGTTGTACACACAGCAAATGGATGCCTCACCAAGTACTTAATAACCTTTATAAATATTCTCACCAGGAATTCAGTTTCTCTAGTATGTTTGCACGTGAAGATGTAAAGTGCATATCTTATCAATAAGACTTGTAAATCCAGAGCTGAGCCAAATACAGATGGCTTGTATGGAAGATATATATTTACATATCAAGTGTACTTACAGGAGGTATTCAATTAATCTCTTATATTCCAAATAAACAGAACTTTGGCACTTTTTTGTAATTTTATTTCAAATTAATGATGGTTGATCATTTTCTTTAGGCTAAAACAGCTAATATCACAGCTGCTTAAATTTAAGTATGGATATAGAAAATCTTAGATAATAAATACAAAAAATACAATAAATACAAGAAATTAGAGACATGTTTGCAGGGTGTCCCAAAAAATTACTTACTCTCAAATGATGTTAAATTGATTGTTTTATTAATGATTAAATGCTTAAACACATCTTATGGACATGCGTGATATTGATGTTATACATAGTTCCAAAGTTATCTCAGATGCAAGCAATGGTGCGTCACGTTAGTGGACGTAATTTGCCTTTTAATAAGTAAAATAATTATGTGACCCCTTTGCAAAACAAGACTTGGTGGTAATCACAGAGTTTAGACATTTCTTGTGTACGACTACCAGGTTTGCACAACATCTCAGGTGATGATTTTGTCCTAATTTTCTTTACAGATTCTCTCTAAGTTATTAAGATTTTCAAGTCCAACATTTGCCAAACCTGAACCCCTTAGATCCCTTTACAGATTGTCTATGGGATTAAGCTCTGGAGACTGGCTAGGCCACTATAGGACATTTATGTGCTTCTTCTTAGGACACTGCTTTGTTGCCTCAGCCTGTGGTACTCTGGTTTATAAATATACATTATAAACACATGTATACATTACATAACAAATAAATGTGCCTACCACAAATTGCAGCCACAAAGTTAGAAGCACACAGTTCACTTCAAATGTTGTTGCATATTATTATTAATTTACATTAATGACAATGCTCATTGTCCATATAATATACAAGTATAATTAGTGGCGTACCATGGGGTTCAGTCAGGGCCTTCAGTAAGCAAGTGTAAACTACATACACACCTCTTTACATCCAAGTTACATCTAATGTAGCCATATGCTAATAATTGCCCATATTATGCACGACTGATATTATATAGCACTCAGAGGCTTGATGAATAGCTGCGTTGGTGGAGCTATTAAGACTGTCAAAGACAATATAATGTCCCCTGTACTCGTATTAAAAAGTAAACAACTGTGCTCAGTGCTAGCTGTTAGCCACTCATAGCAGTTATAGTCGTTACCTTTGAAATAGCTCACAAAACCTTTCTGGCCTTTGTAAGTGAATCCAGTTTGTGTGTAGGTCTTCCTGTCTCAATTATTTGTCTCGGTTTTCAGTAGCTTGGCAACAAGATCTGGCGTAGCCCTGCCGGTAACTGCAGACGTTGTTTACTTTTTATTGACTTGCTTTTTCATTCCTGGGAAATCCAATGGTAGCACTGGGCACACGGCTAGACCCAGAGGACAGGCTGTCACTAAACGGTAAAGTTTAATTGGCTGATGATTCTGTAACTAATACTTTTGTTACAAATTAGATGCGATGTCTTTCATCTAAAGGGTAGCATCTTTTACTTACAATGCAACTCTTAATCCACTATAGATAATTGAGAAGAGAAATGATTCACAATCTGTTGGGATTTTATTGTCAAGGTTGTTTAGCAATGTGCCCTGCGATTTATCCATTATATACTCTTTGAGCTATCATGTTTTGTCGTTCTCAAGCTAATTTTGTCTGATTTGATAGAAAATGCTGATTAGGTGTGAATAGTTAACAGTAAGTGACACTTTAACAGGTTGCGATCAGCTCGCTGCATTTTTACCTGGCTGAATGTTTTGGTCCTTGAATTAACAGTTAGTGGTGGTGGGACTCAAACCCAGGTCTTTCTGGTCTCCTGATCAGCAACTTGGCACCTTAACTATCTGAGCCACCACAGCTTGGGAGAAAATGGCTGCACTGATGTTCAGCCCTTTCTGCTCTCTCTGCTACTGACTCAGATTGACTGCTACTGCTACTGACTCAGATAGAAGCCGCATGACATATTTATCCCAGGACTAAAATCTAAACTGATACCAATTAATTACAGATGTGTGACGATACATGCTACGCTTTTTACAGGTAGTGCAAATTTTAAGAACTGTTTCTGTCTGCCCTGCCTCGTATTCTTACACATATTTATTGTCTTTGCCTTTGAAAGCCAGAGATTTGGGATATGCATTTTAGATTTATGCAGTTGTTTTAAAACAAAGATGTTTATCTGATTAAACTGAGTATCTAAAAAAATACACTTGTGGGCTTTAAGGCTCTTTTATCTCACACTGTGCGCTTCTCCCCCTGGACCCGGCTCCTGAGTAATTACTCTGCAAGCGTCTATGTGTGTTAGAGCATGTTTCAAGTCATCTTGTCCCGTACTGCTGCATGGTGGCTAATTGCCTCTCCTGAGAAATAATTATCTGACAAAAGTGACCGTAACGGTTCCTTAGCTATGCACCCTATCACCACAAGATGCTTATTTTATTTTGCAAAGCTTCTGCAATGAACTATTGTGCTGAAATCTGCATATTTGCATAGTGTGTTTAATACAGCAAAGGAAACACTTTCAGGTAAGAGAAAATGTTGATATTCCCTATTTATCTTACATAAATATTTCTTACCAAGACATTTATAATAAATTTCAAGTACACTTACATCATTTCTTATTTTATTCACTGGTAAAGTTTGCATTTATATATTTTATTCAAATTCCACCACACACACACACCAATGCACATATTTACTAAAAGGTTTTAATGATATCATTCTCAGTTAATTTATTACGTAAAAAATATGGTTTGAATAGATTTATTAAAATTTGGGACTTACATTATTACATTAAAGTATACTATGATTCTAGTTATAATTAATATAACTATAATTTATGCTAAAAATCATCGTGAACATTTTAACATTTAATAATGGAAAAAAAATGTGGGACAATTTGGATTATCAGCATAATACACCTCCTTCGTTCTATCACTTATGCTATCAAACTAAATTTATTATGAATTTCTTTTCAACATGTTAATATTCAAAAAAATAAATAATAAATAAATTATTCACTATTTAAATACTTGCACTCATCTAAATGCTTCAGAACTTTGAAGAAAGTCTAAGCAAAATCGTTAAGTAAAAAAGGCAACATGTATGTGTTATTTTCTTAAAAAGAGGTGAATTTAATTGGCTGAAATGTTTAATTATTGAGTATTATAGTTTGTTTGGCAGAATTTTAAAGAAAAGAAATAAAGACTTAATATTTCTTGCTTGTATACGTGTTAATAATCTTAGTATTTTTGGATACTAGTCTACCAGGTTTGTGAGCAGATCCCAGCCCTCTTTGAGGCTTTATACAGGTTTTAGCCTCAGGTTCTGATTGGGCCAATCCTAAACATTGATTATCGTCTTCTAAAGCCATTTCTTTCCTGACTTGGATTTATGGTTTGGATCTTTTCCATGCTGGATAGTGAAACTTTTTTCTATTTTTACCGCCGTCAAAAACAGACTGGAAGATTTTGTGGTTAAATAAATTAGTTTTTTGAACAGTCTATAATTCCTTTTATCTTGAATAGAGCTCTAGTTGCAGAGAAAAAGCTCAGTAAAATTATGCCACCACTACCAGCTGCATATGGCTGTTATCTCTCACGTTCTTTATATTTCTTTATAAAGTTATGCTTCAAAGGTTCTAGCTCACTCTTATTAACTCATTGCACATTTTGTCCTATGTTTTCAGGCAGGATAGGATTTTTGTGGGGCTTCTGTGTAGCCACACTTCCTGCAAAAGATAAGAGATGACTGCCCCATGCAGAGCATGACCAGTTCTTTCCTTAAATCCCAGCAGTTACTTTAATGTTACTGTCTTGGGGACCTCTTAGTAATATCTTTCTACATTTGTTAATTATGACTTTTAGTGTTTTATGTGTGCATCTGATGCATTGAAAGGTTTTTGAACTCCTATTTTGATACCTTTTCATAGCGAGATCCCATTGGCTTTAACAGTCAGAAGAAACCAAGTGGAAGTAATTAAATCCATTAGAAAAAGAATCATCCCTTCAAATAAACCACTTCACTGATAACAACTGTAGAACAATCACTAATTGATTTATTGATTCTCTATGTCTTTTATTTGGGTTGCTAAATCATATTAATGGTAAAAAAATCAGTTAAGTTAAAGTTAAATGAATTTTTATAGGCACTAGCATATGTGCAGCTGGATTCATTATGGTTCATTTCAAATATTTTAGTATACAAATCCTTGCATCTAGTGGTGCCGCAAGGGGGAAAAGTTAGGTGGATTCTAGAGGCCAGCGTACTTTGGGTGGTCCCAGAGATCTGTTTTAATAGTAGTAGCAGTGCACACATTCTGTGTGTGGTAGAGGGCACAACAATAATATTCTTTCATAGGGGCCCAAAATTGCTAGTGGAACCGCTGATGTCATCACCAAAAAAGCGTCTGATTATTAAAAGTACTCCAACCAAGGAATACAATTTATTCACAGCTGTGACAACCTCAACAGAGAAGCTCCAACCGCTGTGAGTTACACGAATCATCAAAAAGTGAATCCAATTATTAAATGAAATCTTCAGCAAATTGAATATATTATTACAACTCTTTTTTTCCTGGAGGTCTTTACATGCATTGGTGACCCAGACAAGACCAGGGTGAGTTTTGTCTCCCCTATACTCACATTTTGATTAATTTTCACTCAGATATGTGCAGAGAAACACCCTCAAATGGAACGAGTATAGAGAAGACAAGACTACCTTCGAGATTTGGTACTAAAGTAAAAATAGTGACTGGACAAGATGGGGCAGTTCTTTCAGTACATCTGAAGTATGTGCTGAGGAGCACATCGCACCCTTACTGACACTTGTAGAAAGGTGTACCATATGTATAAGATGGACCTTGTTTTAAATTCTTTTTTTAATCTCATCTGTAGCTTATTTCCACTATATGTTTTTCTTCCTGTCGCTTGACTGACTTGGGCGCAGTAGTAGTGGTAGCATGGGGGTTGAGCTTAAGGATTGGTAACCGGAAGATTATGGGTTCGATTCCTAGCACCACTAATTTTCCACTGCTGGGCCTCAATCCAGAGATGTTTTTCTTAAATACATGTAAAATACACGCCATATAAAGTCAAAGCTCAGAATTTGTGCTCACATTTTATGGTGTGATTTATTATACATGACTGTTTACATTATATGTGTGAAATAAACACATCCCAAAAAACCCAGAACTTTGTGGCTGTTTCAGAAGTGGAACAATGATTTTTTAAAGAAAACATAAGAAATATGATGCAATGTAATTTATTCATTTTGCAATGCAAACTGGAGGTAGGGAAGAGTTTGCTGAATTGCAGATAGCTTGACAGCTATCAAATTTACAGATCTCTGCTTGGAAGGAGTTCTGTTTTCACTAAAGCGAAGAAAAAAACCCATGTAATTGGTTTGTAACTTCATCTGTGCGATATCCTTACAAGAGGCCACCAAAATTCCGGACTTTCTGAAATTTACTTGATCGTCCAGCTGCTGGTTGGCAGACGATATTTGCCCAAGATAATTTTTAGCTTTTGATATTCAGTTGCAAGAGGGTCCTGGGTTCAATTTCCGGGCAGGGGTCTTTTATGTTCTCCCCATGCTCGCGTGGGTTTACTCCAGGTTCTTCGGTTTTTGCCCACAGTCCAAAAACCTGTATGTTAGGTTGATTGGTGATTCCAAATTGCCCATAGGAGTGAGTGTGTGTGTGGCCTTCTGATGGACTGGAGACCTGTCCAGGATGTACCCCTCCTGCCTTTCGCCTTTTCAGAGAAGGCTGGGATAGACTCCAGCAGATCCCTGTGACCCCGAAATAGGGAATAAGCGGGTAAAGAAGATAAATAAATGAATGATATTTTGTTGATGGCGAATATGTAAATATTAGGAAAAATAAAACAGTATTTCTCCTGTTCAATTTATTAGCAAGTTCTAATTTTACTTGTCACAATTCGCAGCCATAAACATGTGTTTGTAAATTGCTTTTTTAAGGGTTAGAGATATGACTTATACTTTTCCTGTTTAATTCAGAATTAATGACAGTCACTTAGTTTGTTGCTATACTAAAGCCTAATTTACAATGACTTGATTATTTGTGAAAAGCCTAACCTTTACCTCACCTCAACTATATTTCTACCAGCTCCACTTGCTGTCTAAAATTAAACACTTATTAAATGTTAATTTTATGTTGGAGACGGCTGTCCACGCTTTTATTACTTTACGTTTAGATTACTGCAACTTACTATACTGCGGTATCTCAAAGTCACAAATTATTAGTTGGTCCAAAACGCTGCTGCTAGTTTTTTGAAATATAGTCGCAAATGTGACCCCATTACTCCTTTATTGAGGGCCCTCCATTAGCTGCCTTTTCAATTTAGGTTCTTTAACTAGTGTATAAACTTTAGCCCCTAGTTACCTCTTAGAGCTGTTCTATTTCTTTAGTCCTACAAGAAATCTAAGATCGAGTGATCATAATCTCCTTTTAGTTCCTTAGTCCAGATTCAAGCGTAGAGGGGACCGTGCTTTCTCTGTGGTTGGGCCTCGGTTATGGAACAACCTCCCAAACCCTAACCCACTAATATCCCTTCTTGTTACATTCAACTTCTGGTCTTGACTTTTACTTCCGAATGGTTGGTTTTTAAATTCATGCTTTATGTGTCTATGGTCTGATTTTAATGTACAGCACTTTGGTCAGTCTGTCGGCTGTTTTTAAATGTGCTTTATAAATAAATGAACTTGAACTTGAATCTCAACTTTATTCAATATTAAGATTGCCTAGTTGTTCTGTAGGGCAGCAGACAGATTCGACTCCATGTTGCAGAATACTGGTTTACTGAATACAGTAGGGCAGTTCAGAAGAGTAGTCATAAGACAAGCAGAAGTCGGTACACAGAAGTAACTGTCATATATATATATAATAATAATAATAATAATATATAATATGTAATATAATTATGTTTTATAAAGCAAAAAGGTACGCCCTGGCCTTGTTCTTTGCTGGCTTTTTCCTTTGATTTTTTTTTGTATTTAGATTAGTTTGTTACTCAGATATTCAATGTTCACTTATGTTTGCGCTATACAAACACCAAGAAGCACAACAGCAGTTACACATGTTTCCTTACAAACAAACAAACAAAAAAAAACGTCCTCATCCTGCCCCCAGCATCGAGCCACTGCCCCCAGGGAGTAGGATGTGTGGCCCTGGGATCTAGTGCTTCCCATTGCCCTCCATGATGGATGTGTAGCATGAGGAATGGGTCTGTCCCCGGGGCCCCCTCTTACGTCTTTTCTGGGTTAAACAGCATCCTACATCACACCTTTCTATACCATCCTGAGCAAGAGTGTGTTTACCAGGCTGTGAAAGCACTGCAATCTATTTTCTGTCAACTTCTCAGGAGATGATGAAAGAAAAGTTTAGACAGCCCTTTGCAGGTACATCACCACACTTCTGTTGCATGGATTTGCATGCTTGATCGTTTAGATGACAGTGATTATAACAGTGTTATAGATATTAAATGAATTATATTGTTGGTCTATTTTTTAACAAACATTAATTATTGCAATTTTTTTTGCTGTACAAAGAAATTTGTGTTTTGAAATCCAGGCTTAATAACAGATTGATTAAACGGCCATTGAATACCATGTCCCACAGAACATGTGTTAAACCTCGGAGAGCTACTTTAAACATATCAGTTTACATTTACCGCGTTTGGTAGATGCCTTATTCCAGAGCGACTTAAATTTATCTCTTTTTATACAACTGAGCAATTAGGGGTTAAGGGCCCTGCTCCAACACCTTAACCACTACGTTACACCACCATGTGTAAAACCTCCAAGAGCTAGTTTAAATTTATCACATATCAGTTTAAATTTACAGTGGGGGTTAAGGGCCTTGCTCAGGGGCCCAGCAGTGGCAGCTTGGTGGTTCTGGGAATCAAACCCCAGGCTTCCAATTAGCAGCCCAACACTTTAACCACTACGGTACCACTTTATTTAATGAACAAAGCCCCAAAGGCAAATAGGCAACAGGTGTCCAGAGAGCTTTTATCTCCTGGCAGATTATTATACTTTACCTTGCTACAGATTATACTTTACATATAGGCTAATGTTTATGGATGTTTATAAATATATATAAATATATAACTGCTAAATTCCAGAAAGTTCATTAGTGATGTTTACCTACAAAAGATTGTTCACTCACACTGTTAAGATTAAATAGAAACTTGCAGGTGGTGACACCAGAATTGCTCTCTGTACCTCTGTTTATGAATTACCACTCCGGTTGCTTAATTAGCTGACATTAATTATGGAAATGGTGTGAGTTCACATTATGCAGAATCAACATGACCGTCAACGGAGTCTAGATCATTCTGTTGTGTCGACTAATGGGGAATACTGGCGCATAGGCATGAAAGCTCCTATGATTACTGTTTCACATGAGTAGATATAATGTTCCTGTCTCAGCTGTCTCCTTTGTATCATCCTGTTTTTCAAAGATTGGCAGGCCAATCAGCGCAAATATGTTCTGGACAACTCTGACTCAGTGTTATTAGACCTCTGGTACAAAAACGCAGCATGTAGGAAAAAGGAATTTGCAACTTTTTGTAATGATAATGATTAGCGGCTTTTCTCGTTAATATAGGACATATACAAAGACACGAGAAGTAAACATTTTGTCAGAATGTCTTGAATGTACATGTCCAACGAAAAAAGAAAACATTTTTTTAATGTTGTAAAAATCCAGGTTGACTCTAGGCCTGAGAAGTTGCCCCAGGCAAGCTTATCCTTTTCACTAAAACATCCTGCTGTGCTTTGTGCCCCCTTCCATTTTCTTTCGGCGCATATTTAAATCTCCATTTTCTCCTAGCTTGACTGATTGAATCAAACATTCTTGCAGACTGATTAAACATTCATGACTGACTCTTTTCTCCTATCGTCCCTGGTTGTCTTAAGGGAAAAAGGTTATGGTGCTGCCCCACATTTTCAATGAGATTAAGAGAGAGAGGGAGGGAGAAAAAAGAGGTGCAGCGAAGGTGTCACCCGAGCTGCAGGCAACATTAAGAGGCAATTAGGGGCTCGGTGTGGTCAGCAGCAGCCGTGCGCTCTGTCTAAATCATAGGAGGATGGGGGGTCCTAATGAAATGCTAATACAGGCCAGGCAGTGTCAGGAGTTTGTAATTGGAGCACAGCTGCTGCTGGGACTGTGGAGTGGCGAGAAGGCAGCAGGCAAGTCGAAGACATCCGCTCCTGTTTGTCGCTTCTACAGCCGAGTTCTATTAATGTAGGGACAACCGGGTCTGAGTTTACTTTTATAGACCACGAAGAGCGCGCTGCACAGAAACATTGTTTTCACAGTACGCAAATAAAGAACTGACATTGAGAAACTATTTAAAGTCTGACAATTTAATTATTTTATTTTTTATTATTTTTCTGATTCTATTTCTATTCTATTACTGAACTAGAAGTAAATATGGGAAATATGTTCTTTAAGATAACCTGGTCTAATAGGCATGATCTAAATTATTTTTTATTTTGATTAAACTCCAATTTAGTAAACTCTAATCATTTCTAACTTGATAGAAAACTCCAAACATAGAATTAGTAGCTAAGTCACCATGGTCATGATGACTGAAGTTCATAAATGGTCTGAAATAAAGAAAGTGTGTTTTTTAAAAAATCTGGCAAAGACACTTATTTTGGTACCTCCAAACCTGCAATGTTTTAAATTAATTTATGGTCTTTGTACACTGAAGTCACTGCACACCTTTAGAATTTTTTTTACTTTATCCTATCTTTAAAAAAAGGTTCTGAAAAAAAAATAAAACTGCCTGTTTAAAAGAGCATTTAAGAATTATGTTCTAAGAACGTTAACACTAGACATTTTTAGAATGTTTCACACTTTTTAGAGTACAATTTCTGGGAACCGAAAAAAAACCTACTTGCTTAAAAAAAAAAAAAAAAGGACACCGGTCAGGCTTCGGCCTAAAGCGCGGACACGGATGCGGGAGAACTGAGGTTACATAACCTGCTTACCTTAGTTGGATGCTCGCATCCTGGACGAGGACTCACCTAGCCATTAACGCGCTGTGCATATGACAGTCTGTCTTTCCATTTCTATAATCATATACAGTCAGAAATTTTTGAATGGCATAATCCAACTGGAGCCATCAATCTCTGGATGCCTCAGGGTCCTCGCAGGGTTGGGTTCTTCTCACGGAAAGTCTACCAGTGCTGGCACAATCTCTAAAAACCTCGTAATAAGTATAAAAAAGGAAAACAGATGGAAATAAATTAGCGTAGCTGCAGTTTATAATATTAGCAGGCTTTAGCAGATAATGTGGAGTCTATTATTCAGTACACTACAGCAATAGCTCCAAATTGGCAAAAACGTTTCAGAGGCAATGTGTAAATGGAATTGAGGTCACATTTATTTTTTTAACGTAAAATTTGTGAAGACTTTAACTCGCTTTTTCTTTAGCAAAACAACGGAAGTGGTTCACTCAGATTTTAGTATCACTTGCCCACACCTGAAAGCAAACGCTCCAGTTCTTGTTATTTTCTTTTGTTTTGCCACCTGCAGGATCCAGCCGCAGCGCTAAGGGAGTAGAAGGGTGTTTATGTGTGTGTGTTTAGAACGATTCTAAGGGCCCATGCACTTTGGGGCCCCCCAGAGATTGATTTTATTAATAGTAACCGTACGCTTACTTCAAAAGAAGAAAGAAGAGGCCATTCATCAACTTCACAAAAAAAGGTTGGAATATTCTTAAAGTAGTCCACAATACATCAGAAGCTGTGATGAAATTTTAACAGGCATCTTGCCCAAATCACAATAGTGACCGGGTTCTTCTTTTGGCTGTCCAAAGTTGTTTGCAAAAAAGCTTAATCAACAATCCTAAAGAGTCGCTTTGAGCAAGAGTCATTTGTATTTTACTAAAGTTTGGATAAAAACTAGTAAGTCCTGATTATGTTCTTGGAAACATTCCTGGTTTGGCTTTGTTGTGGATTCAGGAACATGCATTCCTAAGGCATTTTCTGTGTTGGAACTCATCTGCATCTGTCTGTGCTGTTTTATTTATTCTGATAGCATTCATATGCAGTTTGGCATAATATGACATGGCATCATTTCAAATTGCCATATGCTCTGCTAAGTGGAAAACATATTTTAGCTTTTGCTGTGGGACAATGACACCAGCTTACATCAGAAGAACCTTTCCTGCCATCATGTTCCTTTAGGGAAATGTTGTGTGTGTGTGTGTGTGTGTAAGAGACCTAGACTTTAGATATATGCCCAAAAATAAGTTTGACCTCAAAATGCAGCTGTTTTTCTTTTTGTCCTTCTAAGGTAACAGTCCTGAAGTAAGCTACAGAGGAACATTTAAACAGCTACCACAGGTTCACGCTTAAACTTAGTGTGCTTATTGTTCTGCAGGGGTTAAACCTCAAAGGTAGAGATGTTTTAACTAATTAGTCAATTAATATTTGTTCATGAAGTATATTGTAAAAATCATAACTCTGCTAAACAGGTTTTGCCCTGTGCTTTGCTAAATAGATAAACAAATTAAAAAAAGATCTAACAACATTCTTTAAATGTTTAAAAAAAAAGTAATTAGCATTACAATGCAATTGAAAATATATTGAGTTGTGTATTAGAATTAATTAATATTTGACTCTGGGAATAATTAATTAAACTCAACCCAGTACAGTAAGCCTAACCCTAAACCCTAACCCTAACCCTAACCCTAACAAGTTTAAATCACAGCAATGCTGTAAATGAAATGCATTTAAAATTAAAGCCACTTTAAAAAAAAGTTGTAGTCGTACTACTACAGTGGACCACAATTCATTAAATATGTGTCACAGACACGCCAGTCTCATCCACGCTTCACCGCTCACATTGTTCGAGTTTTAACCACACACACACACCTTGGTTCAGGGTCTGGTTTAAACTGATGCAAGAAGGGCTCACTTTCACGTCACTTTGTTCTTGAGTTTCCAAAGTCTCTGAAAGTGTCATCGGACTTCTAGATTTTAGAAAAACTAAAGAGTTCCAGTTACTCCCGGTGTATTCCAGTGGCTTTCAGATTCGAAAAGCTCTCCAAGTATTCCAATAGTGTTCCGACGATTCATGTTCTCTTCAAATTCTGGGTAATCCTGTGCTCTCTAAATTCATTGTTCAATTCAAAGACTTAAATTTCTCGCCTGTTCTAAGTGACTCGTCTTCTAAAGTCTCTAAGTTCCTTAATTATTCCAAAATCTCCAGGTTCCTTGTCTGTTTTAAAGCCTCTAAAGTTCTTATTTATTTCAAAATCTCTAATTTCTTCATCTGTTCTAAAGACTCAGAGTTTCCTGAAAGTCGTTCCATTGAGTTATTTGATTCCTCCTATGTAATAAACTGGTTTGTTTGGTTCTAACACCTACTTCCCGTTACAATATGACCATGTGTTTTGTTTTTGTCTCCACTGAAAACAAATATTTGTGCAAAAATATAAAAATATGATTCTGTTTTGGGCATTGCGGTGTCTCAGTGTTTAGAACTGTTGCCTCATAGTAGGAAGGCCTAGGTTCGATTTCTGGGCAGGAGTCTTTCTGTGTGGAATTTGCATGTTGTCTCTGTGCTAGTGTGAGTTTACTTCGGGTTCTCCGGTTTTGTCCCACAGTCCAAAAACATGTATGTTAGATTGATCAGTGATTCTAAATTGTCCATAGGAGTGAGTGTGTGTGTGTGTGTGGCCCTGTGATGGACTGGCAAACCTGTCCAGGGTCTAATAGACAGCTGGGATGGCTGGGATAGACTCCAGCAGATCCCCATGACCGTGAATTAGGGAATAAGCGGGTTTAGAAGATGATTGGATTAATGAATGACTCTGTTTCAGAGGGCTGAGTAGATGAAGCAGTCGGGTCAGGCTAGTTCAGCTGATACCATGCTGCTTTATTCATTTTCTCAATACATAAACTTAATAGACTTCTGTTTAAATCCCCATACACAAAGTGTCATTTATTACCGAGGCATTTATTTATAAACCCCGCAGGTCTGTGTAATGTGCTGGGATGTAAATTTGGTAGTTGATATGCGTTAAGTTTTGGAGTCAATATTTTTAGGAGAAATTTAAACTGTTCTGTTTCGGTAGAACGGTCACAGTGGAGTTCGATTTGCCATGCTTTTCTGTCTGCTTAATGAAAAGCTTTATTAGAATTAACCCAAAGCTTTTAACAGAACCAAAGCAAATATTCAGCTTTTTATGCATATAGAAAGGTGAGAACATTTCTATTTCTGAAACTTTTTTTAGTCAAGGTGAGATGGTAGCACATTATAATTTTCAGATGTAGCACAGTAGATAAAGAAATGAGAAGCAAAAGCCTCTTAGGTATACAAAATTTGCATATAGCCTTTGAAGTATAGGAATTGTGCAGTTCTTGGTACTACATAAGATTTAAGGCCATGACACAACCGGGCTGAAAGCTGGAACAACAGAACACCTGATTTATAAAAGTTTGAGGTTAAGTACAATTCCTAAAATACCTAAATTTTAAAGGCACTATAGGGCATTCTTCATAAACTCTATTTCTATGCTCAAATGGTTAAGCCGCTGAGTTGCTGATCTGAAGACCAGGAAGACCTGGGTTCAAGCCCCACCAATGCCAGCTGTTGATCTGAAGACCAGAAAAACCTAGGTTCAAACCTCACCACCAGCAAGCCAACCACTGTTGGGTCCTTGAGCAAGACCCTTAACTCTTCCTTCTCAAGGCGAGCTGTATGATAACTGACCCTGCACTCTGACCCCCAACTTACTAAGATGGAATATGCAAAAAAAAAATTTCACTGTGCTATAAAAAAGTATGTGACAAAATAAAGGCATTTATGTTTACATTACATTTACACATGCAGGTAAGTTGATTGGATGCTCTGAATTGCCTCTTTGACCTATGATGTACTAGCATTCATACCAGAGTGTGTCACACAACTTTAATGATAAATTAAATTCATCTACATTTTGGTTTAATTGAAAGTTGTTGTTTTTTTCACACTTCCAATTCTATGCCTTGGTGAACTGGATCTGGTAAATAAGGCTGCTTATCTAATTATAAGCCCCCAAAATAAATGTGTTTTAGACAACAATATTAGTGATCCTATAATTTCAAAATATCTTCAATCATCTTCCCACCATATACCTTCTTTCCTGTCTTATAAACAGAAGGTAAAATAATACCCTTTCTATTCGCCTCTTGAGAACCTGAACTGAGAAAGTTATTTTTCTATTCTCTCAGAAATAGGTCACCTCTGACCCTGACGCCATGTATTCTCTCACTTCTTTCCCGAAATGGAATCACTTCTTTCAAGATGTAGATCACCTGTCTCTCTCTTTCTGTCTCTCTCTCACTGTCTCGATCTTAAGCCTCTCTCTCTTACTCTCTCCTAGTGAGCCCCGTGTGCTTCAGGCTGTCGCTTTGTTCAGGGAAATTGCTGTCGTTTTCCATTCGCACTCCGTTTGTGCTGGTTTGATGTCACTACCTGCCAAGTGAGGTAGGTGGCTTATTACACAGGCTGTTGGGTTGTAGGAGTCGTGCATTTTTATTAGCATCTGTGAGAATCAAGAAGGCTGACAAATAATATAACAATGTGAATGAAATTCAATCTGCAAAAACAGACGCACAGCCCGCATTGTATTCTAAATCAGCTCGCACAATTTGCATGCATTGTTGTTGTCTTTGTATTGCTGGTGCAAAAGCTCAGTTTTTTTCCCTTTATTTATAGGACAGAAGGATGAAATGGGGGACACAGAGAGAGAGAGAGAGGTGGGATAGGAAAGGATGTGAGCAAGAATCGAACCTGGATCGTCGGAGTGCACCAACTTGTGCATGTGGGTGTGGAATGAAAGTGAGATTGTGCTTGTGAGTAATTATTATTAATTATATAAATAATAAAATGCTTTTTAGAGTTGATTTTAAATGTAAATTTTAAATTTTTTCTAAATTGAATCTAACAGCACACTCTATAAGTAAGAATTACATAAGGATTTCATCATTAGTTTTAATGCTAAAATAAAAATAAATTAAAATATTAGCAATACTGTGTGCAGAGTAACAGATAAACAGTTAAAAATAACTTGTAGACTGTTGTTTTTGACAATAGATAGATAGATAGATAGATAGATAGATAGATAGATAGAATAGAATTAATAAATATTTTAAATGCTTTTTGAGTTAATTTTCTATGTAATATATTATAAATTTGCACATTTTACAGCACAACCTTATAAGTAAGAATTATAAAAGGTAAAATATAGATTTTATTAAAACTTTAAAAAATCTACTTTAAGGCTAAAATAAATTACAATATCAGCAATTAATGAGTGCAAATTAACAAATAAACAGATAAAGAATTACTTACAGTGTGTTTTTTGACAGACAGAAAGACAGACAGATGGATAGATGTCATTGTAATAACTCTGTTTAAGCGGAAATATACTGAAGTGGGATATATTTAGATTTGGAATAAGTACTTTTTGTTTGAATAAAAGATAGAAACAATAAAAAACTTATCCACTATAAAAAATGTTGAATGTATTTTGATGAAACAACTATATAATTGTAGATTTTTTAATGTTTTCCAATTTCTGTCTTAGTAAAAAGGAATAAATGCATCCAACAAGCACCCTAAATGCATATGTGGTGCCCTTTTTTCGTCAGTCTATCACTTTGTCATGTCGCTTCCTGTCACCTACAGAAGCCTGCTAAGACCCATAGAAACCACTTTTAGCTCCGACAGACATTAAACAATTTTTTTTTTCAAATGTCCAACACTCTGACAGCTTAAAGAACTAAATCTTACAGGCAAAGGTTAGAGGTGCCCGACTGGGGTGTCTTGTGGATGCTGCCTTCCCTTTGTGCTTTGCAGAAAAATGCTGTGGTGCACATCAGTCATGCTTGGCTGAAGATAACAGACGAGGAGAGCTGTGAGAGGGTTCGAGCATGTGGTCAAACTCTAAAAGAAAGCAGAAGCCTCTGAAGAGTAATTGTATTCTCCATGAGAGAGTTGTAAGTTCATGGTAATGCCAACGCAAGCTCAAGAGAGGAACATGATGAAACTTATGAGGAAATGGAGTGTAAATACTGGAGGGTATATCAGAATGTTCCAAATCTGAGTTTAGTGCTTTATATGGATTAAATGTTAAAACCAAAAAAAAACAACAAGCAAAAAATAACAGATAATTTACAGCATTTTACAGACTCCCTTATCCATAGCAACTTACATTTATGTCTTTTATACAACTGAGCAATTAGGGGGTTGAGGGCCTTGCTCACGGCCCACGGTGGTGGCTTAGGAATCAAACCCCTGGAAATCAAACCCCGGACTTGAAAATCAAACCCCGGTCTTTCTGGTATCAGTCCAGCACCTTAGCCACCACTTCCCCACAAGCATTTGGCAGACACTTTTATCCAGAGCAACTTACATTTATTTCTTTTATGCAACTAAGCATTTGGGGGTTAATGGCTCAAACCCAAACAGTTGTAAATTGGTGGTGCCCTCTGGCCTTAAGCTGCCTTTGCATGTTCTCCCTGTGTTTGTGTGGGTTTACTCCGGTTGTAGATACGACTGATACAATCATTGCTATACTACCAATCTGGATTTTTCCTGTTTTGAAAGTCTTGAATGATTGGCTAATATTAGAAACGACACTGGAACGGCAAAACACTTCACTGAAAATTTGTTCAAAACAAGGATCTGAGGCAGCACCTCTATGTGACTTTAGAGCACCTCTAAATGTATGATGTGCCCCAGATACAAATACAGGGTCACAAAATAAGAGTTGAAGTTAAAGCATGTTGGGATTATGATGTTACTTGTTGTTTTAGGCAGAATAAAGTGGAGCAGAAAAATAGAGAGGTTAAAATGGCCACAGGCTGCATCATGCAGATGTTCTTTTGAAGCAACTGGGCCATGACCACAGAGCAGAAAAAGAGATGTTTTGTGAGCAAGAAATCGAGCTTATACAAAAGACAAAAAAGACTTAAATTAAAAAAATGCTGTAAGTGAACCTTGCAAGGTATATACCTTTTAAGGTAACAGAAATTGCACCTAAATCCAGATCCATTTTATATGTTTGGATAAGATAAGAACATGGCTTACTTACCTACGCCATACAATCAAAATGACAAGCAACTATACTCGACTTCCTCCTCACACCAATCCACCAAACTGAACTAAAAAATTAGCAACCCCCAATTTTGGGAAAGTTACTATGGAAATGTTAAAAGTTACATATTACAATTTGCTTAATTTAATATGTTAATGTCTTTATTTTGTCACATATACTTTTTACAGCAGAGTGAATTTTGTTTATTTGCATATCCCATTTTAGTAAGTTGGGGTCAGATATGATACAGCACCTCTGGAGCAGGTAGGGTAAAGGGTCTTGCTTAGGGACCCAACGGTGGTTGGCTGGCGGTCAAGGGGCTTAAACCCAGATCAGTGCCCAAAGTTCATCCCAAAAGTGTTTGAGATCAGGTCTGTGTGCCAGACATAGAATCAGTATTACCCAATACCAAATACTCAGACTCTTACTTAGCCTAAAAAAGATTTCAGTGATACATCTCCGAATTTTAAGATCCATGCATTTACTATAGGATCCTAGCCAAGGAATCTTGCTGTGTACCATCTATTGGCGCAGGCACCTTGCTGACATTTTTAAATGCTTGCAGTTGACTGTGACATCCACACTTCATTAACCAGATCAGCAAATCCTGCCACCGTTTTCCTGTTTGACTTTTTAATCTGCTGAAACCGCAGAGGTTGGACGCTCATTGATCATGATGTAGATGTAGCCAGCAATACCTCTCACCAGGCTGACATTTTCCAAAGGCTCCCTTGTTTGTGGCAAATACTTCCTGCTGCATGGCCAAATCCAGCGTGGTGTGACAGGTGAGTGACGCAGCTAACAATAGCGGGAGCGGTCTACGCCACAGACCGCCACATGATAAATTACCCTCATCAGTTTGTTTTGCCAGCAGCTTCTTGCAGGTTAGTGCCAAGGCTTCAGCTGACATTTTGTCCCATACTGTATATGCAAATACCTGCCAATCAATTAGTAGAGACTTCCTTCTCCTCCTCCCCCTCCTCCTCATCCTCATCCTCCTCTGTCTCCTGCTTGCTGGGTGTTGTGATTAAAATGAATTGATTGCGCAGTAAAATCAACACAACATCTTGCCAGGGGTCAAAAAGACAAAGTGAAAACATAAACATTTTCTTCAGGCATGACAAGACTGCTTATTCTTAATTTCACAATATACACCTTTACACACTAAATGGGCTGAAATAAATATTAGATGAATGTAAAGCTACGGTATACTAAAGCATTGCCGACAGGATTGTGTAATGTGTTTGTGCATAGAGGGATTGAGGGTTGTGCGGTTTGTAAAGAAATTCGCTCAGGGATATTGGGGCGGTCAATAATTATCAGAATATATTAATTACAAAGACTTACAAAATTATAAATTATAAAAAATGAGAAATCTAGTTTCAAATAAGATTCAATCGATCGCATTAGCACATGATTACTATTCCACATATTTTTCTGACATTTAACCAGCTTATTTATTCCCTTTTTAAAATCATATAGAAAATGAATAAATAACTTCAGGAATAGGCTGGGCTTTGGGGTAGGGTTCCCTTTTTAACGCAGAACGAGGCAAATAATTTATTATCTAGATGCAATGTTTTAATTTACAAACAACCAAGAACGTTTAGCGCCAACAACCCGTCTCTGAATGTCACCAAAACTAAGAAGGACTTCAGAAGAGTGAAGAGTGACCATTCTCCGCTGAACATCGACGGATCCTCTGTGATCATCTCATACCCGTTTATTCCCTAATCTGGGGTCACAGGGATCTGCTGGAATCTATCCCAGATATCTGTGAAAGGGTAAAAGGCAGGAGGGGGACACCCTGGAAAGGTCATTAGTCCATCACAGGACCAAACACATACACACTCACACTCACTCCTATGGGCAATTTAGAATCACCAGTCAATCTAACACATGTTTTTGGACTGTGAGAGGAAACCGGAGAACCCAGAATAAACCCACGCAAACACGGGGAGAACATGCAAACTCCACACAGAAAGGCTCCTGCCGGGGAATCAACCCAGGACCTTCTTGCTGTGAGGCACCAGTGCTAACCACTTAGCCATCGTGCTGCCTAATGTAGATTTAGCTAATTTATATTAATTTTAGCTAATACTAGAAACCTGTATCTCCATTCCGATTGATAAAATGCAGAGTAATTCTTTAAACGCCAGTAAACTCAAATGTAATTGCGTCACACTATCTAAAAAAAATCTGTAGAATATCACCGAACTGATATACAGTTGATTGATTCCTATTACCTCATGCATGAAAAAAAGAGACAGGTCTCCTAAACATCTTCTCTCTAATCTTTTGTATGGAAAAATGGGCTCAGAAAGATTTCCTCTGAGGGCGTTAAACTGCACTGTGATTGAACATGAGCAGCAGTTTGTAAAGATTTGGTTACTGCTTTAATGTGTCTCACAGGAAGCATGTGCTTGCATTCATACTCCTTGGTTGCTAACCATAGTGTGATGGGACAGCTTGCTAGTGGGTGGAAATAAGCACATGAAAAAAAATTAGTGGAAGAAATCCAATTAAAAAACACATGTACAAGCTAAAATATATGTCCAACATTATGTGGACATCATACGAGTACACTAACATATGTGTCTTCCTCAAACTGCTACCAAAATGTTAGAAGTACAGATAATGTTTAACCCTAATCCTAACCCTATGTTGTAGCATTACATTATTATATCACTTGGACAAATAAGACCAAACTTACTAAAGGGGGAGTGGTGACCAAGTGGTAAAGGTGTTAAAAACTGCTAACTAATAAATGTAAGTCACTCTGGATAAGGGCGTCTGCCAAATGCTGTCAATGCATACACATAACATATCCCATAATTGTACGCTCCAGTACAATTGATTGAAGGCGCATTATTAGCTAGTGCCTGCTAATTTTATGAAGAGCAGCTACGCTAAGTTCTCTCTATCTGTTTTCATTTTCATACGTTTTCAGAGATTGTGCCAGCCTTGGTAGACCTTCAGTGAGAAGAGTTCAATTACACTACCCGCTGTTTAAAATCTTCTTCTTCTCCTTTCGGCTGTTCCCTTTTAGGGGTCGCCACAGCGAATCATCTGTCTCCACCTACCCCTATTCTCCACATCCTCTTTACTCACACTAACTTCATGTCCTCGTTTATCGCATCCATATACCTCCTCTTTGGTCTTCCTTATTGCCTTCAGCCTGGTAGCTTCATAACTAACATCGTTTTACCAATGTAGTCACTATCCTTCCTCTGTACATGTCTAAACCACTTCAATCTGGCTTCCCTGACTTTCTCCCCAAAACATGAGCCGGGTTCCTGTTTGAGTCTGGTTCCTCTCAACGTTTCTTCCTTTTACCATCTACAGTCGCCCCAGAATTCCTCACTAGGGATGTTTTTAGGGATGTTTTTGATAACTTTTTGGGTTTTTTTGAATTGTTACTTATCTTCTGTAAAGCTGCTTTGAGACAATATCTATTGTTAAAAGCGCTGTAGAAATGAACCTGAATTAAATCGAGTTAATATAATCTTATATATAAGAGAAATAAACGTTAGATACCAGATACCAGTGTCAACATTGCTGTCTTTTGGGTCAAAATAATGGCCTGTTATCACACTAGTAGGTCTGTGCTCTACTGCTGGTGTAAATGATAGTGTACTTTAATATCACTGGAGGATCAGTAATTTTTTTTGTTTGTATGAAAATTGATTTTAAACAAAAATGGGACAACATGTTGGGTAAATTTGGACCCTCATATCTGAACCATATTTAAAGCTGATTTATACATACAAACAATTACACATCCACATCCACACTCTTCAATTCACAGCACAACAGATGTGATCCAAAGGATAGATATTTTGACCATTTAGCAGCCTGAAGAGTCCATCAGCCTGCTGCATTAGAACACAGGGCTGTAGCAGACAGAATAAACACCAGCTCTGACCTCCATAAAGAGCCTGAACCAAATGAGCGGAAAAGTCATCACAGCCATTAATGCTTTGATAAAGTTGTTTTCCAAAGAGCAGTCCCAGCGAGAGCTTAACAGTGATGCTCTCCATGCTGTTTCTCTCCATCGCTATCTTGTTGCATAAGAGTGACTATGAGTTCTAAACGAAGTCTAGTTGGCTGCTTCATTTATTTTGAAGAAAATGCTGATTAGTCATATGGCTGGACTTTTTTACCTTGAAATCTCCTGCAAATGGAAACCAACGTGACTGGACTGCAGTGTACCTGGGTAGCTGTGCAAGTAATGATTTGTGTTTACCGCACACTTAAATCGATTGTTAACCTGTGCCACGTGTGTGTGACCTCCTCACGTCCAGCTTTGCATTGAGTAAACAAGAGCAAATGAACTGCTGATGGTGGTTTGTTTCTTTTTCTTGCTCAAGTGCCTAAGAGAAGAATCACTCACGTTGATTCCCGAACAAACTCCTACTTACCCTCTTAAAAACACCTCCGAGTCCCTTTATTTGAGTATGAGGATGATTTTAATTTTCTTATCTGGTATCTTCACTACAATTAAATAACTCTAACTAAACAAAAGGATTTTTTGTCCATGTGTCTTATTTATATTGTCTATGTCTTATTACTTGTCTTATACTGTCTATGTGTCTTAGTTATTGTCTTTGTGTCTCTATGTGGCTTGGTCCATATTCTAACAGCCTGCTGTAGATTAGCAATACACACATTCTGGATGGACTATTTTTGAAAATATACAGTATTGAAAAATAATATTAAATGATAACTATAATGAAAATAAATATGAAAAAACGAACAGTATATAAGTGGGAGAGCAGTGTGTAAGGTGTTGGACTACCGACTTGAAGACCCGGGTTCAGTTCCCTGCACCTAGGAGTGGATAGATCTTCAGTCAAGGAGCATGAGACCAGAATTTAGGTTTATTCATTCTAGGCTAGGCATGTGTGTTGATCTATATGTGTGGGTAGTGTTATCTTTAGAAAAGTCAATACATGCTGTTTGCCATTCTTCTACTATCCAAACTGTACACAAAAATAATAATGACATTAATATGATTCTGAGCGGAGAAAAAGCTTAATGCTTCTGTCCCAAATGCCTGTGAGCCTGTGAGGTCTTTCTGCTTCCTCTCTGCCTCATTGTTTTTGTAATTAATTCGCCATGTAGGGATATCTCCCTCGTCGATAACGTGGCAGATTAGAGAAGATGGAATGAGATTAAACATGACTGCTGCTTAGCTCATTGTTCTGCCATGTCACATGGGGCCTACCTCATTGGAAGGTTAGGCAGAATTTGAGCCTAATGTTCAGATTGTTTTTGGTCAGTGGGGATGGGAGGATGTTTAAACTAATCTGTCTTAGTAGGTAAACTAGGGTAACTTTGCTATATTCTTTTAATTAATTCAAATCTGTCGTGTGTGTATATGTATATACTGTCGGGCATATGAGAGATAAAAAACATTTAAATTGTTTGTGGTCTAAAAATTTAAGATAACAAATTAAAATTTTGACAGGCTATGTTACTCAAACATTTTTTAACAAATTTTCTCACAGTTATTATTATTGTTTAGCTAATTGTTAAGCTAGTAAATTTAAACCACATTTACCCTCACCAGAGCAGTTACTAAGGATGTTTTAGTCATTTATTTATTCATTCATTCATCTTCTATACCTGCTTATTTCCTAATTCAGGGTCACAGGGTTCTGCTGGAGTCTATCCCAGCCGTCTCCGAAAGGACGAAAGGCAGAAGGGATACACCCTGGACAGGTCACCAGTCCATCACAGGGCCACACACACACTATGGGCAATTTAGAATCACCAATCAACCTGTTTTTGCACTGTGGGAGAAAACCAGAGAACCCGGAGTAAACCCATGCAAGCACATGGAGAAATTGAACCAGGGACTTTCTTGCTGTGAGGCAACAGTGCTAACCACTAAGCCACTGTGCTGCCCCAATGATGCTTTATTTGAGTGATAATATGTGAGATAATGGCTGCATTTACACTGCAGATCTTAATGCTCAATTCCAATTGCGTGACTATATCCGATTTTTTATGACCCGCTTACATTATCTTTTAGAACTGACCCCTATCTGATATCTGCATTTACACTCTACACAGAAAAACAACCCAATGTAGACGTATTGACTGGAAAAGGAAGTAAAAGCGCGCAATAATCAGTAAACGTAATGGACGAAAATGAAATGATTGTTTAATATTTTGCTTTGCTTTCGCATCATATTTATTTAACGTCAAACGTCAGCAAAACAACACTTTCTTTAGGCGGAAAACCGCTGATAGAGAAAGAGGGCCCAGTGTGTGTATGCATGTTTCCGATCAGCCGCAGCGCACGGTACAGAAAAAATACATTAATCATGGACTGTTAAAACTTCCTATGATCTGATTTGGTTTTCGAAAATTTGTTACAGTGAACAAAACTAATAAATATTTAAATTCACAGTTATTGTAAGTTATTATATATCGCTGTTGGTGTCCACCTGTTGACGTCATGCGTCATCGTCGCTTATTCAGTGACATTCAACTCACATTAACAGGTTAAATCTGATCTGTCTGCTTACACTGCACACGTTATGCACGGATCCAGTTCAAATCCGATTTATTACTACATACTAATGAGGCCTGAATCCGATCTGAAAATATTGGAATCTATGTGCTTCTTTTCCTGTTTGCACTGTCATAAGTCAAATCCGATCTGTTCCACATTGGAGAAAAAAAATCAGAATTGGGTCACTTGATATGTGCAGTGTGAATGCAGCCAATGAGTCTTTCTTGTCTTAAAATCTTCATATCATACAGGGGAAAAAGAAAAAACCCTCCAGTTTATATTGTGTCCATTGTGTCCTCATAGATGCCTCCAGTCTCATCCTCAGTAATTGTTAATTGTATTGTATTTCTGTTAATGAAATTCTGATTCTGCAAAAGGTTTTGACGTTTTTCCTTTTAATTTAGAAAAAAAAAAATTTAAATCATAATTGTTGTAACTTTTATTAAAAAAAAATGTGTTTTTTTTTGTCTACATATACTCAACTAATATTAGCACTTCAGATAAAAAGTAGACTTTAGGAGTAACTTTGTTTTCGAAGGACATTTCTTCTTATAGGTCAAAGAACAATTCTTAACATGGTGATGTGTGGTGAGAATTAAGCCTCAGAGCTATGTTTTCCACTGTGGTAAATACATCCTACCCTAACCCGACGGGAATATCCCTACATGATAACCTTATAGTGATAACCCGTTAGTGTGAAAATTACTTTAGCTTTTCTATATAACAAAGTACAAGAAGGCTGGGGAATGCCAGGATTGCGTCTCAATTGCATGGGACTGCTTCAGTGAAGTCCGGGAAGATGTTGTCACCCCTGTGGATAATGCCTTTATCAATGCTAGACCAGAACCCTGTGGTGTAGCACTAGAATTTATTCAGTCAAAAAGTTTCAGAAGGACTTGTACAGGGCAATACAGCACCTAGTTCTATATGAGGTATCTCTGAGGAATCCTGGAAATAGAGGTCTTTAAGGTTGGAACTGTGCAGCTCTGTGTCCTGCACTAGCTTGTGGGATGTGCCGGGCTCCACCGTGGTCCTCACCGGAGGAGCAGGACATGATTAATGACTGAACCAGGTGCTCTACCTGAAGGGCAGGTTACATAAATCCCATTCCAGCCTAGGAATCTGCTGTTCTGCATGGTAATGGAGACCCCACTTTTCTAATAGTGCCTTAATCAGAAATAGCCTGAATGGTGTGTACGAATACAAAGCAATAAAAAATGTATTGAGGATCTGGGTAATAGAAAGAACCAGGGTGTATTAACAGAGTAATTACCCCTTAAGGGGTGTTTTGAAGAGAATATGTTTTACTGAGGAGCCTGATATACAGCAAAATGAGAGATGACTCCCTTGACATGCTGAAAGCTCTTCTAGTCCTTGGTAAAATAGCATTGTGTGTGAATAGGAGAACTGAAATGTATTCACCCTGTCCAGCTTGAGGCAGGAGAGAGAAACCCTGCCATTGTTCTACTCATCTCGAATCTCAGGTCACATTAAAACAATCCACCAGTCTTAGGAAGAACATTCATTTCTCGAGGCTTATTCTCTTCTCAAATATATCTCAGAAAGTCTCTGAGGAAATGATAGTGTTGTGCTTTGATTGCTGAACTTTTATCTTTGAATTGTTCAAAAAAAGAGAAAAAAAAAATGAAAAAAGCCCTGCAATAAACTCACATTATACAAAAGATATTTAAACCTGATGGCAGAGACGGGTGCGTTAGACTCCAGCAGATCCCTGTGAACCCAAATTAGGGAATAAGCGAGTATAGAAGATGAATAAATGAAATGAATATTTAAACATGTTCAATGAAAAAAATAAATAAATGAATTGTTGTGTTTAACACCACTAAACAGCCACTTTTGTTGAAAGACAACTGTTGTTGTTTGTTTGTCCAATCAGGCAACAACAATTATGCGGCAGCAATATATCAAGTAATTCAGGTGTATGGTTTGCACAAGTGAACCATGAAATGTTCATCTTCAGTTAAATGTACATCCTAAGTAATCTTTGATTTACTATTGGTACTTTATTTTTTTTCACATCTTACTGTATACATTGGTGCTCTGACTTACGAGCGTCCCAACTAACAAGTTTTTCGAAATACGAGTCGTCTCTTGGCCGATTTTTTGCTTTGAACTGTGAGCTAAAATCCGGGTTAAGAGCCAGAGTCAGACACCCAACCGCTAGTTAGCGTAGCGAACGCCACAGTGAACGCCGTAACATCCACCCAGCATCCCGTGTGTCACTCGATAGCTAGTCAGACATGCGCGTTAGCAAGTGGAGTCGTCTGATCTCCAAGGTAAATGCTGTACATTATACTTAATAAAACCAGTTTATTCCAGTACATTCCATTGTAGTGTTTTTATACAATATTTGTTACTTATAAGTAAATTTTTTTTAATTTGAAAACATGTAGCAAAAAAATTGCAGTGTTTTTTTGGGGAACCCAGAACAAATGAATGGCATTTCAAATCATTTCAATAAAAAAAAAAAATTGATTGGACATACGAGTAATTCGAGTTAGAAGCTCCATCACGGAACAAATTAAACTCATAAGTCATTGCACCGCTGTGGATCAAAATTTATTTGAATGAATGTGCACATTTGTACCATGCATTTATTCAGGCTAAACAAATTGTAAAAATGAAAAAAAATCTCTTCTATAACATCCTACGCAACGTGAGACGTTTTATGAAAGTGATTTTCTTTAAAAAAATTGGCACCATTGTGTGTATTTAGTTTTCGTCTGTTTACTCTGCATATGTCAAGAACGATCATGCCATAGAAGGAATGAGAATGTTACAGCGAGGTAAAACCGAATTAACAAGCACAGACGGTATGAATCATATCCGACCGTTTCAACGTATGTAGAAGGTACCGCTCCCAGAGGAGTTATAACTTCATCAAAATGCTCCTCTCCCTTAGGGGCTGCTAGACTATCCCACCCCACTGTGTGAAGCATATTGTTAGACTAATGAGCAGACAGAACTTGATTAAAAGAGTTTGCAACATCATTTGGTCCCCGATGTGGCACAAAGAATGTCCCCTAACATTATGAAGTCCCAAAGGTGGGACCACAATTCATGGTCATGTCCTAACTACACAACTCGCACAGGGAGGCTGCCCGATCACAATCTCGATCATTAAAAATTCATTAGGCAATGTTTGTGTCACCTCCCGGCAGATTTCACCCTTGACACCTGAACAGTGTGGCACTATTAAGTTTGCTGTGGCCTCAGGGAGAGCACCACAACTAATACAAATTGCACTGAGTTATACAAATCGAGTGTACGTAAGTACATAAGTAGTTAAAGAAGCAATTAGCTCTAGGAGCAGTGAACAAATTTGTTGCAGAAGCTTTGCATTGCTCACAGTTATGCAAAGGGACGACTATTACTAGTAGCCTGTCAGTATTAAACCTGGGGGCTGTTTACATCCCCAACAGCAGCCTTTATTTACTCACTTATTAAATACTGTAGGAGAAGAAGCGGTTTACAATCAAAACGTTATTTTGGTCTCTGATTAGCTTGTTATTTGCAAGCATTTTTATTTGCTCGGTGTGTTGTAGACAAAACAGACACTTTTTGGTAATTTGCCTTTACAAAGCCTGGTCCTGGAAATAAAGTGTAATGATTGTGTAGCATTTAAACTCCTTGCAAGAAAATGTTTTACTCTGTATTACACTGCTGGTATGCATAACAATACAAAAAAAACGTGGGTATTTGCCAACTGGCAGTTAAAAAGAGTTTTTTGTACACTGGTGGGGGGCGGTGCATTTGGTACCTGGGCCTTCAGTGGGGATTTACCCAACTGATACACCTCTTAATACCACCACTATCACATCACAATTATAGAAACCATCAATACTAAACAAACACATAAAATAACACGGCCTGGAATTACAGACAGAGAGACATTTCACATATTGAGGGTACAAACCATTTCTATTAAAGCAAGAAACCCGTTAACACACAACTCCAAACCTCTACACTACAACCACAACTGTACCACATACAACATCTGGAACAGTTCAGAATCAATATTTATCTTAATATTAATATAACATCACAAAAACATTACAGATATCATATTATATCAGACATTTAAAGGCTGTAAGTCAGTGTTACCGGTCGGCAGCACTGGTCTGGAAGTGGTGAATAAACTCTTTCCTGCGCTGAGACAAGCTAGTTATCTTCAGTTATATTCAATATTCAAATATTAGAAATCAGGTTGTAAATGTAGGTCAGTGCTTCTGAAAGTGTTTAGAACAGCAGAGAAGGACGTACTGACCCGGACTGACTGACCCGGACTGCACACCACTACTGTACATCATTACTTTCCTGTCCATCTTTATGTGTTTTACCTAATTTACCTGCTCTGTCCCAAATTTGATTTCTGAATCCTCTTGATTATGCAAAAATCTTTTAGAGATATTTTCATCCTGAGAATTTTCCAAAACATTTTAAAATGGCACTACACTGATGCTTCTAGCTCTTAGGAAATTCCTGAATCTCACCAACGGGTAATCAGAGGAGGGCCAAAGCAGAAGGAAGAATATCCTTAGGACTTATCGGAAGAATAAAACAAAAATATAGCGGATGTGAAAGATAAAGTCACGCAAGGAAACGGCCAGCTTGCAGGGTCGAGATGAACAGAGGCCTTCATTCCGACCCGATTCTGTCCACTTTCATCGTCTGGCTGCATAATGAAACTTGACAGGATGTAAATGAGGTTTTAAGGGAGCTGGCACAGGCCAGCCATTTTCCTCATTTAGAGCTCAAATGGACTGGCCATGGATCCCAGCTGCCAGGCTTTGTGTGGATTAGAGCAGCCCAAACTCAACACATCATGCTTTGATTATAAGCGTGAGTAAATCCTCTTCTATTCTCAGTTTCTCACAAAAAAAACATATTGTAAAAGCGAGGCAGCAAGAACAGTGATGCTAAAAGAGGTGGACAAGCATATCTTTAAAGATCTCATGATGATTAAAAGCTCCTGGCAGTGGTATGCAGATGTTTCCAACTTGGCAGCATATTAGATAAATTCCCAACCATTAGCTAAAGCCCAGGCTGTACCACATGCTTAACAACAGATCATTAGAGCCATGCATTTAATGTTATGGCCTTAAATAATAGTTAATTTGTGAATGTCTATAGTAGTCACAGATCATCACGTCAGATTATTTTAGACCAAACATGGCTCATTTGGCTCATTTTACAAAAAAAACCAAAAAAACCCGGTTTATTTATGTTTGTGACCCAAAAGAACACAGCCATATTTCATACTTTTCTAGCATTTAGATTCAAGGCCAAAAATAAACCAAATGCTTCCTAGCATGCCTAGTGCGTGTGTGGCATTTTGATTTGGGGCCAGCAGTAGCCCAACTATAAGTTTGTTCGTCTAATTAATGTTGAGTTTCTGCTGTATATAGTGGCCAGATATAAATGTGTTCATCACTGTCATTCCATAGCACCATGTGGGCCAATAGAAGAAAAGTAATTGTGGTTTAGCGCTAAGCCTTCACTCAGTTTCTTTTTCAAATGCATGTGCAAGTCAGGTGAATTTTCATCTGAAACCTATTTTTCAAGAAGCCTTTTTCTGTCTGGTTCAGGCTGCATTAATCTAACCATTTAAATGTTCATTATCTGAGGAACCTTTTGAGATAATGTTCTATTTTAGCTATATGTATAAACTTGGGGAGCAGCACGGTTTCCTCACAGCAAGAAGGTCCCGGGTTCGATTCCCCTGCAGGAGCCTTTATGTTTGGAGTTTTTATGTTCTCCCCGTGTTTGCGTGGATTTACTCTGAAACTCTGGTTTCCTCCTACAGTCCAAAAACAGGTATGTTAGATTGATTGGTGATTCTAAATTGCCCATAGGAGTGAGTGTGAGTGTGTGTGGCCCTGTGATGGACTGGCGACCTGCCCAGGGCTTCATAGAGCCCCGTGACTCCGAAGGTATAGAAGATGAATGAATGAACGTAACTTGGGTTACAGTATGTTATTTAGATGCCTCACAATCCAATTCCATGCAAGGTAAGTGAGAAAATCGATTATATATCGCCATAAATATGAAAACCAATATCAAGGGATTATGGATACAGTAAACTAACAACATGATCAAACTGGGAATCCTAAAGCGCTGAGGCGGCAATGCGGCTATGCACTTTGGTGTGTCAATAATTTCAGAACGCTCAAAGCCAAAATAATACTTTTTTTCTGACATGTTTTTCTTCTAAGCGAACAGCTTCAAATGCAGTGTTTAGATTCTTTCTGTTTTAACCTTGACAGATTATCGAATGTGCTGAGTGAGAATAAGGAGACCTTAACAGTTTTATGGGTTGAAAATATCGGCGATAGTAGACATCCTCTGTGGGAAGCAGCTGCACGAGCCATATTGCTTATTGATCTGTTGCTCACACCGTGATAGGCACACTTAATTAGATTTATATTGTAAACAAAGACTTACAATATGAAATTTGGATTAGTAGGTAACTGTGATCCATCAAAGTAAATGATATTTTTGTGCTGGCATTGAGATTGTTGGAATTGCAGTAAATTTATCTGGGTTTTAAAAGAGGATGATGGAGGTATGGGTCTGTAAGAGTATTACTGCTTACTCAAAATCATAAACAGATTGGTCTTGGCATCTCTCTCTGTATTTCTTTTCTATCTGTTTCTTTTCCTGGGTATCAGAGTATTCATCATCTCTAGGAGGCCATTAAAGTGACTGAAACATGGTCTTTAAAATGACACAACTGACTTCATTATTCAGAAAAATCGTGTCAAGGAGAGATATTTAGTATATTATCTAAGATGTAACTTGGTCCTTACTTGTTAAGAATGAATGAGAAGAGATGTGTGTTTGTGTGTGATATACTTGTCATTTTAATAGTTGATTGATCAGACGATTCATGGAGGAATCAAGTGTGTAAGGAATCAAGAAAACCATTTTAGGCTTCTTTAAAAATGTCTTCTTTAATATGGCTGCCATTATTTTACATTTGATTAAATAGGCCTTGCTAATTATTTTAAATACAGAATTAAAATATAATTAATAAATATGAAGTTTACATTCATACAAATAAAAAGGGAATAACATAAATTGTAAAAATGATACTACTATAAATTGTTAAGGCATTTATTTGCTTTTAGTGTATTTTATATCAGGATATAATTCTAAATGAAAGATTTGACTTTTTTTATTTTTAATTATGTTCGAATATTTTAAAGAATCTAGCCACAGGGGTCACAAGCCAGTGACTTCGGTGCCAGTCCCAAGCCTGGATTAATAGAGAGGGTTGTGTCAGCGAAGGGCATCCAAAACTAAAACTTTGCCAAATATAAATATACGAATCATCTGTTGAAATTTGACACCGGATCGGTTGAGGCCTGGGTTACCAGAGTGCCGGCGTAAATTGAGCTACTGTTGGACAAAGGAAGAGAGGAGGAGGACATAAAGTTAGTGGCTGTGAGTAAAGAGGATGCAAAGAATAGGGTCAGGTGGAGGCAGATGATTCGCTGTGGCGACCCCTAAAAGGGAACAGCTGAAAAGGAAAAAAAAAAAAGAAGTTAGAATATTTTAAAGCAGTCTTACGTGCAGTCTTCTTCTGTTCCAATGTACCAAATGCAGCCTACCATATCTAGTGCTCGTGTGACATTTTACTTTACATTTACAGCATTTGGCAGATGACCTACATTAAACTCCTTTATACATCTGAGAAATTGGGGGATTAGGGCCTTGGTCAGGGGCCCAGCAGTGGTAACTTCATGATGCTGGGAATTGAACCCTGATTAGCAGGCCAACACTTTAACCACTGCGCTACCACTTTAGTTTAGGTTTGTTGATTGATTTAACGTTGAGTTGTTGCTGTATATGGTGGGCATATAAATAAGTGAAGTCTTCTTCTGCATGACCACTAAGTTAAAGTCTTGTGCTACAGCACCCCCACAGTCAAACCGTGCAATTGCAGGCCTCTACATTATGACACACGAGATCAAATGACTAATCGAGAACAAAAATATTTTTTTGAGCATATTTTAAATAACGTCAACTTATCGTTTCAGCCGTACTTGCCACTCTTGATTTCGTAATATTCGAGGCCATGTGCAGGTTCACAACTGAGGCTACTTTTAATAACACATTCTCCATATCACCATGTCCCTGTCAGGCTTTACAATCACAAGTTCAGACCTGCACAATATGATATGACAATGCTAATGCTAATCAGAAATCCCTGAAAAAAAATGGTTGGTGTGTGTACCCAGCACCCAGCATAAGCGGTAATATTGTATGCTTAAATTTGTGATTATCTGATTCAAATTTTCCTTAAATGTTGGATGCCTGTCACTCCTCTAATCATTTTTTCCTGTCTCTGCCCATTTATTTCTTCCTCCTTCTGTCTCTCTATTTGCTCAGTCTGTCTTCTTCCCGATAGCCCCTTGCTGTCTCTCTCTGTCTCTAGAGCACGTCAAACACACCAAGCAGATCCTTCAGCGCAGTTAGAAATGTCAAGCACTGAAGGAAATTAAGACAGCTGGTGTGTTCAGAAATACAGAACTGCTAACCAGAATGTCCTGCGAGACAGCAAATATGGGTGAAAAATAGACACATGCAAACTTAAAATGTATCCCCACTCGCCTGACTAGGGTGCACACAAAATATTACCCCACTCAAACTTATTAACATATGACCTATTTAGTTTTCCTGTTCTTTCTTGTATTTTTAGATACTTCGTCTTGTAAAAAAACACCGCACTGTACTTGTTCACAGAATTGTTCATCAACATATAAACTCGCTTTCTTGTAGTTTAGAGATTATCGAATCTTGATTCATCTGGGTTAAATAACCCAATCCTTTATTTGACTCATGAATGGGATTTACAAATTCTTCTCTTCATTCTTTCCAGAATCAGTTGAGTTTTAAGTTGTTGAGTTATTGTTTCTAACAACAACATTTCTAAATGCTAAACTAAAAATTCCACCATCCAGTTGTTCTAAATAGTTGATAGCTAGTAAATGTAGGTAAGTAATGACTCAAATTCTTCAGCATTAATTCTTGTAAACTGTGAGTTTCAAAGATTCGCCTTTTTCACCATAGCGAAAAAAGACTGATCTGAGAGAGTCAGTATGTGTGTAAGATTAATAAGTCTAAGGATTTTGGTGGATTTTAAGGATTCGTTGAATGCCCTCGAATGGAAGAACCATAAAAAAAGCAGTCAGAATCGCCAGTGACTCATGTGACTCAAATGACTCATGAGACTCATTCAGGAAATGATTCAGAAGGATTTTAATCCGTAAACGGATTAGGATTTCTCATCTTTATTGTAAAACAGCAGCCCAAAGGAAAAGGGCAAATTGCTGGAATCCAATCAACCCATGATTTAATATTTAAGCCCTCTAGACAATGAGATTTGTCCGGGGCAACAACACTCTCATGTGAAGAGTTAATTTGCATCATTTCTGGAAAGTCCACAATCTGCAGAATGTCATTAATTTCCAGTTAGTCAGAAAGAAGAGGACAATTGAACTACACAGCTTTATAGACAGTGTAGACAGAGAGCCTGATACAAGGTCAACCTACCACAATCACACAGCAGAGATGAAACTGGAGGGTTTGCATCCTGACTGAGATGGTTTGTCAGTAATTTAAATTTTTGGTCGGTTAACATAACACACATACACTATATAAATTAAACACTGTATAAATAAAAACACACCTCAATTCCAGTAAGCTCTTTTATGTCAGTGTGTGTCTGTGTGTGAATAAATACGATGAATACGAAAAATATATATGATGTCTAGTGAAGAGCACTCAATACAGTCGGTGTTCAATTCCATGCCCAAGATATATATCGTGCTCATATATTTTGGCATGCCTATGAGCCAATGAGGCCCCTGGCTTCCGGGTCCCAGAGGAGCTCAAAGTATACTAGACTAGGGGTATATCTCATTCACT
This sequence comes from Bagarius yarrelli, assembly GCA_005784505.1. Classification (NCBI taxonomy): domain Eukaryota; kingdom Metazoa; phylum Chordata; class Actinopteri; order Siluriformes; family Sisoridae; genus Bagarius; species Bagarius yarrelli. Next base: position 2,291,057 of record VCAZ01000001.1, on the reverse strand, counting down.
CAGTTAACATCCCAGGAAACATTTTCTTAACATTCTATTACAGATTTAGTCTTATACTTTTTCCTAAAATAACATCCACACTTCAGTGCAAGGATTTCCCTTATATTGTGTGTGACTGTAGGGATTTGTTCATTTTGACACAAAACTATCGGTGAGATCAGACACTGAAGTTGTGTGAGGTGGTCTAGAGTGCTGTAAATGTTTCTGTTCATTAAAAACCATGTCTTCACGGAGCCTTGGGTCTTTGTGCACAGGAGCACTGTCATGCTGGAACTGTGTTCGGGTTTCTTAGTTCCAGTGAAGGGATAATGCGATGTTACTGCATATAAAGACATTTTAGACATTCTGTGCGTTAGAGTTTCGGGGAGGACACGGTTATACAGTGAGGCGTCCACAAAGTTTTACAATAAAGTGTACCTGTCAGTAGCCTAACATCACTTGATACCATGTTTTTTGCTGTGATTGCTGTACATAATTTTTTATAAACATTCACACAAGTTATAATTATGATTTCTTTCCATATAACCTACCACACAAATGCTGTAATAATAGAAACAGGATGAACCAATTAGAAGCTGGCTTTTATTACTTTTCAATAAACTGTTGGCCACCTGACTATACTAAAAATGGGGATATTAAGGTGACGAAACTACTGGCTGCTTAACTACACTAAAATAGGGATCTTTTAATAAAGTTATCCCTGACTTATGGGTTTTTTTCCTAAACATACTGTATAAAAATGGGAAGATTTCTTGCTGGAAATTGATCGCTTACATAATTAAATGACAAATTCTGAACACACCCACTATTTTTTACTACTGTCTTTCTGCCATCCACATTTCATGAGCACATCACACCTATTATTGTAATTGTACAGATCATCCCCCTGAAATTAATAGCTATCTTGGCTATTCCGCTGACAAGCACACCCACACACACATCTTACTGTCTTACTGTCCTTGTAAGAACCTTTTCCTGACATGATTGTTAGTGAAGCTAATTAATGATAGAATATTTAAAACTCAATCTTGTCAAATGACTTTTGCTTAAAAAGGGAAGTGTTCCCAGATTCTCCAAATGATGAGACAAAAAGGAACTTTGGACTATGTGTTACACTTACAAAGGCATATATAAAACCAATAAATCGCACTTAAAGAGACACACATACACGCACAAAGGAACTCTTAGGAGACATTGCCTTTCTCAGGTTGGTGTTTGTGTGTGTTTGCTCTGGGTCTTCTCTGGCTGGAGGCATTAATCGCGGTCAGAGATTTCCAGGAGGATAGGGTTTGTATGCCTCAGGCTTCATTCTTCGTCTGTGTGAAGTGACCCCAGAGTCATATAATGCAACATCATGTCCTGGTTTTATAGCTGCTGATGATAACCTCTAACCGTGTTAGTCTTGGCTAAGTGTGTATTCATGTGTTTTTCTGCAACTGCATGTTTATTAGGGGTGGAAATCTTTAGGTACATTACGATTCAATCTGATTCGGGGAGTCACGATTTGATTCTTAAATCAAATCTTGATCTATTTGTTTTCTCCTTCTTTTGCTGTGTAAATTCATGTTTACATCTTTAGCATTTTAACCAGAGTTGTAGTTTCTATGCTTTTTGTTTATAGTTGTTTATAGAATTTCTGTATGACAATAACATATATCTTAAAAAAGTTGATTTTAGAACGCTTAGGAACACTTAATTAACGCCGTAAGGACTCGACTCGAGCACCTGTATAAGTGTGTGAAACCCTGTGTTAACCACCAGAGAGAACAGACACAAAACCTTGGCAATAAAACTGTCACTGACCACGTTTATTTTTTTACTTCACCTTTTTTTAGAATCCGGTGGAAGCTTTGAAAAGTGTTTCCGCACAGTAGATTTTAAATTTGATGTTTATTAGATGTCCATAATTGTCCAAATGAAGTACATTCTCCAGCATCTGTACGTGAGTCAGTCAGTGTTTATGCAACAGACTGAACTGTTTATTAAGTTTAGATGTGGTCGTTTTGTGTCAGCACTCATTCTGTGTATGTGTGTAAATGCATTTTACCCCTTGGGGCTTGCCGTAGTTTGGTTAGAGTGTACAGGTGTGTGAGACAGAAGGAAACGTTGTGAATGCATGTCTGTATCTAATAAACCAGTTCAGAACATTCTGGACTGCTTCTTCCTTTTCTCCTTTTTCCAGATTTACCCTTTGAGGGGTCACCACAGCGAATCATCTGCCTCCACCTAACCCTATTCTCTAGATCCTCTTCACTCACACACACTAACTTCATGTCCTCGTTTATCGACATCAATATACCTCCTCCTTGGTCTTCCTCTTTGTCTTCTGCCTGGTAGCTTGGACTGCTTTTGTTCTTTTCTTGTGCTTCTTTTATTCTGCTTTTGAGTGTTTCCTGCGACAAACACTCGCTCACACTTATCATTTTTCTGTTTCGCACACGCAGACGCGCAGGCCCGCACCGTCGCCATCTTATTTGTATTTAGAATCGATTCTGGACTTTTGAGAATCGATTCAGGAATCGTTAGGAATCATGATGCATCAATGAATCGAATGGTATTTTCCCACCCCTAGTGTTTATACATGCTATAGAATTTGCACAGTTCTTATGTTCTATCTTAAGTTGCATAAAGTAAACGTATATTCAGCCCGTCACTTGATGTAGGAAAATGTATGCTATTTATAACATCATTTATGTTTCCATTTTGGACTCAGCTGTAGAAAAAAAAATTCTACACCCTGTAAGTTCTATATCAACACTCTTTTTCTGTGGCATGTTTGGAATATTGTGTGCAATATATTAATTCTGGAGTCTATTTCTGAATAAGTGATCACAAGCTATGTTCATGAATTATGTTCTAACATCATACACATTGATGCATATCAGTTCCTCTTCTCCCAAACGTGGACCTCATAGCAAAGTCGGATTGTTTGGTTTGTTTCAGAACAACAATAAATTGTCGGCACATTCAGACATAAAATTTGCATATTAAAATGCAACGGGTTTCTTCTTTCACATATTTAATTTATTCTTAAAATATTTCAGAATAAAAAAGTATTTTCATGTAAATGATTCTAAGACTCTCTTTACTCTCGCTGTATGTGTCAGCACTCGGATGGCGGCACTGTGCAAACAAACACAAGCACAAAAATAAATTAGATAAAATCCATAGAGAAATGACTCAGGTTTTTTTTTTTTTCTCTACACCTTTACAATACGATAGCAAATAGCGATTTTCATGGCCCCGCATACTAAAGTGGGATATAAAGTTCAGTTCTCTGTAATCGATCATTTATTTTTCCCCCCTTTTTTCTGTGTGCCGTCCTTTTTTTCCCCTCCATCTGTTTAGTATAGAAGTGCTCAAATATGTGAAATGGATGAAAAAAGGAGAGCTACTACTGCTGCAGGAGAAAGACAGGCTGCTGCAGGTGGACATGAAACACAGCTTATTATCCACAGTCTATCACTGCCATTCCCACCACATTATTTATGTTAAATTAGGTTCTCTACAAAGATACAACATAGAAAACTGTTAAATATATAACTGTTGACCTTTCAAAATGACTCCTGGCTCCTCTTCTGGCAAAATTGTGGGGTTTTTTTTGTTACTTTTTTGTCCAATGATGTTCAACACTTGTACTCTTTAACTGTGACCAACCATGCTTATTGCAAATTTGTCCCAAAGGTTGCTACTGAAAAAAAAAAAAATGCAAATCTCAATTTCTTTATACATGTATGTATACAGTGCCTCTATTCTCAGTTTCAAAATACAGTGAGATCAGTTCCAGAAAAAAAAAGTATGCAAAGTATTAAAGGTACTACTGAAATTTTAATTTATTTTCTTCAGTTTATTTGCACAGATCAATTCTTCAATGCCAGTCATTTAAATTGGTGGGCACTGGTGTGTTATAGCAGGGCTTCATCTCATAACTTCCTGCTCAGCACTTCCTCTCTAAACTCCGTTTGTTAAGGTATCGCTGTGAAGCTGTTCGTTTGTTACTTTTCCTCTTTGGTCAGTAAAAGTTGTTTGAGTGCCAAAGGTTGGACTCCAGAAGAAGGCCTATTCACAGAGCGTGCAGGTCAAAACTTTGAAAAAGGGAATAGACATCCAGAGAGCCTTGAGGAACGCAAGGCCTACTTGCATACAGCAGTCTTGCAGGCTCTTGAGTGCTCTGTGTGAGGTGTTGTATGGACTTATGTCCTCCGTGGCACTAGGGGGCATTGCCCATTTACAAAGCGGAGCTACAGACAGGCAGTTGAAGGCGGATGTTGAGCTGATGACAGACAGCAAGTTATCTACAGCAAGCGGGAAAAAGCAAAGAGCTTGCCAGGCTTCGATACAGTCCACGTGAAGCTCTCTACTCCGTTAGAACTTCAGCCAGTGTTAGGAGACCTGTAAACACACAAAACACATTCATTAGACAAGAATTCAAGTGTTATTTACAAATTCATTTTGGAAATTATTGTAAAAGTTCTTTTAAAAATGTAAAAGATTTTTAAAAAGTCAAAAAGTCAAAGGGAAAGTCTTGATTTTTTTTCTTTCCTTTTGCATTTGCTGAATTGTCTGTGCAAAAAAAGGCCAAAATTCTGCTGTGCAAAAGGGAAAACTGGCACTAAAAAGACAGGGGTTATCCTAAAAAAAATTCTAAAGCCATGTTAATAGACATTTACAGCATTTGGCAGATGCCCTCTTATCCAGAGTCACTAACACCAATCTTATTTATGCAACTAAGCAATTAGGGATTAAGGGCCTTGCTCAGGAGCCCAACAGTGGTAGCTCACAACAGATTGAACCCACAGCTCCGGGGTTGGTAGTCCAACACCTTAACCATCATCCACCACTTCCCCAAATGAATTGAATGTAATTTTAAATAATTGAATCCAACATAAAAGTTCTGTTCTTAGACTAGTGTACATTCATGCTTTCCATGTGAGTCCTGCTATCCTTTGGGGATTTAAGACGAGTCAATCGTACATCTGTACATTGTTACGAATGTGTCCATTAAGACTGCACGTCCTTTGACGCAGCATCCGGCTGTCTGTCGTGATAATTCTGTCAGGCCATTTAAAAGAATTTCAATAAATGTGGTGTGCTTCACATAATATTCACTAGATGGCGCATGCACCAACATACTGTATCTAACGGTCAGACCAAATTAATAAAAAACTATTTAGTTAAAATAAGTTAATAAAAATCTACATTTCACACACATCAAACACCCCCCTCCCCCCTCACATAAGCCCTGGTTAAGATTATGGCTTCTGTTACAATATCGTTATTACCATATTCATAAGGGACGAAGTTTTTAAGTCACAGTAGTATTTCTAATGCAAAATAAGTGAAATTGTTGTTACTCATAATTTTTCAATTGTACTGTTTTACCAGAAAAAAAGTATTTTTACATTTGGCAGACGTCCTTATCCAGAGTAACTTACATTTATACAACTGAGGGTTAAGGGCCTTGCTCGGGGGCCCAGCAGTGGTAACTTGGTGGCACTGGGAATCAAACCCGGATCTACCAATTACCAGGCCAACACCTCAACCACTGCCTTACCACTGTAACACTGTTTGGTGGTAGAAAGATGCATGTGAGAGTCAATAGTCATGAATATTGATGCGATTTACACCTGACGGCACAAAGACCTTCCGTCTAATGAACCATCAACCTCCTGTAAATGTCAAAATAAGACTTGCCAAGTCAAGACAAAATGTGACTTTTACAGAAGTATGTTAAAATGGTGGTCTTTTCTTATTTTCCATGCCCCTGGTGACACCATGGCATCTGTATATATAAAGACAGTCTATCTAATTAAACAGTAAATGCATTTTAAATGAGCTTCATTCCAAAGATATCAGGTAGATGAGATTGCAGCTCAACAGGACCCTGTAACACTTTGGGTCAAGTTTGGACGGGCTTTTACCATGCCTGGGGTGAAGGTCACAGATCATCTTGACAGAAAAACAGTTTTCAGTGTCAGTCTGATGCCTCCTCCAGCCATTCAGAAGGGGATTTAGACAGTTTTCCCAACACCACACCCAGGTCCTATAACGTGAACCTCAGTTGGGGCGAGCCAAGTAAAAGCTATACTCTGCTAAAGTCTGGTAACTCCCAGGATAAGGGTTCACTAAGCAGGAACTATTCGGTGGGCTCTCCGAGGAATCGCTGATAGGACATGATCTGGACATGGTCTGATTTGATCACGTTCCCCAGCAGTGGGTCCACCGAAGTATGACAGCAAACTGTAAATCCATATGGACTGGCTGACATGATGCTAAGCTTTACATCAGATAGTAAAGGACTATAGCAAGGAAGAGGTGTGGTTAAGCATTGCTTTACATCGTCAGGAATGTGTTTAAGAGAACCCAGCAGGGAAATGACAGATATGACACACTCGAAATTGATTTCCTGCATGCATTTATATTTGTTTCCTTTCTCTCTCTGTCTGACAGCAGAGCTGTGAGTGTGTGTCAGTGGAGCAGGGCAGAGCAGCTGGAAAGCCACTAGTTTGTTTTCATTTGTTTGTTTGTCTGCATTGCTGGTATGTTGCGCCAGAAGCCAAGGAGCAATTTGAACGGGGTGCTTGTTAAGGGGTTCTCTTTGACAGAGATGGGTTCTGTTATTAGCATGAGGAAGTACTCTCATACACAATAAATACTGCACACTTGGTCTTATTTTTTCCACTACTGCTAAGATGTTATTCATAAAAATCAGCAAATTATTTTAAATGTTTAAGCCACTAACACATTACGATGAATTTATCAACTATATTCTGTACCATATTTTGAGAAGAATAAACTGTTGATCTGCTAACCAGAAGATTGTGGGTTCGATTTATTTCAGAAATAAATGGCAGTTGCGCTTGATAAAGGCGTCTGCCAAATGCCATAAATGTAAATCTGTTGAAATAAGTTTTAAATTTAACCCATACTGTATGATTAGATTAGATTGGATTAGATTAGATTGTCATTGTGCAAGGTACATGTACAGAGCCGATGAAATGCAGATTTTTTTCTTTAAGGTACATTATTGGCCAAAAGTTTGTGGACACTTCACCAACACATCAGTAACTGTCTTCCCCAAACTGTTATCATGCACACAGTTTCTAGGATGTATTTGTAGGCTGTATTTCATTCACTGGAACTAGAAAGCCCAAAAACTGTTCCAAACCCCCTGTGCACAAATCCCCCTGAGCTCCATGAAGACATAGTGTCTTGCACAGATCCCTGCGCTAAACCCGACTAAACACAATTGGAAAGCCAAATGCACTGAACACCTCCCAATCTAACAGTAGGGCCTGAACTTACTATTATTATTATAGATACGTAAGCAAATCCTCACAACCACACTCCACAACAGGGGTGGGCAAACTTGGTTCTGGAGGGCCGGTGTCCTGCAGAGTTTAGCTCCAACCCTAATTAAACACACACAACTAACTAATCAAGATCTTGCTAGGTATACTTGTGTGTTGAGGAAATTTGGAGCTTAACTCTGCAGGACATCGGCCCTCCAGGACCGAGTTTGCCCACCCTTGCTCTACAACCTAGTGGAAAGCCAGAAGCGTAAGGGTTATTATAAGAGTAAGAGTAAATCTGCTAGAGGATCTACAAAAACACACATCAATGTGACGGGCAGGTGTGCCTCTAATGTCTGTAAATAAGGGTGGTACCTTTGGACATTTTAGTTTATTTTGTAAAAGTACTGCTTGCAAACCATCTTTTGACCTTTTAAAGACTAAATAAAGGGTATTCAATTTTACTATCCATCCATAGACAGATTAATGCTATGTGGCTATGTGATAGTTTTAAAATCAGTAATATTCTATATGCACAGGCAGTGTATGCTATCTATGTAAGATTTAGGTAAAGAATGTTCGATGCGTTGTTTTTAGGCATTGGAAAGGCTTTACAACATTAAAATGCGACACAGACAAAGAAATAAGTGATTTCCTGAAAACACAATATCATGACAAGACACAAATTCAGTTTATCCTAAATGCCATAGATGGTCCCACTGCTGGAGCGCTTTGTGCACTAGCATCAATTGATCGTTTCTAAAGCGCATCCTCCCCTGAGCCAGGAAAACATCTCAAAGAAAAGAAGGACTGCTAAATTTTGCATGGTGCATGTGGGACATTCTGGAAGCAAACAATAGATTTGTGGGTGAGGTGTGTAAGAAGAGAAAGATACATTCGCAAGTGAAGCCGAAAGGGGGAAAGAGACTGTTACTCACAGCACATATGGAGGATTTTTTTTAGTTGAGTGTTCCATACAGTAAACAATCCCAGAAGAGCTTCAAGCCTCAAGCTGATATTTTTCCTGAAGGAACTCATGAATTTTTAGCTTCAAATCTCACAACCCTAACCACTCATTTTCTGAGCGTATTAATTTAATGTACACGCTGAAGTATCTTACGCATTCTGTTGACATACAAGAAAAGTTTACTGTGGGCACCGTGGGCAGTTCCGAACAAAAATAGCATTTCTGTAATCATTTTTGTTTCCATGTTGCTGTTTTCCATTATGAAAAAAACAAAAGCAATAACACACCATACGCACAGAAACAAACTGCTAATCAAATCCATACATTTACAGCATTTGGCAAACATCCTTATACAGAGTAACTTACATTTATCCGACTAAGCAATTGGGGATTAAGGGCCTTGCTCAGGAGCCCACCATGGTGGCACTGGGACTCGAACCCTGGTCTTTCTGGTATCAGTCACTAAGCCACCATTTCCAATACAATACTTTATTCATTTATTTATTCATTTAGGGATCTGCTGAAGTCTATCCCAGCCGTCTCTAAAAGGACGGGGACACTCTGGATAAGTCTGGTGACAAAACTTGGCCCTGGGAAAGAGTCTGATGACCCCTGATATTAGGTATGTGACACTAATAAAATACATATTTCATCCCAGCTAGATCTTCTATTTTAGGTTCCTTATTGCAATGAGAATTGCCACATTGGAACTAAGCTGCTTCTGATGTTTCTTCAACAGACGGTGTATTTAGATTTACACTATATGACCAAAAGTATGTGGACACTTTATATCTTGGCTGTGGAAATGTCTTCATTTAGACCAAGAGTGATGTTGGACACTTATGTAAGTTTATCTGGTCAGTTCTGCATGCTGCAGTAAAGTTTCTGGGGTCTTGTCAGGATGGCCGTCTAGAAGGCGAGATATCACTGAGAAACTGCCTAATTGTCTCCAAAAATGTATGTAAATAAAAGAGAAATGTTTAAATCCATCAAAAGGGCCTTAGAACTGAATTAGTAAAAGGACAAAAGGACCTTAATAACACGAGTTTACTAGTTAAATTTAAAACACAATTTTCAAGTTTCAGTTGTAAAACAAACAGCAATAACGACAGAATGACACTAAACTTCCCACTAAAACCTATTCTTATATTTACTGTAGTATAAAACACCAAATGAAAAAAAAACCATGTGATCTGTTTAATGTTTTCTTTATTAAACAGATTTTTTATACAATTTTTCTTCTTTTTCTTCTTTTTTTTCTAAGTAAACATTATTTCTGACCCTAACTGGAAAGATAAAGTTGTAAATGAGTAAAACTATTAATTTAAAACAGCTAAATGTATCCTAACAATGGAAATGTAGGACAGCCAGTTTTTTTCCCAGCACCTGTGTTACTAGGGCAGTTAGCAACAATATCACAAACCTAAATGTGCATCAAGCATCTTTATTTTTGACCCATTGTCAGCAATCAAATTCATACTTGACCTTTTAGGACTTTCAGGACATATGAGGAGAGGACATGAGCATACAGCATGTTACCGGTTTTAAAATCAATGGACTGCCCTAATGCAATTCGCATGGATCTATTTTTTCCACTTTCTTCTGAAGTATACACCTGGGGCTCCCGCTCTGAGGACAAATAGGACATCTTTTATCATCACGCAATCCATTATTGTACCAACTCACATTCTTAAATAGATCAGTTTGTCTTGGTGCATTCGTCTTAATTAGAGCGTTAAAGCTGGGGAGGTGTGGATCTCACTACGCTTACAAGACTGTTGGCTTTGGCATGTGTTTGTGAAAAATGAGTGAGGGGATTCCCACTGCATTATAAATTTCTTACGACAATCAAGAAATTAATTAGAGTTGTTTACCTTGCAAAACATCACCTGACCTACGGTTGTTGTGGCAGCTACAAAAACCAGATAAAGAAAATGCCCCCCACATTCCTCTTTATCCCTAATCAGGGATAAATGTGCAACACAGAAAAGTGTAGAATGCGAAGAATCCATTTAGAAGCTCCTAACAAGCATCCTTTATTCTCAGAGGTTCTTCTCAAAGTTGTACTGCCTTGATAATCATATCCGTTCAACTTTATTAGGCATGACCAAAAATGTCCTAAATATAACTTAGAGGAAGCCTTGCCTGAAATTAACTCTCCAGTGTATCTATTCCCTATTTTTCACTGAGACTCAAAAAGGAGGCAGGGGGCCTGGACTGCTGACTTGGCGGATAAGAGCTGGCAGAGCAAGCTAATGGTCTGCAGCGGCCGAGAGAGCATTTGCATGGAAAAGCACATGTCGTCTCTACGGCTGTTCTGTTCAACCCAAGGTTCGGGATGTGTCCTGAGGTGTCATGCAGGCCCAATGGGATCAATTACGCAGGCCCTAGCATACCCCTGAGTACTGCTGGGGCAGCCATTTTGTGCACTTCGATCTTCACTACACTGTACTATCAGCAGGCCTTTTTCCTAAAAAAACCCACTTATTTTTAACACATACTAACGAAGCAGTTGTATGAAAACATCAACTATTCTGTCTGGTTGATGAGGCTTAGAGAACAGCTTGTTTAGTTCTACACCAACAAAAGACAAAAGAACACCAAATTATGTTTTCTTCCTATCAGCTTAAGGAAAATAGCTAATCAGTATAATCATCGCCACGACTACAGGTGCGAGGCATATTTTCTATAATTGATCAAAAACTGTATAATCATCTTACAGGTTGCTTATAGAACATATTTTGTGCTAGGTGGTGTGTGGAGCTAGATTTATAGGGATGCTCCTGCCCAGCACCCCTTTGGACTTGGAAGGGTCGAGGTAGGTACCTCTTTAGGGCAAAGGTTAAAAAAGGGCGTTTAGACGCAGCTTGTGTTCATGAAGGTAACCTGCAGGGTTTTTTTTACACAAAACACAGATGTGTGGAAAAAAATTGTATACATTGAAGAATAATTTTCTCACTACCAGTCTGTTTCGATAACTTTAATCCAACATAGATTGATAACAAGAAATTCTAAATGTTAAATTATAAAAATCTGATGCCTCTACACATCACTGTATACTGTATATTTATTTCCATTCATTCGTATTTTCATCCTAAATACCTGATTATTCCCTAATTTGGGGTAACTGGGATCTGCTGGAGTCTCTGAAAGGGCGAAAAGGCAGGAGGCGTACACCCTGGACAGGTTGCCAGTCTCTCACAAGGCCACACACACACTCACATTCACTCCTATGGGCAATTCAGACTCACCAATCAATTTAACATACATGTTTTTGGACTGTGGGAGGAAGCAACACACGCAAGCACAGGGAGAACATGCAAACTCACACAGAAAGGCACCCGGGACCTTCCTTCTGCGAGGCAACAGTTATTTATTTATTCAAGCCTTTTGGCTACCATCTGACAATCATACAGTTTCTAAGATGCTGCATTCTCAATCTACTCTCAATTTATTGTTAATAAACAGTACTTGTGCCGCAAGTGTTTAATTAGGAGAAGTGTTTTTTTTTTTTTTATCTGGAAATGAATTTTTACTTTATAACATATTTGCTTAGACTCATGTGATGCAGTGTATTTTAAACCCAAAAAAATGCTATTAATAACTTGATTAATTCTTTTTTAACAGTTTTGTATTATTCACTATTTTATGCTGTTTTACATTTTATCATTAACCTCACAGATTAGTGCCACATCTTTTTGAAAACCTTCAAACCTACATGAACAAGAGCGCTCTCAGTCATGCCTTTAACTGGTAGGCTGTCAAATGTGGTAAAATTACCATTTCCAAAGATAACGCTGTGGAAAAAATCACAGGCTATCACCGTCATCTCTTTTCAGAAGCAGCATGGAGGTGAACAAGCGTACCTAAACTGCCCTGATTTGGAAATGAATTGAATAAATTAAATGGACCGCATGGATAGATTAATAGAGAGAAAAGGGCTTTTCCATTCTCTCACTTTCTCTCTTGTGATTCTTACTCTCTTTCTTTCTGTCTCCCCCGGTTTAATTACATTTTTATATATATTTTTATGTTCAGCCATTAGTTTATAATCTTTTTGTGAATTGTTTCATAGTTTTATTTTGCTTTATCACTTTTTATTTCAATCCTAATTAAATCCAGAGCGATAAACACTGATTACGTTGGCAATTCTGGTTTTGTGAAACACACAATGTCATATCCCTGATCAAATCCAAGCAGGAAAATAAAAAATAAAAAATCATTAAATGTCTTTAAAATATTTAAAAAGCGTCTTTCCTCATGTTGCTAGTCTCTGATCCAATGAAATTCAGCTAAATAATTCGCGTAATTGTTACGCAAAATCATCCATATAAGCCAGGTCATTTAACTAATTTCCAAATAACTGTTTAACTTGAGGGTACAGGGTGACGAGTTAAAGAAGGTTGAGTAGTTTAAGTACGTTGGCATCAACAGTCCAGAGCAGACTGTGTAGAGAGTGTGTAAAAGAGGTAAAGAACCAGGAACAAACAAAATGGGTGGAGAAACGTTTAAGTGATGTGTGACAGTAGATTATCAGATAGAATAAAGGGAAAGGTGTAGAAGTGGACCAGCTATGATGTATGGTTTAGAGACAGTGGTGAGACCAGCTATGATGTATGGTTTAGAGACAGTGGTGAGACCAGCTATGATGTATGGTTTAGAGACAGTGGTGAGACCAGCTATGATGTATGGTTTAGAGACGAGTGAGATGTTGAGGTTTTCTTTGGGAGTGAAGAGGTTGGACAGGATTAGGAACGAGTTCATCAGGGGAAGATGTTTAGATGTTTTGGGGAGAGAGTCAGGAAAGCCAGATTAAGGTGGTTTGGACATGTAAAGAGGAGATATAGTGAATATATTGGTAGGAGGATGTTAGAAATGAAGCTACCAGGCAGAAGGTAAAGAGGAAGACAAAAGAGGAGGTATATGGATGCGATAAACGAGGACATGAAGTTAGTGGGTGTGAGTGAAGAGGACGTAGAGAAAAGGGTTAGGTGGAGACAGATGATTCGCTGTGGCGACCCCTAAAAACAGAGAAGAAGAAGACTAATTAACTCTTAAACTAATTTATTTTAAACCAGATTTGCTTAACTACCAGGGTTTATAGATTTGTTTTGGTTGGGTGTCCCATCAGTGTCTGGTGTGGGATAGAATGATATGCTTTGCTGGGTCTGGATCTTGGAAACAGTCCAATAGTTTATGAACCTTGTGCTAGGAAAATGAAATAAATTTGTTTTGCTTTTGAAACAGATACACCACAATCAGATATCAGATGATTTATTCTCGGCAGAGAAGCAAATCACAGTTACGATAAAACAGCTTTAATGAGTATTACTTATCTGAATTTTAATTACACCTGGGTCTTATTATATGTAGTAATTTAGCTCAAAATAGCATCCAATGATTCTCTTTCTTTCTCACTTTCTGCCTATTTACAGTAGAGATGAAGTCCTAAAATGTCTACCAAATAAATGAAATATTTTAATTTTAGGGTAGTGGCTTAGTGGTTAGCACTGTTGCCTCACAGCAAAAAGGTCCTGGGTTCGATCCCCAGGCAGGGGTCTTTCTGTGTTGAGTTTGCATGTTCTCCCTGTGCTTGTGTGGGTATTACTTCGGGTTCTCCGGGTTTCCTCAGTCCAAAAACATGTATGTTAGGTTGATTGGTGATTCTAAATTGCCCACAGGAGTGAGTGTGAGTGTGTGGTCCTGGGATGGACTGGCGACCTGTCCAGGGTGTACCCTTCCTACCTTTCACCCTTCTAGAGACGGCTCTTTAATCTACAGGTAATTACATTCTACTTTGTATTAGTATAGCTACATTATAAAACAGTGTGTACTGTAATATTATGTAGTGTAATTTAGAGAGAGTTTACTGGTTGTTGCGGTATCCCTGCGTCTGTCCTACTTGAACCTGTCTATTAAAACTTGGCATGAATCAGGCAGTAATGTTTCCATCTGGCAGCTGTCTCCTTTTTGTCCCAAGCAATGGAAACAAGGGAATCTAGGATGGATCCGTGCCAAGAAACAGACACCCTGACAAACTATACATACACACTTGCACACCATCTCTTTTGCTTACTCAGACACATTCTGGCCAAGAATAGCAAATAAAAGTGTTAAGTGCCCTATTCTTTATACACGAGTTCACAATTGCCCTTGATTTCCACTGATATGATTAACAAGAGAGACAGAAATGTCAGCGTTTACATTTGATTAAGCTCTGTCGGACGTTTGGTCCTAAAGGGTTGGGAGTTTCTCGGTAGTCTTCTGCATAAATAGTTGTAATAGTGGTTTTTCCTCACAACAAGAAGGTCCCGGGTTCGATTCCCAAGCACAGAGAGAATATGCAAACTCCACACAGAAAGACTCCTGCCTGGGAATCGAACCTGGGACCTTCCTGCTGTGAGGGAACAATGCTAACCACCAAATCTTGGTACTGCCCTACCCAAGTACAATGCTGTATTAAACAATACTATATTATGCAAAAAATTATTGTGCAAAAAAATGTAATTTCCTTCCTTTTATGAGCCAAACGATTTCTAAAACTACTCACACAAAAAATTCTCTCTCTCTCTCTCTCTCTGTATATATATATATATATATATATATATATATATATATATATATATGTATATATGTATATATATATATATATATATATATATATATATATACAGAGAGAGAGAGAGAGAGAGTATATATATATATATATATATATACATTTCATCATGCTTTCTTTATGATATACTGTCATGCATCTTTATTTATTTATTTTTCTATTCCGAACTCACCCTCGCCACCAGATCCAGTCCCTATCCAGACACTAAGCCCCAGAGGCATTTTCCCACTAATGACCTTGTCTTCTACACGGTCATCCAGACAAGAGCACAGAAACTTTACTGCAGTATGGACTAACCTGCTGTTTATCTGGTCAGAGGAGGACTGACCCCCCGACTGAACCTGGTTTCTCCATTTTGGTTCCTTGCCGCTGTCGTCTCTGGCTTGCTTGGATTTAGAAATTAGTTGGAGACTCTTAATTTACAGACACTATTTAAAGCGTTTTTAGTAAGTTTTAATATCGTCTTCTTTGTTTTAAAAGAACGATTTATTCTTTTAATATATATTACATTCGTTCAGCATCCTCGCCTAAAGACATTTTCCCGTCCACCTTTATTTCTAACTTGCCTCTTGTCTGTCTTATATTTTCCGGTACTATGAAATTAGTGGTGAACAACTGCGGATGAATAAAACATTTAATGCTGCTAAAGCTCTAAGTTTGGTAAAGTTCATTATCTGACATTAAAAGAAAGGCAGAAATGCAAATGAATGAGAACAAATTAAACTTTTACAGTGCAGACAGGTGTGTCACCTTCCTATTTTCTCTTTTACACTTTTGCACACATACCATGCGTGACTTCCCATCCGCTCTTGTCATTAATGTCTTCGGCAATTACAACTAATTAGAAAAAGTCAAAACTACTAGGTACAAGATAAAGATCTCTAGATTTATAATACTTGATAACGTTTTCCTAACATTCATTTTAAACTTTTTAAAATTTGAGAAATAAATCTATGATAACTAACATTCTTACATGTAAAATTAGAAGGTGGTTAAAAAAAAAAGTTAAATTATTCTGAATAATATTTCTAATAATTTATTTCCTAAATTATTTCTAATAATTCTAATAATTCTAATAATTTTTATAAATTACTATTAAGATAAAAGATAAATTATAAAAATGTTACTTGTTTATTTAGAACAAGCAAGTCTCAAAAACAAAAAAAATGCTGCCATCTATTGGTGTGTCTCAAAACTTTTTGATATTCCCTCATGTCTGCTGTATTTACATTTACATTAACAGCATTTGGCAGATGTCCTTATTCAGAGCGACTTACATTTATTTCATTCATACAATTAAGCAAGTAGGGGTTAAGGGCCCTGTTCAGGGGCCCAACAGTTGTAGCTTGGTGGAGCTGGGAATCGAACGGTTTGGTAGTCTAACACCTTAGGCATGAACCATCATTTACAGTTGTTTGTGTTAATAATCTTGGGAAATGTGCATTTAATAACCTTTTAACGTTAGTGATCAATACCAAGTAACATTTTAAAAAAAAATATTACAAAAATTACATTCTTAAAATAATAATTTAATAACAAATTACTGATGGAATATTTCACACTGTTCTGGACCAAAATGTCTTAGCAATCTACTGTAACTACTTTTTACAAATATTATTTCAGCACCAGAAAATCAAACTATTGAGGAAAGTAGTATGATGGAGGAGACTCACCGTGGTAGTTTTGACCCGGCCGCCAGGCTGTGTGCAAGTCCAGCCTGATCTATTTACCAAAAGGTCACAGCCTTCATCGTCCAGACATGGCACCATGTCACACCACTGCTTGGTCTTCACGATACGGGCTGTGAAGCAAGACAAGCGAAAGGTTATCGATGATATAGGTACACAAATCCACACACACACACACACACACAGTATAGTGAGACTTGTTGTTTTGCTCAAACTGCTCACACAAAACTGTCCACAACATTCTGAGTATAGCAGCAGGAACACACGCTTTCATCTGTTAACATTGATCACGTCTAGTCAACTGTAGTGTATCCACCTGACCAAACCTGCCTACAAGCCGTCTCGTTTACTTGTCCCTTCTAATGCACATACAGGAGTATAATGTCATATAAAAATCCCAATGACAACAAAGAAGACGTCCACAATAACACAAAGACATTTAAAGGACACTTATGTAATGTCTAGCTTTTACCCAGATTGATTTTTGTTCTTCTGAGGACACAGTAAAGACAACCGGAACTAATTAGAACATCCTTGTATGGGCCAAGCCAAGCCAAGTCTCCTAAATTCCTCTGTTTACATGGGTTTGTTCTAAGCACTACACATACATACATTTGATCTCATTGACACTTTTACGCTGCAATTTCTATACACAAAATAGTGAAAAAAAACGCACTGGTGTCTTATTAAGGTTGTAGCTCGGAGGTTAAGGTGTTAAATGGCTAACCAGAAATTTGTGGGTTCACTACCAGGTTACCACTGTTGGACTCAGTTGTATAAATAGTAAGTCGCTCTGGATAATGGTGGCTACCTGATGCAGTGAAATGTGTTTTTCTGGATGTTTTTGTTGTTTTGTCGATAATTAAAATTAGTGGGCAAACGTAAATCAGAAGGGCATCAAATAGTTGTAACCTGTTTGCAATCCCTTAATTCGGAAGATGCAAGAAATCCTGATGGAGGCGGAAAGTTAAAAAAAACAAAAAAAAAAACACTAGTAAACAGAGGAAAGATATAAACAGAAAATCACCAGACATGTGCGACATCCTCAGATCATGAAGAGAAGCACTTTTTTTTGCCGATCAAATTTATTTGCTTGTAGATAAAAGCAACAATTTTGTCCTCCACTAAAGGACAGATGAAAGCATAGAAAAGAATGGATGCTTAAAATGTTTACATTCGCAGCATTTGGCAGGCGCTCTTATTCAGAGCGACTTACATTTATCTCTTTTATACAACTGAGTAATTGGGGGTTAAAGACCTTGCTCAGGAGCTGGGAATCAAACCCCAGTCTTTCTGGTATCAGTTCAACACTTTAACCACTAAGCCACCACTTCACCACTTTCCATCCACTTAGTCAGATGATGGTTGGTACTAAGGAGTTGAACAATAACAACTGCTTGGTTTTTGCCTGCGTATCTTATTTTTTTTTTTCAATCTTATTTCTGTATTTTGTATAACTGTGTGCTTAGTGCGCAGGTTTTACTTATCCTATAACGATACCTGGTGTCAGTGCACCGTGTCACACACCACTGTTAACGTTACAAAGTATGGAAGCAAATTTTATATAAATATAAATATAGCATATGTAAGTTACATTAATTGTGATAAAATTTGTCACTTCACACATGAGAATTAAACAGGGATTCAAGCCACTTTTTCCTTAGTTTTTCAGTCAATTTCTTGAAACTTTCCTCTTTATGAGCAACGATAAAACCTCCACCATAAACAACTCGTCATTTTTCTTATACAGAAAAATTACTTTTAGCTGTCCAGCTGCATCTCGCAAGACAGCAATGACTCTCCGGATGTGTTGAGCACCAATTCTGAGAAAAAAACACTGAAAATTTGCCAAAAAGATGAAAAATAAGAATACTTATATTTATTTTTTCCTGTTATGTAGGTGGTATTTATTGTATATTTATACTTGTGGAAATATATTATGTGAGAAAAGTTTATAATATTCCGGAATTTGTTGTTATAATAAGGTTAAATTTCATTTGGTAAGATAAAAAAATTAATTCGATAAAGTGGTCTTTTTCACTTTTGTAGTACTGTATTTCAGTATTTTAATTATATAAAGCTCTTTTGGTTGAGTCACTACTTACTTAAATAACTATCTCATGAAACGTATTACTCATAATTACTCATACCTTAAAATAGAATTTGGTTCATACTTTTACCTTTTTTCCTTTTTATTATACTAAGTGATATATTTACCCCCCCTGAATGTGCAGTTTCAGAGCTCCCGTGGATTAACGTATGTAATATAAATTGCCCTTGCATGTGCATGCTACCCTGAGTGGGGTTACTAAAGAGAAATAAATTTTAAAAAAGAAAGAAAGAGAGGTCCTAATGTCATTTTCAATGCAAACTATAGTATGTGGTATTATTATATATTACATACAGATCTTGAGCATTAATGCAATTAGCATATCATATAGCATAGCATCTATGCAGCATAGTACATACGCTGTCAGAAGCTGTAGCTAGGGTTCAGATCACATGTGTCTATAGAGTATATACATAAAGCTGAAAAAAAAGTCTTCTTTTTATAGGAAACCACTTTGCTAATGAAAGAGATCAGAGCAAACAAGACATCAGGACAAATCAAATAACCCTTCCGTCCACTCCAGATGGGCTAAAAAAAAAAGCATATCAGACATTTGAAATGATTTTAAATTTGCAGAAATAATGGTTAACATGCATGTCCTACAAAACACTCATTTGGCAGGTCCTTCATTATTTAGGCAGCATGCATTGATGATTTCACTAATTAAAATTAAATAAGCAGCTCATGTACGGTAGAGTGCACATACTGTAGAGACTCTTTCTCTTCCCATACCGAATTTTAATACTGATATTCTGCAAATTTTTCCTTTCTATAATAATCTGGTTTCATACAACGTTTTTCTTGTACCTATTAAAGCATATTACATATTTAACATAATCACACACACAGAGTTCTTGCAACAGGAAGCGATTCTAGTGAATATTTACAATAATCAGAGCTAAACTTCTAATTTCCCGACCTTTTCAGTCTAATATCTGTCAGCTGTTCTATAGTTAGAAGAAAAACATTTTATTTCAGATTGTTTTATTATCCTCAATCAAGCACTGCTTTAGAAGCTTTTTAGCAGAATGCTGCAATTTGTGTCTAAGCGGTTATATTTTTTTATATGAGTGATGATAGAAATTTGATATCGGTGATGTGAAAATTTTCTTAAGTCTGTGCTTTTATGTAAAATCTAAATGACCATAAATTGCTGTGGGTTACTGCTGATGTGAATAAAAATTTATCTGGTAAATTTCTGCTGGCTTTCAGGGTTTTTTAATAAAGTTTTGATTTTTCGATTTTTCTAAAAAAAAAAAAAAAATTAAATAGGACTTATGATTCCTAAAACGTATTTTACCTCAGTGTTTTCATAGAATTTAATCAGACAAAACAAATATTATATCTTTGATTCAAATTAAAAGTAATTTAATGGGGCCGGCGCCGTCGTGTAGTGGGTCAAGGCACCAGCACCCACATGCGCAGCTGTGTATGTATCTGAAAATAAAGTGTTTATAGTAATAATTGAACATCAGATCAAATTAAACTTAAAGTAGACTAGTGATTCTACGATTTTTTAAAATATTTTTGGGCACTTGCCTTTAGTAAATTGTTAGGACGGACATGAAATGGTGGAGATAGAGAAAGAAAGAGAAAGAGAGAGAAGGGTGGGACCAGAAAAGACCCGAGACAGAATCAAACCCCGGGTCACCGAAGCGCAACAGCACATGTGGGTGCCGGCACCTTAAAAAAATGGTTTGGATAGCTTAATCGATAAAGCATCAGACTTTTAATCTGAGGGTCCAGGGTTCAAGTCCCTGTTCAGGTATTTATACCTGTTTGGCACCCAATAGTAACTCTTGGAAAAGTGAAGGCTTAGTGGTTAAGTTGTTGGACTGATACCAGAAAGACCAGGGTTCGAATTCAAGCACCACAAAGCCAACACTGCGGGCCCCTGAGCAAGACCCTTAACCCCTAATTGAGGAGATAAATAAATAAAAGAGATAAATGTTACTCGCTCTGGATAAGAGCGTCTGCCAAATGTAAAAGTCATCTGGGTATTTCTTACAGTGTTCATGTTCTGATTTATACTACAAAAAACACAAGTTTGTGGACACCTGACCATCACACCCACTACTATCTTTGCTGTTATAATAACTTACACTCTCTGGAAAGGTTTTCACCTGATTGTGAAGCATAGCGATGTTCTTGTTCAGCCACACTAGTATTCGTCAGTTCAGGCAGTAATGTTGAGTAAGGATAATGTTGTCTGGGTTGCAGTCAGTGTTGAAATTTATCTGAAAGGTGTTCAGTGGAGTTGAGGTCAGAGCTCTGAGAAGAACAATCGGCAAGTTTTTCATGCCGAACAATGTCTTCACGGCGCTTGCTTTGTGCACAGGGGCATTCTTATGCTGAAACAGATTTGTTGCTCTTAGTTCCAGTAAAAGGAAATCTTCACGCTACAGGAAACAAGGATATTCTGTACCATTGTGTGCTTTCAGATTTGTACCGGCGATGTGGGAATGGATCTGATGAATCTATTGTGCCTACATTGTTTGGTCAATTTAGTTTTCCTGATTAGTTCTAAAAGATGTTTCCTCCAGGTCCTGATTTATTAAAAGAAAAATCACACGGTGTTCCTTTTTGCAACTGTTTATTTTATTCAAGCTTCCCACATTCCCATTTTAAAAAATTCCCATAAAAGAATGACGGAAACCCCTATGCAGTCACGTAGTCCTCAAATAGCAGGACTGTGAATTGCCAGTTGTGGATAGAAATAGACATTCAATTTTAACCTGTATGGGAGGACATTTGCTGTACCAACACCGACTATTTTCTTCTTCTTGTGAATCATCGGATTCAGTGCCCTCCTCTCTCTTTCTCTATGGTACATTCTGTAGATATTGTGATAATAAAAGAACTCAACAATGTCCTCATCCTCTGCTTTTGACACTGTAAATGGCAGATGTGTTTATGTAAATAAAAAAAAAAAAAGAGTAGGCTAATAATTTTAATTTCTGGTATAACCTGAAATTACAGCTTAGTGAGATACGGCCAAACAAACCCCATACAAGCAACCTAAAATATGCATAACCACCAAACAACAATAAATAATAAACCAGATTTTTTCATTTTTTGTAACATTACAATGTGTTGTCCCTTTTAAGCAGCAAATTAAATATATTTACATATAAAAATTAAAGTGATGCATTAAAAATACATCCGTGCAGTGCTTTAGCATCTACAGGTGTCATTATGAGCTGAAAATATTGTTCACGTGTCTGTACTGCTTTTTAATATGGGGAAAAAAACCCATATTGTATCTGAACTTTCGTGGCAGCAGAACGAAAATCAAGCTCTACCAGGAGCTGTAAATAGTAAAGAAGATTTAAGACCAAAGCAAAAACTGTGCCTTCATCACTCATTTTAAATAAAGATAAATTTTCTTTTTGCTGACTTAACAGAAAGCAAAACATTTAGGCAACGAGAGGAGACAGGTTTATATAAAAATATACAGTCAGACAAAACATTATTGTTAAACAATGTTAACGACATCAGAAAAATAAAAAAAAGGTATGATGAAATAATAGCTTTATGTAATGTACATTTTTTTAAAGAGACAGACAGAGATGAAATAAGGGAGATAAAGATAGCATGAAAGAGGGGGGGGGCATTGGGCGGAAAGGACCCGAGCTGTAATCAAACCCGGGTCGCCGGAGCGCAACTGCGCATGTGGGTACCAGCGTCGTGGTGTAGTGGGTTAAGGCCGGCACCCACACGTGCTGTTGCGCTCCCGCGACCCCGGTTTGACTACGGCTCGGAACCCCCACCAACCCTCCCACCCCTCTCTCACTCTATCTTTATCTCTCTCAAATCATCACTGTCTGTGTCCGACGACCCGAGTTAGATTTTTTTTTTTTAACCTGTTCTCAGTAATGGTGAATTGTTGAGTCAACATTTGACCCAACCACAGCATTTTAACATACACACACACACACACACACACACAAATTCCACAATTTTTTTTTTCCCTTATAATTTTGGGCACACATACACACACTCATCTTTAACCTGCAGCCGCAGCCAGATAAATCAATATTACACAATCCCATAAATCGTCGGATAAACGTTTTACATGGTAGGACATAAATTAGTATAAATGCCATAAAATCAGGATTAAAAAAAATCTGTTTACCTCATCCTACATTTCATTAGAAGAGGCTGCATTTCAACAGTACCGTATGTACTGAAGCCGTACCACCACTATTCATTCTCTTATTTCCAATTACAACCTCCTCATTTGTATTTCTGCTGTATTGCCACACGACGAGGAGTGATAAAGAAACAAGGAGCGGTTCTTTTAATTAGATAATACGTCCTTCCCGAGTGTTTCGGTGTGTGAATTGGATTTTGATAGCCTGTTAGCCCCAATTATTAATCCAATTGACCATAAAACAAGTGCGGGGCAACTACATTCCAGAAACCCCAGAATTGTTTTTTCTGATGTAATAAATCAACCACATGCTACTCTTGCCAGCTAATTTGATTCTTTGTGTCACTTTAACCGGTATGGTCATGATGGAGCTTATGAATGCAGCTGTTTTAGGATCTAGTCACGTCCAGGCTGCATGAGCCGTATGATCCGAAGCTACTGTAGAATAAAAACAAGCTCGGTGTAATTCGTAGCTGGACAGGACTTGAGCAGAGAGTTCATCTGCACATGATAGGACGGGAAGGGAATAACGTCATTACACTCATCTCATCGAAATGCTATAGATTGCTCATGTCAACAGCCTGTAAGGGCGAGCAATAAATCCTACCTAATGCGGTAAAAAGAAAAGGCCTGTCAGGATCCAAAGTGTGTGAGCTCAGCTCTACAGGCTGTATCTGATCCCAGCTGTTAATCTAATAACACATCTGAGATGGTAAATGGCTGCATCGGCATTTTATCCGCATTTATAATATTAGATCTTTGCCCTGGAGGATAAAGGAATAAGCACGTTGTCTGTTCACTGCGCCATCCAGTAAAAGGCTAAAAACTTTTTGGGGAGTTTTTTTTATGTTTAGCAGTTCCTTTTATTAACATTGAGTTCCAATCAAGCTACTGTAAATGTTTTCGGTAACTGGAAGCTTTCGAAATGTCAACTTGCATTTTTTTTTCTGTAATTAAAGTTGCCTATACACATTAAAGGTATTATTTTTTTAATATTCTTCCTTAAAAGGGGTGGCAGACTGGAAGACACAGTAACCCAAGTCCCCCCTTCACGCTATTAACATTCTCAGCAGTGCCGCCACCATCTAATGACAGCTCAAAGAGCCTTTTAAGAAGATTTGACACTGGTCTCTTCTGACACGGCCAGACATTATCAGTGCCCCAAATAACTCTTTCCTTTTTTCATTTTTTCTCGCTTTGTTTTTGGTGGTTTTTTCAGACATGATTTTTACCCTTGCGATACAACCGCAACGGTGCCATGTACATCATCTGGAGCTGTTGGGAATCAATGTTTGTCTAATAACATCACAAAATAAACTCTTTCTCGGGATGAGACAAGCTAGTTATCTTCGGGGTTAAACGATCTGTCCTCACAATGTCTTAGACTTTTCTGTAAAAATGTCTCTAAAAAACATATTTTTAAGTATTTCTGAGACAAAGTTAATTTCTCCCTCTTTGTCTGCCATTGTTGGCTCAAAAATTCGAATTTACCTGTACAGATGCGTTTCGCTAGACGAATAGGCTATGACTGTTTTACTCTGATCGACCAATCAGAGGACGAAAAAATGCTGACGTTATTGTGGTCCAGCTAGCTGGTCCTATCACTGCAAATTAAAATCTGATTGGTTGAAGAAACAGTCTTTAACCAATTAACAATCTGAACTGCTAATATAGTTTAAATTCCATGGGCAGCGCTACTGATTCTGAAAAGCAGATTAGATTAACATGGCGGAACATAGAAACTGAAATCTGATTGGACAAAAAATCTAACATCCACATTCACATACTGGAAGCAAGAGAAACACTACGAAATGAGGAGAATAAATGAATTAATACAATTTAATGAAACAAATATGAGAATTTAGGTTAAAAATGTAGGTCAGTGATTCTGATAGTGTTTAGACGGCAGAGAAGAACTTGCTAACTCTGACTGCACACCACTGACTACAGCGTATGCACACTTCACAAAATGAACCTTTTTCATGTTTTTTGAAGGACAGAACGCAGCCCAATTAGTTTTGTTTCTTAAGATTGAGGGCAACATGTGTAAGACTAGTGAAGCCTCATGGGAACTAAAATAAATATTCCTTCCACCTTAGACTGAATAATTACCCTGTCACCAGCATCTCAGGTTCTGCCATTCCGCTGCACGATTCTCATCTGATTATTCTGCTCATCAGCTCCATTGAAGAAGCTTTGCTCCAAATCTTGTGCGCAACCATTACAAAGATTTGAAATTCCAAAAACAAGCACGTTTCTTGTCACATAATCCGGCATTCCGAAGCTGTTTCATGCAAAATAACACTTTGGTAT
Source organism: Bagarius yarrelli (assembly GCA_005784505.1). Classification (NCBI taxonomy): domain Eukaryota; kingdom Metazoa; phylum Chordata; class Actinopteri; order Siluriformes; family Sisoridae; genus Bagarius; species Bagarius yarrelli. Next base: position 2,265,918 of record VCAZ01000001.1, on the reverse strand, counting down.
TTATTATGCTGTTGCTCAGTGATTTCATCTGTTGTTTTGTCTCTCGTGTCCGGATACAACATTATTTGTGTAAAAACCAAACTAACCTTTACACTAATAAATCTTCCCTAATTGCTGTCAGTCACACCAAGTTTAATCATGAAACCGCAAACCCCCCCACCCCCACCCCCACCCACCCCACCCCCCATCTGCACTGAGGGATGGAGCATTTATCCTCACAGCCTTTTGGTAAATGCCAGGCCGAGCCCTAATTGGCAGCAGCATTTGGCATGCCAGTGTTTGTTTGCGGAGACTCCGTCTGGCTGTGATGCTTTCGCTGGGGCCGCGAGTTCCCAGCAGGCCTTGCTGCACTCGGCCCGAACTCTGAGTGATATCGTGGACTCGCAGATGTGCACTGACATTTCTTACCTCTGCAGCCAGGAGACTCTGTAAAGCAGCAGTGGAAATGTCAACTTGAACAGGAGCCATGCTGACGGAAATCATTTAATAAGCACCGTCTGTGAGGGCAAAAGAGCGGCACACATCCTATTGGACTTTTATCGGCAAATTGCTGAAACTGCAGATATTGGAGTCGTCGAACATCCTGAATCAATTCCATACAGTATTAAAATACGAAGCATCCAGTACATGTTATCAGAGCTTAGTAAGTGTAAAATAATAAGATGTTTATGTTACCTATATGAAAGGCAGTAAAAAGCTCATATCAGCATTTTTGTCTTCTACTTATTTAACATATTCTCCTCTGTTATTAATTAATAATAATTATTCCCTAGTTCGGGGTCACGGGGATCTGCTGAAGTCCCAGCTGTCTCTGAAAGGGCAAAAGGCAGGAGGGGTAAACCCTGAAAAGGTCATCGGTCCATCACAGGACCACACACACACTTACACCCACTCCTATGGGCAAGTTAGAATCACCAATTAATATAACATATATTTTTGGACTGTCGGAGGAAACCGAAGAACCCGGAGTAAACCCACGCAAGCACGGAGAGAACATGCAAACTCCACACAGAAAGACCCCTGCTTGGAAAACGAACCCAGGACCTTCTTGCTGTGAGGCAACAGTACTAACCACTAAGCCACCATGCCGCCCTGATTTATTAATTAAATTATTTACTTTTAAATTTATAAGTCTGTCTCAGATTAACGCTAAGCAATTATATGTATATTACATACAGTAGTACTGATATCAGCTGTCGCCAGATGTTCCATATGGTATTGTTTTCCTTGACTGAACAGAGTGAGTAGACACAAAACATTTCTTTTATACACATATACTTATTTGCATGCTTAGGCCTTCGAGACATGACACACAGGGCTTCTTCAGAAAGAGCTGTGAAACAGCCAATTTATTCCTTTATTACTCCTTCACTGTGATTCATCCTCATGCGCTGTATGCGGAACCAGGAACATCAGAAACCTTTTTTTTTTGCTGTATTTCTTTGTTAAGAATCAAAACAATAAGCATCAAATTCGTACCAAATTTCTGCGTAATGAAATGGAACTGCAATGAATTGCAAATTAAACCCACCTTGTAATGCACTGAACTTTGTACCAATAATGTTACTGATTTTAGCAAAGTAGAAAGGATCCTAATTATAATTTGAGTGTTGAGAGAAGATGTAGAGAAATGTACTGAGCTAAGAGATTGGAGATCCCAGTGACACACTACTGTATAACACAGAAGGAGGTGGTAGCTCAGTGGCTAAAGTGTTGGACTGCTGATCATGTACAGCACTGGGCAGACGTCCTTGTCCAGAGCGACTTACATTTATCTCTTATACAAACTAAGAAAATGGGGGTTTAAGGGCCTTGCTCAGGGGATCGGTGGTGGCAGTTTCAAGGTGCTGGGAATCAAACCCCGATCTTCAAATAACCAGGCCAACAGCTGGGGCAGTGGTAGCGCAGTGGTTAAGGTGTTGGACTGCTAATTGGAAGACCCTTAATTCTTAATTTCTCAGCTGTATAAAAGAGATAAATGTAAATCACTCTGGATAAGGGTGTCTGCCAAATGACATAAATGTAAATGTAACACCTTAAACACTGCACTACCACTTTCCACAGTAGCTGATACCCAAAGATCGGGTATTTAAGTCCTAGCATAACCAAGCCACTGATGCTGGACCCCTGAGCAAGGTCCTTCACTCTTATTGCAACTCGCCCTGGATAAGGGTGTCTGCCAAATTCTAAAAGTTTAATCTTAAGTTTAATCTGACCTAAATAATATTCTTTTTCTTTACTGAACTTTAAATATTTGTACTGGTCAAGTTAAACCGGTTCCAATGCATGCTGCAGATTTTTCCGCACTGTTCTCTCAGGTGTTTAACAATAGCACAGGGCCAGCTGTGGCTGATGCGCTGAAGACAGAGAACAGGCAGAAGAGAGCTCATGGGCCCCTGCGGTCTTGACCCAGTTAAGATGTACCATGACTGATGACCGTCGCAGAGACCTGCAGACAGACTTTATTGAGACAATAAATGATCAGTGCACATGCCTGTGGCAGGAGAAATGTAAGGGGGAGAGAGCATTATTTATGTATTTAGAGTAGAGCTTTGCTAAGCTCTTGTGCTCTTTCAAACTCTCCTTCTTTCATAATACTGTCTAGAAAATGTGCTGATACCCAAGATCAAATTTCTTTGACCTTACATCTCCTTTCAGTGGGTTTTTTTTTATTATTATTTAGCTGAGGACAGCATTTTTGTGCGAGAGAATAATAAAACAATATCATTATGGATTAAACTGTGTGTAATATTTGATACAAACTATGTATAATGACAGGCAAGAGCATCGGCATGACACATTAGAGCACCTTCTTAAGCAAGATAAGGGTCATGGTGCACCATAAAATGCTAATAAGCTTAATTGGATAGGCCTGGCATAAATTATTACATTTGTTAATTATTCTTGGCACCAAGGAATGAGCAGGGCTTAGTGTTAAGCAAGCCGGCTAATATCTGCTGATAACCATGTGACCAGGAGTTTGAACCTGACATTTAAGGGGATCAACTCAAATCAATAGTAAAGGTTACTGCAACACTGCCCTGAGAATAGCCGGCTGATACAGAGCTCTCACAGCAGTCTGACTCACCCTTAACTCTGATATAAGCTTTGTCCAAATAATGGTTGACTAAAAATTACACCAGCAGGTCACCCAATAATAATGTTTTCTCTTCTGATGATCCCAATAATCAGACTGTATCTGATTAGCAAACCTCTTTACACATGAATGTATAGATCTGTTTTACATACTAGTGGCTTTAAATCTTTCTGCCATTTTAGACTTCAGAGGTCAGTCCTACTTCACTTTCCACCCTAATTGCACATCCGCACACCTTGATATTTAACCCTAACACACCAGAGAGCACCTGCGGGACACACCATTATGAGCTCTATCATGCACCGTCAGGGCATTGTGCCCTTAGATTGTAAACAACTGATCGATAGCTCATCTGTCACTACAGTCTGAGGAAACAAGTTTTCGGGGATCCACTTTTCCAGCCAAAATGAACCAATCAATTGCTGGTCCGCCAAGGCTGTTCCTAGAGAGATGGAGGTGATGGACAATTTATCTTTCCCCCCGCTCTTTGTTTCTCAGGTTCTCTAGGGGCTGGATACTGAAATGCATGCAAGAGGTTGGAATAATGCTGGCTGTTCTGCTCCAATGGCACTCTGTGTTTAAGTAGAGAGCAGTGTTCTTGTCAGAGGCAAATGGCAGGTGGATTATGGCCTCTCGCCACACTGTCCCTTGACAAATTCAAAGGCAACTCAACCACTTGCTGTCTAGCGGCTCTACAGGTCACCTGCATGCCTGTTCATAAACTTACCCTTCTCTTCTCTCTACCTTTTCCTCTCTACCTTATTTACTCCCCCCCCACACACTTTTCCAACTTTCTCTCCAACATTCTTTCTATCTATGTCACAAAAATAAATTCAGCTGCAGCACACAGCCTTAATCCAGCTTGTCAAATTCTCAACAGCTCAAGTCAAAAGGCCAAAGTGCTCTCTCCGCAATAAAAGAAAACCAAAATAGTCATGTGTATGCTGCCTAACTCCTTTCCAACATTTGGGGTCTTTTAAATGTTTGTTTTCCAACTCGATCTAGAGCCCAGGACTGATGCCAAATCCTCCCGGGTCTCAGATTAAAGCGCACTAAGAAACTCTGACTTATTGACTCGATGGAAAGATCTGCTTTGGACTTGACATTGCTCTGTGAGATTCAAGTGAAAAAGGGGGCCATCATGTAGGCAACGCCCACAAGAAAAGCCTTGTGGAAAAATCTCTCGTGATTGCAAAGCCTTTGCCCTGGCACCCAATCATGCAAGCTTTCTTGGCAGTTGACCTGATAACACACCACACCAACACATGGCATAGTAACCACGGCACCCCAGCAAAAATATAACTAGCATGGATTCGTCAAGAAACTATTCCATGCTGTATCTGCAGAATTATCTCAACTTGATCACAACTAAATCAGACCAGCACCTATGATTGTTAGCTATAAGCTGCAACAAACTGGTGTACACTTCTCAAACAGCACTATGCCTAATTAATAAGCTGTAAGAACAATGCTTAAAATAGGAATGTATAGGTATTGTTATAAAAATATTGGTGGGCTTGAGAGTATCAGATATTGACTCATTTTTTATCTTCTTCTGTTTTCTCCTCTTTGTTCTGTAACTTTACCTTATTTAGCTGGCCATCACATAGAACTGCGCCAATACTAAAGATGGCATAATCTCAATTATTTTGTCGACTGTCAGAATACTGGACTGATACCAGAAAGACTGGGGTTCGAGTCCCAGCACCACCAAGCCACCAATGTGGGCCCTTAAGCACCTTAACCCCCAAGTTGTATACTCTCAGTTGTATAAAAGAGATAAACGTATGTCGCTCTGGATAAGGGCGTCTGCCAAAGCTGTAAATGAAATGGTTGTTTACACCAGGACAAAGGGTTCCTTCAAGTCAAATTAGACCTGAAGGAAACTAAAGGTAGAAGTTTGGCTGGTTCTTCAGGCAAGCATCATATTCTAAATATTATCGCAACCCTTTATAAAATTCAATGACAGACAGAGAGCTGTGACAGGATTTACCCGATACAAAATCACCAGAGATTGAATCCCACACTAGTGCCTCCATTACCGTAACCCGATGCACTTCTATCATGTGAACATTCTCATTAATATGAATAAGGAATTCAATTCCTCCAGATGAATGAGAATGTTTATTGGGTTGCAGCTGTCTCAGTGGCAGGGTCTCATGTCAGTTTTTATTTTTAGGTGTAGGGCATATTAAGGATAAAAAGAGTGTCACGATTACTTAAAAAAATTTATTTGCGTATTAAACGTGCAATTTTCCAAAAAAATTTTTTATCATAAGTAAATTATAAATAGTACACCAAAGCCAAATCAGAGTAGTTGTCTATGAGTCAACTTCTAAAGTAGTCCTCACCAGCTTCCCCTGACATGACATTTGACTCAGAATTGTACTCACTCTTATAAAAAAGCTTCACCTGTTCCATAAAATGTAAATTTATAGCTTCCGTGTCTTGAGTGATGGATGAAGGTTAAGTGTTCCGAATAAGGGCTTCCATGAAGGGCAGAGTGGGGCATTTAAGAGAACAGGAGTGCGCTAAGGGCATTCGCCCTCTCCTCCTTTCCCCTATATCATCACCTTTATCTTTCAGTCAGCATTACAGAAGGTCCTCCTGATTTGTCCCATCAAGCTGGCGCTGACTGAGTATATGATTAACTTAGCAAGGAGAGCGCTGAGTTTGTTATTGTAATGGTTCTCACTTCAAGCCTCTCTAACTTAATGAGAGGAGCAGAACCTGTCTCTAATATTAATCCATAGCTGATTTATGGCTCTCCTACCCTTCCTGAGCCATCGTTTGTATTCATTTGCCTATGCTTTTTATCAGCATTCATTCCTTTTTTGTCACCGCAGTGTTGTTATTAGTTTTTTTTTTATTTGCAATATGAGGCAACACCTTGATACTGGGACTGGCCTGTATGATAAGAAGTAATGCTGTTACAACAAAATTGCATTTGGAGTGTAATTTCTTTGAACATTTAATTTATAAAAAAGCATTTTATTATTAATCAGCCTATACAAGTCAAGATTTGGCTTATCTAGAAGGCACAAAACCATAATTCGAATTTCCTTCTTAGACACAAATCACACCCTTTTACGTGAGTGTAGTCAGACCGTCCAATTCCCTGTTAACTGGGATTTATGTAAAAGATGTCATCTTTAACTCATCCCCATGTAGAAATTTTTTTATGCCACCACATGGGTAGAATGGATCCCTAATTCCCCCATTCCTTAAAGTACATACTCTCGCTACACTCTCATTACACAAATCATCAGTGATGAATTTACCCTTTAATTGTTTGTGTTTAGAAACGAACACTATATAAATCTTTTTTATTTTTTTTATTTTGTAATAGTTAATTCAGTGTTTGGAATTTTTGTTCAGATTAACTCCATTACATCCCATAAAACTGCTGCTGTCATGTGTTTTTTAATTAATTTGATGTCTTTATTAGATTTTCAACTGGGTGGAATATCGAGTGGATAGATTACAACATTATTGTTATACAAAATATTCTTCCATTTCATTGCTATTACTACCCACTAGAAGTTACCCACCCATAATAACCTATGATTCCCCTTAAGAAGAAGAAGAGAAGGAAAAAAGGAGTAAAGAAAAAAACACTATAAATACACTAAAGCGGGAAAAAAGCTTAAGTATGCAAATAGTTAACCAGTAAATACTCTTTAAGTTGCTATTTTTTTACAGACCCTAAGCATTCTTACCTGCACCACATACCCTGCTTACTGTTGGGTGTTATTCTGTGTACACTATACTGTAGTATACTGTCCTGTCTTATAGTGTATTGGGGTAAAAGTCACATATTCTCTTTTCTCTTGCTGTATGATGCTGTATGATTAGTTTACTTCGCAGATCTACACTGCAGCACTTATAGATATGAGCGAAACCAGTGCATGAAAATATTAATATATTATACAGTATTATATAAATTCCTAAAAAATGGGCAGGCAATTGGAGACCAACACTGACTATCTAATTATGTGTTTTATCATTGCAGTCACTATAAACTGCCCAAGCAGTAGACTGGGCACATGTACATGCATCTGTTCCCCTGTTTTTTTAATAAGGGACATAAAAGACTCCGCATGGTCCTGTTATTTTTTTTATATCCAGCAAAAGCCAATTAAGATTCACAAAACAACTTTGCATTGTAACAGCAGATGGTGACAGTGTCCCTTTCTGGGGCTTTAGATCTGCTTTAAATGCATTAAAAGGGAGGTATGAAGCCTGAAGTTTCTTATCACATTCATGCACATGTCTAAGCACTCCGGCTTAAAAAAAACACAATGCATAACCAGTTCTTTTACACTTGTATACACTGAGCACAAGCATTAGTTTAACACCATCCTGTCAGTACATCAAGGGTTCCGGCCCTGGTCCTCCTACCTACAGTACAGCATACACAGCAATCAAACGCAACTGGAATAATAACCATGTAAATCAGTACTTTAAGAGCTGTGCAGAAAAATAGCAGATGAAATTCCAAGCTCAGGCCAGGTGTCTAAACGTATAGCAATCTGGGAAGCTGGCTGAATGGACCGCAGGTCGATTGGACCTGAGATGATTGCATCTTTGGCTAGGGTTACAATCACAGGAGTCCCTTGCCATAAATAACACCAGGAGCCTTAGGTTGGGACAGCACTTTATATCATCCAGATGATTAGAAATGGTTGTCTGGGAACAGAATGATTTCCACAAAGAGCTTTGCTTTACCGTCTGTTCAACCACCAACTGCAGGTAAAATCTGGCACTGATAGTTTTGATTTTCAGTTGAAAATATTAAGATACAGCATAAATATATATTGATGTATTTTCTGTTTATAAGTATATGTTTACCCCTCCTGCCTTTCGCCCTTTCAGAGACGGCTGGAATAAACTCCAGCAAAACCCTGTGACCCGAATTAGGGAATAAGTGGGTATAAAAAATGAATAAATAAATTAATGTATATGTATATTTACTTTAAAACAGCAGCATTTCCTCTGTGTTTATGATCATTTATTATCAATAAAAGATCAACTTTTTAATATTATATTTATACCACAGGAAAATATGAGTTTGTTAAATTCACTAGATACATTGCAGCACGGTGGCTTAGTGGTTATCACCGTTGCCTGACAGTAAGATGGACGCAGGGTCGATTCCCCTGCAGGGGTCTTTCTGTGTGGAGTTCTCCCCGTGCTTGCGTGGGTTTACTCCGGGTTCTCCGGTTTCCTCCCACAGTCCAAAAACATGTTAGATTGATTAGAAATTCTAAATTGCCCATAGGAGTGAGTGTGTGTGTGTGGCCCTGTGATAGACTGACGACCTTGTCCAGGGTGTCCCCCTTCTGCCTTTCGTCCTTTCAAAGACAGATCCCTATGAACCCGAATTAGGGGAATAAGCGGGTATAAAAGATGAATGAATGAATTACCTTTTTTAATCATGTGATGTCTCCAAGTATTTACAGTTTGGCAGACACGCTTATCTAGAGCTACTTACATTTATCCCTTTTTATACAACTGAGCAATTGGAGGTTAAGGGCATTGGGCAGGGGCCCAGCAGTGCCAACTTGCTAGTGTTGGGAATCAAACCCTAATTTTCCAAGTCGGTGTCCAACACTTTAACCGCTGTGCTACCACTTCCTCACTTCCCCAAAACTGATGTTTTTATGTTTTTAAAGTTATAAGTTAACTTTAGATGTGTGAATTGTGGTTTATAAATGTTTCCATGCACATCTTTGGTAACTGTAGAAGTGGTGAGACTTTAAGGGGCATTTGGGGAGCGCATTAGACACGTATGTGAAAAGTATAATGGAGGAACGCATTCCTAATTTTCCACATAATGTCCAGTTAGATCTTAAAAAGCAAGGCTTGTGCTGAAGTGATGGGCAATTTTGTTTCTCCGCATGATCCCAGTGGATAGATATTTACCCAGAAAATAGCATCCACGTATATCAGTCGCTTGTTAAAAATTAGAAAACAAACTGTTGCTTGGAGACAAAACCAAAAGAAGCTTTTATGACGGTACTACCCACTCATTACGTCCTCCTTTATCTTTTTAGAGATTCGCAAAGTTCTTCTGTCAATTTTTCCCTTTTCAGACAGCTTCTTGTTATGTGTTATGTTCCTTACATCAACCAAAGCCAATTCGAGACTATTGAATATACTGTATCAGTTTAACTCTCTCTGAGCCATTATTCCATTAGATTTATGATGCATACTTCAGGTATGAAAATGCATCATTTTTAATCTTTAACTTTCAGCAATCTGAGCACATCAGCATAAAAGAATAAATTTTTATTGGCACTCCTTCGTGTTGCCAAGACTTGGCTGAAACTGTACACTCATAACACTTTTCTCTGCATCGCATCAAATTAAAATCATCTTATTCTTTTTACTAAATTTCATTCCCACTCAGCTGTATGCGACGTAAGTTCTACCTTTTATTATTTTCACATTACATTAGTATTACAGCCTAAACGCTACCAGAATCACTAACCTACATTTACAACCTAAATTCTAATATTTGTTTCATGAAATTGTATTAATTTATTCCCAACAGTTTATTCTCTTCATTTCATAGTGTTTCTCTTGCTGCACTGCTTCCAGTACGTGTATGTGAATGTTAGATTTTTTGTCCAACCAGATTTCAGTTTCTATGTGCTGCCATGTTAATCTAATCTTTCTTCAGAATCAGTAGTGCTGCCCATGGAACTTATAAACTATACTATATTACTAAACTAAACTAAACTATATTAGCAATGGGACTGTTTCTCTAACCAATCAGATTTTAGCTAGCTGGCCAACAATAACGTCTGCATTTTTCCATCCTCTGATTGGTTGATCAGAGCAAAACTGTTAATAAATTTGAGTTAAATTTATTTACACCTGCAATGGCTGACGGAGGAGAAGAAATCGACTTGTTTTGTCTTGTTTTTAAGGTGGACTTTTCTAGAAAATCTAGACATGGTGAGGAGAGTTCAGCTAACCCCGAAGATAACTAGCTTGTTTCAGCCCGGGAAAGAGATTATACACAGCAGTCAGAGTGATGGCAAGTCCAACAAATATACAAAGGTAGTTTTTTTTCATCATTGAAGTTAAATACAAGACTGTTTTATGTAATGTGACCAAAGAAAAAGGGTCTCTCCATGTGGGTGGCAGAAAATTCTGATCTAATGAAGCACTTCACATCGTCACAACCATAAAATTTTTTATAATATGTTTTATAATAATTCATTCTTTTTAGTGTCCGTTTTATTCATGTAATATATTAAATATTGGAGGCATCCAATGTATTTATAGTATTTTATTTTTTTTACTCAATAAATACTTTTCCTGGTAATTAGTTTCTTTTATAATGATGTAACTCACTTACTGACTCAGTTAAGTACAACAAGCAACGATAACTAAATCATTTTTTTGACTAACATGAGCAACATTCGGTAACTCGGTAAGCAACATTCATAAAAAAAATCATAAAACAGTCATAAGATTTTAATCTCAGGTTTGTTTTGCTTTTTTGAGACTTTTAGCCATCTAATATTAGCCAAAAATATGGCTTTTTTTCCTAATAATAATAATAATAATAGATCAAAAATAGGCACAGGGGAAAACCACTATAGTGGTAGCAACCGTTCCAGAATGTGCGTAATTCTGTTTATGATTAATTACAAGAAAAACAGAATGAGAATTGTCCTTATAGGACATCAATAATAATTGATGCAATCAACAGGGTGGAACATTTCCCACACCTGCGAGTGCTTCATCAAGGGGATGGCCTGGTTTGCTGGGACACACACAAGCAACTTTGGCTGCATACCTGCTGCGGAGGTGCCGCTATTTATTAGAGCAGGAACCATTAGGCCAGCATGTCCGTGCATCTGCATCTCCTCCCTCCATCACACACATTAGCTACTGCTCGCTGCTTCAGCTTATTGGACGCTTCGCTAATTGTGTTATAGAGTAGAACTTCTTTCACTTTTGAGTACAAAGTCACAGCTAAAAAAAGGGGCTTTATTTGTGCTAAGTGCACTTAATAGAATAGTTTTTTTTAATAAACCTCCATTATGGTGGGTCCATTTGCATGACTTACCCACAAACAGGTTTCAGTGTGTAGGTTAGGTGAGTGTTTGATAAACAGTATAGATTTGATGTCAGTCGCTAAACCCTCTCAGTGTGAAGGATATTGTCTATCTATGAAACTCCTTCTGTTCCTCTTTCAGGCTTTTCTTCTTCCATTTAAAAAAAGACTTAATTGCTTAACATTTGGACCCTGTTCTCAACAAGACCTACATTTTGAAACGGCATACACTCATACTAATAACTATTGAAAAGAAGGAGAAGCGTGAATGTTAATCGATGGCAAAGGTTCCTTAAAATGAGCTCCGCTAGGCTCGGCTTTTTATTTCTATGCTAATGTTCATGTGACATGTCTGCTTGTGGCCCTGCGGGGAATTTTCCAGCTTTTTTTTTTAAATATTACATTTCTGTTTATTATAAAAAAGGCCAACGCAAAATTTAAGCAAAGCATCTAAAATAACGCTTTGATAAGCAGTGTTGAGGAGTAACTAGTTACAGTACATGTAACGGAGTTGTGTAACTTAATCACAAAATAAATGTAACAATAATTCATTACAGTTACTTAGAAAAAAATGTGTAATTAAATTACAGTTAATATTAAAAATGTTACAGATTACAAACAGGGTTACGTCCGAATAATTTGTAAAAAACCTAGGATATGTTGAATAATTGTTGCTTTGCCAGTTTTTTGATTTGCACTTGATAAGCCGATAAGTTTATTAAAGCGGTTCTAATCTAATGCATTTGATTGGCTCTCTGGTTTGAACTCGTTGCACACCACGTCTGCCAATTACATTTACATTTACAGCATTTGGCAGACGTCCTTATCCAGAGCGACTTACATTTATCTCATTTATACAACTGAGCAGTTAGGGGTTAATGGCCTTGCTCAGGGGCCCAACAGTGGTAGCTTGGTGAAGCTGGGAATCAAACCCACAATGTTCAGGTTGGTAGTCCAACACCTTAACCATAAGCCACCACTTTTTAAAATATTTGCATTATTTGGCAGACGCCCTTATCCAGAGCGACTTAAATTTATCTCTTTTATATACAACTGAGCAATTAGGGGTTGAGGGCCATGCTCAAGGGTCCACAGTGGTGGATTTGTGGTGCTGGAAATCGAACCCCGGTCTTTGCTGCCGAACGTTACCTTACCTGGTATAAAAAATTTGAACATCATTTAGGTAAAAATATTCGTCAAAAAAAAGTAATCAAATGTAATCAGTTACTTTACTTTTAAAATTAATTAAAACATTACACTACTATTACATTTCCAAAGTAACTTTTCCAACAGTGTTGATGAGAGAAACCCTGGAGAAATATAAGAATTCGGTACATGCTTGTCCGTAGCATTTGTAGATACTGAAGGTCAGATAGTTTGACACTCTTTAATTCAATTCAATTTTATTTGTATTCGTTTTTTTATAATAGTCATTGTCACAAAGCAGCTTTTCACAATCAAAGAAATTATAAAATGCAAAACAGAAGTCAGTTTGTCCCTGATTGTCCCTGATGAGCAAGCCGGTGTCAAGGAAAAACTCCCTGAGACGGAATAGGAAGAAACCTTTAGAGGAACCAGACTCGACAGAGAACCCATCCTCATTTGGGTGAAAAACAGATAGCAGGAATTATGCAGTCACACTGTGTGTGTAAGCAACTGAAGTCAATGGTCAAAGTTGTCAGAGGGCTTGTGTCCTAATGAAACCGTTCCATTTTAAGCACAGCGCCTTTTAATGTTCTGAGTCTTAATGTTCACAGACGATCACATGACCTATTATTTATCAGTATATTTTACATTTATGCAGCTTTTATTTTAAAAAATGTTTATAAATTGTCCTTTTGTCCTTCATCAGAGTCAGTTTCTCACTATATAACTACAGTTTGGGCTACATTGAAAAATATACACATATAAATTTCACCTATATGCTAACTGTACAGGTTAATTGTCAAATGTGTGTATACAAGGTGGTTGTTTATCATTCTTTAGACTCCCTAAGTTACAACTTAAAGTTGTCTTCTCTCATTTGGTGTTCAGAAGGACATGCTATCCCCACTAAAAAAATTCACAGTCTACACACATTTCTAGTTCCCTTGTGCAAATCTGTGATGCATTTAAGCTTAATAGTCTTACAGGTGCAAAGGATATTTTTTGAAACAGCAAGCTAATTTTTCCATTTATGCTATTTTGGTGCCTGGAAATTAACACACCTGTGCAGATTGGCACAACAGGGGGTAGGGGATTCAAATTCTGCTGATGCAGTGGTGTTTCATCTTACCCATGGAAAAAAAGCTTCTTACACTCTATCTTTTAGCACTGACACCCGGCCACAATATTTTATCTGACTTTAAACAAAGCTTTAAGAACCCTAATTATGTTACACAGCTTCAACACAAACAGCTCAGTTACTAACTAAATAAAATTGCTTTCATTATTTTATTTGAGCAAATACGGGCAAACGACTCCATTGGAGGCTATTAAATACGATCGATACATTTATTCATTCATCTTCTATACCCACACATTTTCTAATTCGGGGTCACAGGGACTGTCTCTAAAAGAAAGGAAAAAAGGCTTTATTATGTGTTTAAAGAATGTTCCGAATACGCAGGCTATAAATATTATCCAAAGAAGAAGGTTTAGACATAACCACGAAAGATATTTTCGTGTATACCTTTCATTCAGCTTCTCTAGCACATCCATTTTTACCCAGAGCTGTTATCCATGTTTGGTTTAGGTGTGTTAGTAAAAGGGAAAACACTGCTATGAGCTAAAAAATTGGTAGTTTAGGACTAGACTTCGGAACTGGTAATCTGGTTATAATCAACAGTTATCCGAGACTCCTATATTTAACAAGACATTTAATTAGCATACCATCTTTAGATGCATCAAGAGACTACCCGGGAACAGAAAAACCAGAAATCTTTATTCTTTTGTTTTTATATTGTCTTGTTTTTGCACAGTCCTACATTTATTGCACGCTGTTATTTTATGTGTACACAGCCTATACACTCTGTACACTTCTGAGACACTATCTGGTCTCTTTTTTCAGCCATAATAATAAAAATAATAACCACGAACGTCTTGCATGTTGCAGCACAGTGCTGGAATCTGCAACGTTTTTATTGCTGTAAATATGTTTTGTGTCAATGATGTGGCAATAAAAGTTATTTGATTGGATGTTTCCATACTGCAGGAGGAACTAGCAGTAAACTTGAAAAGACACGTCTGGTTTGGGACTCAAGCTAGAATATTTGCAATATCCACTGAATAAACCTATTGTGAAACTCATTTCTCTTCACTCTGCCTTGCTTGGAGATAATAACTTGAAGCTAGACTTGAAGCTAGACTTCCTGGAATAAAATTGTGTTTAGCAATTTAAAATAACTAAACATTAACTAAAACAAAGAAAATTCAGCAACGTCTTATTTATTCATTCATTTAGAACATTAACTAGTGGTGCTAACATAGTTGTCAGAAATGAAGCGTGTAGCAAACTGGTTTAGCCGTTGGATTGCTAAAGATCAGGGTTTGATTCCCAGCACCACCAACTTGCGACTGTAGGGCCCCTAAGCAAGGCCCTTAACCCCCAATTGCTTAAATGTATAAAAAAGATGAATGTAAATGCCCTAAATGTAAATGAAATAATCAAATGTTCTAAAAGAAAAAGCGATCACAATTTACAGTTTCACCGATCTGACCTTTAGATCCAGGTCTGTGTGGGATCAACACCAATGCACCAGCCCACGCCCTGTCTATGGAACAAATGATTACTGGAATTATTCGTTCTCATCAACTTGACTCCACAGTCCTGTTCCGTTACACTGTGTAGATCAGCGCTGATTCTATTGTAGCGCTGTCAGATGCCGAGCCTGAAGAATGACTCATTCTGTCGACTGGAACAAGGCACGGATACACATTATTATACAGTCTGTGTGTTGTTTTTGGGGGGCTTGGTTATTTTAAGAAACGGCTATCTGAATAATAATGTGACAAGAAATGGGTTTTATCTGACAAGGAGGTATATACTGTGGGTTTTGTTAAAGTTAATCGTATTGAGAGCATTAATAAGAATCTAGACTGTAACCCTTTAGGCTTTTCTGAAAAATATTAGAAGAAGTAGAGGAAGTAGTATAGGCAAGAGGAATAATTTAAGTAATTAAAGAAAGCTTGGTGAATTAAAACACTCTTTAATAAACTATTTTATAAATAGCTGGGTTGAATTCTTAGTTCTGATGGGTTAGAAAGGGTTAATTGATTTTCTAGAACAGCTGATCTGCCTGCGGTTCTTACTAAAATCTAAAATATTACTAAAGTATGTTTTTATCTGCTTTAGTATATTAGTATTTCCCATAATAAAAAATATCTCACAATGAACTGTTAATAAGATTTTAATTTTAAAAATGTGTCAAGCTTCCTGTAAGAAAGTACAAATGATGGAGGGCGTCTCAGGTGTGAGCGCAGTATTTTTCTTTGTGTTTGTGTATGTTATAATAGTAAATGTATGTTTGTTAAAATTATTACATAACTAATAAATTGAGTAATTTTATATGAATGAAAAAAATACAACCTGAATTCCAGTAAAGTCGGGACATTTTTTTTTGTTTTTTGTTTTCAAATCACATGAGCCGATATTTTTATTCACGATAAAACATGTTAACAAATGTTTAAACTTAGACATCGTACAATTTTTTTCCACTAAATGAGCTCATTCTAAATTTAATGACAGATTTGATAACATCTTCCTGCATGTTATCAGTGTTCAGTTTAAAAGCCAGCATCTCTGATGGTACGGGGTGTATAAGTGCACATGGTTTGGACAGACTGCATGCTTTGGAAGACACTATGAACGCTGAAAGGTATATAAAGGTTTTAGAGCAACATTTCCCTCCCTTTAGGCGACGTCTATTTCAGTGAAGACCTTTGTGTATTTCAGAAGGACAATGGAAAACCACATACTGCAGCTACTACAACAGCATGACTTTATAGTAAAATAGTCCAGGTGCTGAATTAACCTGTTTGCAGTCCAGTTTTTTTTACCTATAGCGAACATTTGATGCATCATTAAACGAAAAGTATGTCAAAGACGACCACAAACTTTTTATCAGCTGGAAACCTGCATCAGCCACCAAAACTCCAGAAACTCATAACCTCGATGCCCAGACGTCCTCATGCTGTTTTGAACAGAAGCAGAGATGCTACACCAGGGTAAACATGCAACATTCCAACGAGCGACTTACATTTATTTCTTTTATACAACTGAGCAATTAGGGGTTAAGGGCCTTGCTCAGGGGCCCAACAGTGGTAGCCTGGTGGGACTGGAAATCAAACCCACAATTTTCGGGTTGGTAGTCCAACATCTTAACCATGGGCCACCACTTCCCCATATTAGTTTTAAATGAAAGAATTAGATCAGTAAATTAAAGATTAAGGTCTTTAAACCGTCTAGACACAAATCTATAAATATTAATCATAGAAAAACATAAAGTTGCACCTGCATTTCGTAATGATAATGACTTTTAATTAATTATTTAGAATAACACGCTCCCATTTCTAATACGAACGTTTTTGCCCTCCAGGAAAAATGTTTATCATTTGATATATGAAAGAATTTTTCTTTTTTTATATAAAAGGATGCTGTCTAAATTTCCGGTAGTTTTTTCATACATACCCCGACAGCATGGTAACAATATTAATGAATACTATTTATAAATTGCACTTCTTACATTCTGTGTAAACATTTCTCAAAATGACTCTTCTGTACACCAGTCGAGGAAAGTAACTAATTACTAATACTTTCGTTACAGTTCTTGGAAGATTTTTTTTCAATTTTTCTGCGTTTTTGGAGTACTTTTACATTTACTTAAATTGTTTAAAAGTAAATGATAAAATTTTGTTACATTAGTTTTTCATATAAAGTAGAAATGAAAAAAAAATCCATACATTAGTTTATTAGATTTATAAGCTAATGAAGGCGCTAGTCAATGATAAGCTGTGGCTTGGCAAATACTAAAAAATTAAGATATGGTGCCACTTCGCAACAGTTTATGTTTGGATAATATACATTTAAAGAAATGGCGATGTCTGCAGAGGTGTAAGGATTACGCTTCATGTTCTTGTTTTTATGTTTCATGTTTGTTTTATTTGTTTACGTTTGATCTTGTCTTATGTTTTGTTTGTTTGTGTTTCATGTTTTATGTTTGATCTTGTTTCATGTTCTGTTTCTTTGTGTTTTATGTTTCACGTTTCATGTTTGATCTTGTTTCATGTTTGTTTTATTTTTAGTTTGTTTATTAAATAAAATTGTGTTGTGTATAATATTTAGTTCAGTTTTTATACAGTATGACACTTGAGTAGTGTTAAGTAACATTCAAATTATAGCCATTCTGTTTTGGAATTTATCAGTGACATCAACTAAGAAAAAAAATAGCTATCAAACTTATTTATTCTGTTACAGAAGAATACCATTACCAAAAATTAGCAGAAGTACGAATTGGGATTCAAGTCTATATTACTGGAACTTTAGCGGGATTACGAGATCAACACAGGATTAACACGGGATCACGTGTATCAACTTCTATATAAGATGGAAGTATGAATTGAGATCAACACACTGTGGTCATTTGCAACACAGTAACTTGAGTAGT
Source organism: Bagarius yarrelli (assembly GCA_005784505.1). Taxonomy (NCBI): domain Eukaryota; kingdom Metazoa; phylum Chordata; class Actinopteri; order Siluriformes; family Sisoridae; genus Bagarius; species Bagarius yarrelli. The sequence continues at coordinate 2,248,103 of VCAZ01000001.1, read as the reverse complement.
TTTTAACGAAATACTCATCAACTTGTACCCTGAGTCAAATAATTTTTCAGTACTTCTACCTGTACTCAAGCGAATTATGTCATAGGTAGCAATAAGTCAAACTTTTCCGTACTCATTCCACCACTACTGTAAACTGCGCAGAGCCAAGAGCATTTAAGTCTACTTCAGGTTTCTCCACATTGTCCACACCCTTTCATCTTGTCTGGGACGTCCTAATCTCTCTTTCTGCTCACTCACTTTAGATGACTGGAGGTAAGCAGCCATCTCTCTCCTCTCTTGGCTCTTAATAGAAATCAATATCCACAACCTGACACATTGTTACAGGTGAAGGATGAGCAGCCACCATGAAATTACTGATAAAGTGCAAGTGTATTTATGCAACATAAGACGCAACAATGCCCTCTATGTCCCCCTAGTGGATTAAGCCAACAAATAGTTCGGCATGCCAGTGAAAACGGTAGGTAAAAGGTGTCCTTCTGCTTTTTTCTTTTTTCATTTTTGTACCCTGGAGATTGTGGGATACCAAGAAACAGATTTGTGAGCTCTACCTCCTCATGTTTTTAAATGGGTGTCTGAGATCTGATCTGTGAGACACTTGCTGCAAACACACAAGCTTCCTTATACTGTTTTCTTTGTATCCATCCTCTTGACCTTTCTATATACAGTATAGATCCAATCTTCCACACACACACACACACACACACACACACACACACAAGATGAGTATTACGGTGGCAAGGCTTTATGGCTCTAGGGATTATCTTACTTAAGGAATGACCTGTGTGTAGAATATGAGAAGCAGAGTGCATAGTACCGAGCGTGTTGATAACACGACCATGATGAGGACCTTGAAAAGATTAAAATCATTGAAATCTCATTTGCAATCCTTTGTTTTCTGCAATGTTTTACTTTTTTGATCCACTGCATCTTGCCCCTGTGGTTTCATTTTTATTTCAGATAGGGAAAGAGAGAGCGAGAGAGAGAGAGACAGAGAGAGAGAAGAGGTAGTTTTCTGAGAAAGAGTGTTTTTGTCCAGACATGCTGTGACACTAATACTAAAACTTGAGGAGGATAGCATGCACAGGGGAAGAATAAAGAGCCTTTGTTTTCCAATAGCCCTGTTTTTATTTTAATGCATCACTAGCCCAGCTTCATCTAACAAACAAACACACACTTCCTCAAGCAGTTTAGTGCTGAAAACAAATGCAGATCTTCTTGAGACGAAGCACAACCAGATGTGCCTTTGGGCCATAGATTTCACTGGGACAGGATGACATTAACGTTGATGTAGCTCTAGGCTACTATCTTGTGACCCCATAACAAGCGGCTAAGAGTCAACAACACACATTTATCCAGCATACAAAATACAGCCGAGCAGTTTCTTCACATGTTCATGGTTTACACAGGATTGTGTTTGTTTCCTAGCGCAGTTCATAAGACATACACATTGGCTGGGTAATATTATTGATCATTAATATTCATATCTTATGCATCAAACCAAGTTAAACAGCAACACCTAAGATATTGAGATATTGCGTAAAACTACACCCCGGGAGCCGGATACAGCTTGCACCCATATTCAAACCTGCCCTTTATACAATTTAAGAAACATATTTAATTTTAAATTTATGTCATACTCATATCATATCTGTATATAATAATAAAGGTTGGCTTTTAAGATAAAATGGTTCCTTCAGTTATTAATTAGCCTGATTAGGAAATGGAAAGTGGCAGCTCAGTAATTACGTTGTTGGATTGCTAATTGGAAGATCTGAGTTCAATTCCCAGCACCACCAAACTCTCAATGTTGGGCCCCTGAGCAAAGCCCTTAACCCCTAATTGCTCAGTTGTATAAAAGAGATAAATTTAAGTCACTCTGAATAAGGTTGTCCGCCAAAGTGTAAATGTAATTATTTGTTAAATTCACCAACAACTGGACGCAAGGTTGAACATAACGCTCCATGGTGATGGAGCAGGTGCTACTCTACGCCAGCCAGCAGAAAAATCAAAGAGACCACAAAATGGCTGAACAGTTGGACAGAAAGAGAAAAGTTGATTTAGAATGCAAGGATTTTAACCAAAAGTGGACAAGGGATTATATTTTTTATCAGCATTTGGGGACAGTAAGGCAGTTTCCCAGTGATGATCTTGTCTTCTAGACGGCCCTCCAGACAAGACCACTAAAACTTTGCTGCAGTATGGGTAACCTACTGGTTTATCTGGTCAGAGGAGAACTGACTCCCCTGACCGAATCTAAGGTTTTTTTCTCTATTCTGTCACCGATAAAGTTTTGCTTCATTGCCACTGTCGCCTCTGGCTTGCTTAGTTGGAGACTCTTAACTTGTAGATATTAATTATATTGAGTGTTTTAGTAGGTGTTTAATATTGTGCATTTTGTTGTGATTCTGTTGCTTTGAAACGATCTCGATGGTAAAAGTGCTATAGAAATAAAGGTGACTTGACTGCAATGCAAGGAAATGACTGTCTCATAAGTCATCTTTTAATACTCTATATACTATAATATATATTATATAAATTATATTATAAGTAATACTTATTTGTCTGCCGTTTTCAAATTTGTTATAACATAGTTACAAACATGCAATAAACCTTTTCTTTTTTCAAACTCTATCTATTTTAGTGTAGCGCACACTGTACATTCTGCAATGCTAATATTTTATTGTATGTCACTATCACATCTCATTTGCTGCAACACTAAACCCAAACCACCATGATACCTTTTAAGGATTTTTTTTTTCCAGCATTGACACACATTAAGTACTGCAGCTTGTGTCTCTGTCCTCCTGTATTCTATAACTGTACTAGCAAGTGCTGATTTTTGCAAAAGCTGACACGTCTGACTTTTCACCAAGGACTTTGGCATACAACTCCTCTTACCGTCCACACAGGCAGGGCTGGCTCTAGTCGTACCGGCAATTTGGCCTTTCTTGCATGCACAGCGGGCTGTCTGCCGAGCTATGGTCCTGCGTGGCTGACTGCTGTCTCTGTCCAGTGTCACAATCTCACATGTCCCGGCCGCCAACTGACCTATGAGGCACAAAGACAGGGTTATAATCCAAGCACCTCTTTAAGGGTTACAATCACATAAGGTGTCAGGGAGTGTTGTTACGTGATAAAATATAACAAACATTGTAGTATGATAAATACAGGCTATAGATCAGCAGGAGTAAGGAAAAGGCATTTTTAATGCATGACAGTTGTAAGCTAAAAAAGAACATGTTGCAGAGCTTTCCAATCCAACTCCAAAAAGGCATTCAGTCTCCTCTGGAAGTTTGCCTAGAGCAATTTACTTTCATCTGGAAGAGCTTCTTCCTATCTTTTTTTCTATTCTGACTCAAGGCTATGTTCACTGCTCATAAATGAAGTACAGTACATCCATACTAATGCAGTTCTATAGACTCACTTTGTGCTAAGTGACGGTTCTGCCCTGGTGCTCTGATTATAATGTGCATGTGTAGGTAAGACGGACTCCTTTTTCCTGTCCAGCGTGCAATTTGTGATCGACAGCAGGGTCAGAGGTTGGCTACTGTCCGACCCTGCAGCTTAGCTTCTAAATAAGAGTTAATAACATTTACATTCACATTTGCATTTGCAGCATTTGGCAAGTGTCCTTCCCCAGAGAGACTTACATAATTCACTGTTATACAAGTGAGCAATTGGGGGTTAGGGGCTTTGCTCAGGGGCCCAACGGCGGTGGTTTGGTTGTGCTGGCGATCGAACCCGGGTCTTCAGGTTGGTGGTCCAACACCTTAACCACTAGTGTATGGACCCTTAGAATCATCCAAATTTTTCCGCTTTAATGGCACCCCGGCTGCTTGTAGTTTATCTGAGTTAATCTTTCCCATCAAATCGAACCCGGGTCTTTAGGTTGGTAGTCCAACACCTTAACCACTAGGCTACCACTAGTGGACACATAACAGATTAATTTACACAGTTAATAGAAACACTTACAATAAATGCAAGAGTCACAGGCGTATAAGAGGTACAACATATGCTAATTAATTGTTCATATAATAAAAATCCGATATTTTTTTTAGATTGTGTCTGCATGCCTAAAAGAGTCTTTCAATTCCATGACTAATTAATTAGGCAGAAAAAAATCTTGCTCTCATAATGATATGCACAATTCATTTTATTAGTTTGAATAAGCAACTGTAGTTTTTGTATAATATACTTTAACATCAATAGACGAACAGCAATTCCAGGTTAAAGGTTAAAAAACGCCTTTAATTATGTCGTAAAAGCTACATTGCAAAATTATTTGAGTTTGTTTGCAGAGTCAAAGAGTCTAAACCTTGATTGTAGACTAAATGTTTGTTATATTCACTTGTTACTACTAACAAAACAGATCTCTGGGGGGCCTCCAAAATGTGTGGACTCTTAGAACCTTCTCGCCTTAATGGCACCCCTGATGCTGGTAGTTTTGCACACTATGGCCGCCATGACGTGGTGTCGTGGGTTACAGTGCTGGCACTCATGCGCCGTTGTGCTTTGGTGACTTGGTTTTATTTCGGCTTGGGTTCTGGCCCTTATCCATCACCCTCAGCCACCCCCCACCCCTGTCGCATCTCTAATCTGTCCTATCAGTAAAGGCACAAATGCCCCAAAATATATCTGTGAACATAAACGTTTCTTCTTTTCCAGGCTAGTATTGCAATCTTTCACAGCTTTTTAATCACGTTTTAAGTCTGTTAGACTTTCACTGATATTCGGCTTCTGCTAATTTTTCGGTTTCAGGTTTTTCCTCACTCACTACAGGGCACATGTCTGTGATGTTTAGTGTTTTGCTGCCTGCCGTTTTTATTGAGTTATGCTTCATTCTTGGTTTCTCATATGAGGCTCATGCTGTTCGAATTTCTGGTTGTGTGTCTGCTGCTAAGCATCTCACTGTAATATTCTAACACTGCATAATTTCACACCGGTTATGTAGCAGGGTTTTATAACCCGGGTCTTCTTCTCCTTTCCACCTAACCCTATTCTCTACATCCTCTTCACTCACACACATGTCCTCGTTTATCGCATCCATATACCTTCTCTTTGGTCTTCCTCTTTACCTTCTGCCTGGTAGCTTCATTTCTAACATCCTCCTACCAATATATTCACTATCCCTCCTCTGTACATGTCCAAGCACCTCAATCTGTGCTTCCCTGACTTTCTGCCCCAAACATCTAACATGAGCCGTCCCCCTGATGAACTCATTCCTAATCCTGTCCAACCTCGTCACTCCCAAAGAAAACCTCAACATCTTCAGCTCTGCTACTTCCAGCTCTGCTACCTGTTTCTTCCTCAGCGCCACTGTCTCTAAACCATACATCATAGCTGGTCTCACCACTGTCTCTAAACCATACACCATAGCTGGTCTCACCACTGTCTCTAAACCATACACCATAGCTGGTCTCACCACTGTCTCTAAACCATCGATCATAGCTGGTCTCACCACTGTCTCTAAACCATACATCATAGCTGGTCTCACCACTGTCTCTAAACCATACATCATAGCTGGTCTCAGCTGGTCCACTGTCTCTCTAAACCATACATCATAGCTGGTCTTAGCACTGTCTCTAAACCATACATCATAGCTGGTCTTAGCACTGTCTCTAAACCATACATCATAGCTGGTCTCACCACTGTCTCTAAACCATACATCATAGCTGGTCTCACCACTGTCTCTAAACCATACATCATAGCTGATCTCACCACTGTCTCTAAACCATACATCATAGCTGGTCTCACCACTGTCTCTAAACCATACGTCATAGCTGTCTCACACCACTGTCTCCAAACCATACATCCATAGCTGGTCTCACCACTGTCTCTAAACCATACGTCCATAGTCTCACCACTGTCTCACCACTGTCTCACCACTGTCTCCAAACCATATATCCTAGCTGGTCTCACCACTGTCTCTAAACCATATATCATAGCTGGTCTCACCACTGTCTCTAAACCATACATCATAGCTGTCTCACCACTGTCTTGTACACCTTCTCCTTAATTCTATCTGATATTCTCCTGTTACACATCACTCCTGACACGTTTCTCCACCCGTTTCAACCTGCCTGTATTCACATCTGTAAAAATCAACATAAATAAATAAGTGAATAAACAAACAAGCAAACAGATAAATAAATGTGTCTCTTTATCTCTCCTTTCTATCTGTTTCGAAATGGATCGTTTAAATACATTCCTAGTACATAACTGTTCTATGTGATTAATTTACAGTTTACAGTAAAACTTCTGTCTTGAAACCCGAGATACTTTTACTAACCACATAAACAAACAATTTACACTCACTGGAAAAAAAAGAACCTTTATGATTTGTTGGTATACACTACACAAAATAGAAGAACAGAACCAAAACGAATCGGTGCTGGAAAACATCACGTCTCAAGCCGAATGCCATCACTCGCTTCTGTTTATGCCGCACACGTTTTCAGCTTCATTTCCTTTCAATAAATTAATTGAATTGGAGCGTGTGAATTAAATAACCCTCTTATATTGGAACTTATTTATGAAGTCAGTGAATCTGTGCCTGTGCTGTTATTCCAAGTGTTATTAATCTATCTCCTTTTTTTCATTTTCACTGTTTCAGTTCTAGAGTTTATGGATTGGCCTATGAATATGGATGGCTCTTATTAATTTGGGGGTGGGGTAGGGTGTGTGTGTGTGTGTGTGTGTTTTTAAGTCATGTAACCACAGACTTGCTTTTTGAGGCAGCATGGTGGCTTAATGGGTAGCACTACTGCCTCACAGCAAGAAGGTCCCAGGTTTGATTCCCAGGAAGGGGTCTGTCTCTGTGGAGTTTGCATGTTCTCCCCGCGGGTTTTACTCTGGGTTCTCAGGTTTCCTCCGACAGTCCAAAAACATGTATGTTAGGTCTATGAGTGTGTAATCACCATAAAAAGAGCCTGGATGCTGGAATGGTGTTAAAAGGTGAAAATACTTTTTTTTTTGTGAAAGATAATTATTCCTGTAAGAAATTAACCCAGAGCTTGCACCTACAGGTGAATGATGAAAACACAGGACGTTCACATGATTCGCCTGTAAGGGTAGACAATTATGCATGCCATTGTTGCTGCATTTGTAGCTTTTGTGCTTTGGCACTGTCACGGGAATATGAGTTGTAGTGTGTGCATCAGCACACTGGCACACATACGATTCCTTTTTCTACCCAGATAGACAAGCCTGGAACACTGAGTGCCTTATGACACAGAGTGCAAATGAATTTCATTCCCCAGATGGGAACCATCTTCTGTCTTCTCTGCTTTTTTATTTTTTCCGGAACAATTTGTTCTCCACAATGTCAAATACATGTACAAATAAAGAATTGCTATATACTTACTTACAATATCTTTAATTCCTTTCCTGGCTCTCTCTTTCTCTTTCTCTCTCTCTCTCTCTCTCTGCTTTTCAAAAGGGCAAACCACTTAGCATTTGTATCGCTACTGAAATAGTTACATTTTAGCTATATTTTAGTTGCACTATGCAATGATGGCTGTCTGCTGTTGTGTCTGCAGCGACAGAACAGTTAATTGTTTGTGAGTCTCATGTGGGAAAATGGTGGCTCATGGTTAAGGTGTTGCACTACCAACCTGAAGATTGTGGGTTCGATTCTCTGCTCCACCAAGCTACCACTGTTGGGCCCCTAAGCAAAGCCCTTCACCCCTAATTGCTCAGTTGTATAAAAGAGGTAAATGTAAGTCGCTCTGGATATTTTTATATATTTTTTTTTTTTAGTTCCATCTCTCTCTTCTTCCACACACTCTTTCTCACTCCCTCTCTGTACATTGCGCTATATTGTTTCATTTCTTTTTATTTAACTTTCACTTCCTCAATGTACATCTGGATGATGCTGGATGATGTCATGCTATGTCTGCATTGCAACAAGAAAATTCTCTCTCTCTCTCTCTCTCTCTCTCTCTCTTTCATTTTGGTAGCACTTTTTGTCTTTAGTGGGGGGTCAGCATCCCCCTTTTACATTTTTACAAGCCTAAATTTCCTGATCCCTTAAAATGTCTTCCAGTTTCCTTCATATAATTTGGGCTGCAGATCCTAATTCAAACCACCACGACTAAATCTGCAATCAAAGCACGGCAGCTAAAATTACATTCAAATATAATAGTTATTACATAATTACACGGTATTACATGACATTAGATCAAAATTACATGGAAACGTTATCGTTCTGACTAAAGTTTCAGAATAAAGTTGTACATTTGCATCGACTGAGGCTTAGTGTCAAAAAAGATCATAACAAAGCCGAGTAAAGTTGCAAGTCTGAGAAGCTACTTTTCTGGTTGTAAAGTATGCACGTTTAAAAAATAAGGAACAAGGGGGAAAAAAGCTTTTTAACTGCCTGACAGGCCCCATTTAATGTTCGCATCTAAATAATAGCTTTTCCCATGTTTTAATATTAGAAACATTAAAGTTGAACCTTTAATGCTCAACTTTTTAATGGACAAGGAACCGTTAACAGAATGGAGTTGTAATAAAGCCTTTATATATGGTTATTACCATTTCGTTAAAGGTTCCTCATGGGTCCTATATGGTTATTACCATATATAAAGGCTTTATTACAACTCTATTTCTAACAATTACAATTCCTTATTTTGTAACAACTTTCTGCATCCACATTGAATAACTGGAAAATATTAAGTCACGCAGTTGAACTCAACGTTCTTAAATTTGCATTCTGCGTCTGCCTCAAAAAAGTAACGCCATCCTAACCAACCCTAAAAACATTTTTAACAGATAATGTATGAATTAAACAACCTATGGACTTTCTTTCTGTTAAAAAAAAAAAAACACACCGTGACCCTAACACACATTTTCAGAATACAACCCTAGTGTCTACATAGCTTTTATGAGGATTATCTATTTTATTAGACTATACCAATACAATTTGGATAAGCATCTACCCTGATTAAGGTTTAACACGCATATGTGTCCTAGATCATTAGATTATTACTCACAATCATGAGTGAAAACCAGAAAAATCATTAAACGTGTCAGAAAGCTTAAATTCTGCCGCACTCGTTTTATTCTACTTTTTAATTTATTTTACTTCCAATCTGATTTTCCTAATAATGCAACGATGGTAAAATATTTCTTGCTGAAACCTGACCTGTATGTCTTGAGATAAACTTGACAGCTGCTATCATTTTTTTTTTCATTTAATGTACAAAAGCAAAGAGAATCTTGGGAGCAATCTGTCCATCAAGGCTTAAGTGCTTTTTTTATTGCCTCAGTTTGGAATAAATGTATAAGTGACTTTCTCTTTAAACTACCCTGTGTAGGCTTCAGCGTGCTCACCACCTGTTCCTTACCATTATTACGCTGTGTCTTGTTAACCTTTTTGAATATTACTGGCAACTTATTTTTATTTTTTTTGGTTACATTTTAGAATCTGTCTTCGTCCATTTTGTTTAGTTTCTGTAAAGTTGTATTTAGCAGTTAAGATTCACGTTTCTCATCATTTGCAGGTCCAACGTATTGATAAGTTATGAATTTTCTTTCCTTTTCTTAAATGATTAAATTATACGTTAATATTCATCTTGATTGAATGCTCAAGGGTTGTCTTCTCAAGGATAACTAATTAGAAGAGATCTGTAATAAGGTACTAGTTAAGATCTGAAATAAGATACTAGTTAAGATCTGAAATAAGATACTAGTTAAGATCTAAATTAAGGTACCAATTAAGATCTAAATTAAGGTATTATTAAGATCTAAATTAAGGTACTACTTGTAAAATAGGATACCAGTTGAGATCTGAAATAAGGCACTAGTTGAGATCTTAAATAGAGTACTAGTAGAGTTTTTTAAATAAGGCATTAGTTAAGATCTTAAATAGGGTACCAGTTGAGATGTGAAATAAGGCAATAGTTGAGATCTGAGCTAAGGTACTAGTTGAGATTTGTAATGATGTACTACTTGAAATATTAAATAAGGTACCAGTTAATATCTGAAATAAGGTACTAGTTGAGATCTTAAATAGGGTACTAGTTGAGTTTTTAAATAAGGTATCAGTTGAGATCTAAAATAAGGCTAGTTGAGACTAGTTATTTTTAGTAATAGTTGAGATCTGAAATAAGGCACTAGTTGAGATCTTAAATAGAGTACTACTAGTTGAGTTTTTAAATAAGGAGTTTTAAAATAAGGCACTAGTTGAGATCTACTAGTTTGGTTTTTTAAATAAGGCACTAGTTAAGATTTTAGATAAGGTACCAGTTGAAATCCGAAATAAGGCAATAGTTGAGATCCGAAAAAGGTACTAGTTAAGATCTCTAAACAGCTCATGTAGACTAGATGCAACCCTGATTATTATAATGTTCATTATTCTAGTTGACATATAGTAGGCCAGGATTAATCCTGAGCATGAATCACAAGGTTTACAGGTTTTTGTTTTAAATACTATTGTGTTTAAATACTGTTTAATGGACAGGATTTACGTCTAAGAGTCTATTCTTCTTCTTGTGCCTTGTGGTGTTCCGGAGTTTTTAGAACTTGTCTAAGAAAAACTTGTCTAATAAATATAAAAAAAAAAGTCTTAAAAAATTTGGAGAAAAAAAAAGTGTAAACTGTACACACACACACACACACACACACACACACAACACTAATTCCTGCCCTTGTCTTATCATTTTCTTTTTAGTTCGGTTTTCCATCAAAACTGATTGCCATTTGACATTTTTCCATCAAGTGTACCTGTCACCCGAATGATCTGGCTGATTTAAATGTATGTGTGCTGTCCACGCAGACACGTATCTACCCATAAGATGAATGGCTATGCCTGCATTCATATCACAGCAACTTAATAAATGCTATGATTATTGATATACTTCATTTGCTTGTCTTTCTTTCTCCTTGTTGTCAGGCGTATAAGGGCCTTTTATGAGGGCTGTTAGATCAATGTTCAGTCCCAGTATGAGTTGTGTTAAGGATACATGATTGATTTTATGGGTGTGTGAACCCTTGCTATCCACTGAGCTGAGGAATTGTATGAGTTCGTCAGTGTCAATTCTCTAGTATGGTAAAAGTAGTGTAAATAATTTTTATATTTTGCCTTAGGTGTTGTCTTCTATATTCTATATTTTTTAAAAATATATATTTTAGAGGGCGGACATATTTTGCAACTGTACCACTAGATTTCCATGATTAGTGTTGTTAGTTAGTGTTATTGTCTAGGTGTCAGTGATTTATGTTGTAGCTTATTTCCATTGTATATCAAGTGAGTATGAGAATATAAGGGAGACTAAATCTAGAGTTAGATGTGTGTAAAAAAAAAAGTGTCACCTTGTCTGCCTATATATATTTAGTGTGATATGATATTACATTGATTTTTTTTCCATGCGACCAAAATAGTATTAGTGAGTAATAATGGGTGAGGAAGTCTTCATAGAGCTCGGGGGCTTTGTGCACAGGAGCATTGTCACGCTGGAGTAGTGTTCGTTTTTTGGTAACTGTGAAAGAATAATGTAATGCTAACAACATACTACATACAATATTCAGGGACAATATAAATACGTTCCCATACATAAGAAAAATAACATGGTTATAGAGTGGCTTCCCAGATCCGCAGATCCCACCCCAGTTGATTTTTATGTAGAGCATATTATATAAATAAAAATGGTTTTCATAGATAAATGTTTTTTTTTCTATGTATAAAAACATATGGGACACCCTGTACATATTCTACACAACTGTGTGCTTCCAAAAATATAACAATTTGTAGAGAAATACACATTTCTGTGGGTTTGTTGGCAAGGCGGCCACATATATAATGTAAAAGCCAGTTGAGATCTTCAGGTCTGTAAAATCGCACAAATCACAGACTTATTGCAGGTTATACAACTCTACGCCTTTAAAGTGAGGCCAACTCACAAGTTGTTTGTCCAAGTAAATTGGATTCAGTCAATAAAATACTGGAAGCTGGGTAGCCTTGGCTTTGCTTTATCCTAGCAGGGTAGAGCCTTAGCATTTTAACAAAACTTGTTTCTCTTTAATTTTACTGTGATGGCCTTGGCTTATAGAAAACCAACCCTCTACCGCATTTAACAGCAGTAAGTGATATATATAACCAATGCTTTCACATGTGTTATTAAAGAATAAAGTAAAGGCAAGTACAATCTAGTGCCTGTCTGGCATTAGAGTGCTCTGCGTGCTCCCAGACGGTGGAAAAATGTATTTGTTTTAGCTTAAAAAAAGCATAATTGGTCTTTCTGTCTACCTGAGCTAGATGGTATTATTCTCTCCTAATTAGTCCGATTAGAGCCCTTCATTAGGGATGTTCTGCTGATCTGGAATCACTGTGCTTATGATCAAACTAGGGACCCTTCTGATGTAGCAACACTATTCACTTTACCACCGTTCAAGCAACAGTACAAAATGATGCTTGTCGTTAGGTTTTATGGGTGGGACCATCTATTAAATGCAAATGGGGCAACGTCTAAATTGAGGAAGTCTTCATAGAGCTCAGGGGCTTTGTGCACAGGAGAATTGTTGTGCTGGAACAGTGTTAGTTTCTTAGTCACTGTGAGAGAATGTAATGCTACAACATACACTTTTTTATCCAATTAGTCCAATTACAGCCTTTCATTAAGGGTGTTTTGCTGCCCTGGAATCACACAGTTGTACCCTGTGCTCATGATCAATCCAGGGATCCTTCAGGCAACACTATTCACTTTACCACCATTCATTTATTAAATTAAATGCAAAGGGGCAACGTCTAAATTGAGGAAGTCTTCATGGAGCTCAGGGGCTTTGTGCACAGGAGCATTGTCGTGCTGGAACAGTGAAAGAATAATGTAATGCTATAACATCCTACATACACTTAGAATATACTGGATGGTATTATTTTCTCCTAATTAGTTCAATTAAAGACTTTTATTAAGGATGTTTTGCTGCTCTGGAATCACACAGTTGTACCCTGTGCTCATGATCAATCTAGGGACCCTTCTGATGTAGCAACACTATTAACTTTACCACCATTCAAGCAACTTAAATTGGTGGTAAGATGCAGGAAAAAATGAGAGCATCACTGTGTAACTAGCATTCTCTCTAACAGCAAATCAGCAGCACACGCAGTTCATAAGATGCGTTCATCTGTGTTTATCAAGTAGTGCATGCATCATCGTTCTGTCATGGTCCCAGGAATAAAGACAATCTCCTGGATGTATCTCTCATTAAAGAATGGGCCTAGTCTCAAAATGTCAGTCTTTCTAAGGTATTTTTAGGGGGCCGGGTTTCACTCGACTGAGCGCTCGGGTGGTTTCATGGGGTGCATCCAGAGAGCTGATTAAAATTGTTTTTCATGTCACCTTTTCAGACCTAATACTGCTAGATTCTGTGTGTGTGTGTGTGTGTGTTTGTGTGTGTACAGATACACAGAAGACATATGCAAACATGGTAAAATGCAGCAAATATGCTGGCAGGACTGTGTTTGCTTACACAACCAGCATTAGGAAAATCTTTTTGTCCCTAGAGGGACTTCTGACCTATTTTCCTATATGACTTTGTTCTTTAATTAATTAATTTAAACAAATGATATTGTCCTTTGAAAATGGATCCATTTTTTAGCATTCATATTCTTAACAAGAGAGGCTATTTATACCAGACTGCTGACATGAAACAAGCAATGAATGATCTTCTGTTGCAACAGGACAGAGGAGGAATGAGGAGTTGGAAGGAAAGGAAGAATAAATATACACCCCTTTATGCTCACTGTAACCCCTCCGCAATCCCCATGATGTTACTTCCTCGTAATTAAATGTGCTTCCTTTCTGAGATGATCACAACTCGTATCCATGCTGCTGGTCTTTAAATGCTTAGCATTTTTACAGTTTTTTTTTTTTTTTGCAAGAAAGTGAGCCCTATTTTTCTCCTCCTACTGAAGGCCAGGCACCCAAAGCTTTGGCGATTTATCAGGGAAGCAGAGAAGCCGTAATCACCCTTAGGCTGGTTCGAGGTCCATAAAGCCATTCAGCAGGCCTCATCAGCATGCAATGAACACCGTGGCCCGCTTTCAGACACTGAATGCCACCTCGAAACGGTCTGTCTTTAATCTCACTCTCATTCAGCTGGCCGAGGCCATTTGGGCTTCAGCTGGGTGATAAAGACAGCTCACTCACTCCTTTTTGTCTCACTGTGGCTTTCTAATAACCCCGTCGGTTTTACACCTACACCATTATTAATATAAACCCTGATCAAATAGCAACAAACCTGTATGGACTGGATCAGTGTAGAGAAATCGATTTGAGATGAATAAAACATTGCTCACAGCTCCTGACCCCTTAACCATCAAGAAGTACTTCTATAAAGATCTATGAGATATATATATATATATATATATATATATATATATATATATATATATATATATATATATATATATATAAACATACATATAAGCAGGTCACAATTCTATAAATATTCCAAAATTGAAAAAAAAATTGCTGTATTTAATTACAACTCATAAAAATACATTCGATAGTAACTTTTATGACAGCCACGTCTGGTAGGTCTTTTCCATGCATCGTATCCTTGAACCTTTTATCAAACGCTTTTCTAATCTGTCTGTCTTTCTAACTCGGCTGAATTCAGCGCCACAGACAGCCCTCTCTGTACAATTGAAGACTTTGACAAGTGCACTGACAATGAAAAACACACTGGAGCAAGACATGCTATCTTACGCTTGCCAGAGCCAACCAGTACCATAAAGAGACAGCAAAACCACTGGTTTCAACCAACCGTCCCTTTCACCTGCTAAAATTCACACACAAGCTCAGATGTCTAAAAAGTGTCTTTAAACTGTCTTTACCAAAAAGTCCACTTTTTTTTTTTATTGAAAAAAAATAAGCATTATTGAAGATTATTACCATTAAATATAAGTAGACCTTCACACCAGTGGTGTAGCTGGGGGTGCCTGTACCACGAGGTCTAGTCCATCTTGCATAAAATAACATTATTATATTTTATACATCTCACCTTGCTGTGACCTTAAGCCTGTTGGGATCAATTCCAAATTTTATCCGCTGGTTAAAAGAATTATTGCGCTATAAATCCCATTAATATACATCGATGTAATGAGATTTATGAGTAAATGCATGTCACCACAACCCAGTCAGAGAGACAGAAAAATGGATTCTGATAGTAGGTATATAAAGTTTCAAAAATGAAAAAAAGAAACCTATTAGGGCCAAAAACAGCCTCAATTTTACTGTACACATTAAAAATTAGGGGAAGTGGTTAAGGTGTTGGACTACCAACTTAAAGAGCCTGGGTTCGATTCCCAGCACTACCAAACCACCACTGCTGAGCCCCTGAGCAAGGACCTTAAACTGCAATTGCTCAGTTGTATAACAGGAAATAATGCAAGTTGCTCTGGATAAGGGCTTCTGCCAAATTGCCAAATACCGTAAATGTAATAGTTGTTTTGTTAAAATAATTAATAACACAAAAAACAAAAAATTTTAAACTAATTTAAAGGTTTCAAAAAATAGATTTAAATAGAATTACTTAAATTTTACAGTAAAATATTTGAGTCTTGATGACCATAAATTGATGATTAGCTCTGACGTCCGAAAGTTTTCTCATCTCTCCTTGCGCTAGCGAAGGACTGAGATGAAAGCATGCTGGAAGCTTGAAATCAGATGGTGCCACTACGCCTGTCAATCAAACATCCACCGGACTGCCTGCTCACAGCAGCTTCTAGAAGGTGCCAGACTCTGAATCACTTCAACTCCCCATGCTTCTGCATCAATAAAAATAAAGATACTGGTTATATTTCAGTAATATGACTCAGCCAGCATTTGTACTGACACATGAATATTCATGTGTGCTCTAGAGCGGAAGTGTTGATGCTGAGCTTTATAACTCTGCATGAGACTTAATTATAATAAACAAGACACAATGTGTCCATTTGTGGCAAAACAAATACCCGCAAAATAATAATCAGGTCCAGACACACAATCTTCTACACAATCCTGGGATTATTATGTTTTAGTGTCTCGGGTCATTATTTATATTGAGGATTCTTAATAACTGATTTTACAGAATAGCAGAGACATTTACTGTACAACTGAACAATTGGGGGTTTAGGGTCTTTTTTAGGGGCCCAACTGTGGTCACTTGGTGGTGCTGGAAATCAAACCCATAATGTTCCGGTTAGCATTCCAACAGCGTTGACTATTGAGCTACCAATTTAATAGTTAATATATTAAAATTATCAACTGGATAAAAAGAGTCTACTGCTGGGTGAACTTGTAAATGTCATATTTTGGTTCGGTTCTTCCACATGGAGAAACGTGTCAGGAGTGATGACAGAGGAGGGATAGTGAATATATCGGTAGGAGGATGTTAGAAATGAAGCAACCAGGCAGAAGACCAAAGAGGAGGTATATGGATGCGATAAACGAGGACATGAAGTTAGTGTGTGTGAGTGAAGAGGATGTAGAGAATAAGATTAGGTGGAGACAGATGATTCGCTGTGGCGACCCCTAAAAGGGAAGAGCCGAAAAGTGAAGAAAATTAACAATGAAATAATTTTACCGCTTATTTTCTTGTGATTTAGGAAAGCTAGCAAAGTAGGAAATGTAAGAGCTCTATAAACCCGCCATAATTGTGATTGCCACGGCAGTAAAAGACAACTGTAATGTCAAGGTCATGATGGAAGAGACTAAAACTCTGTTTAAAAGGGTATAAAATCTATAAATTTTTGTATAGCACAACTAACCACTATGCATAAGTAACACAGCAAAAGTTGCACATTTGTGTTTATTTATTAACTGTTTTTATATTATCTTAAACCTAATCCAGACAGGGTATTTTTGTTTACGGAGCGTTTTTATATCTTAAAAATCAATTTTTTGGCACTGTATTTATACAGTCAGTTTATTCTGTCTGTACAGTACTGAAAGTGCATAAAATTAAATGATTTTATTTGATATAAATATAGAGTTTAGTGTCTCCATCTCATTTCAGTCACAGCATAACATTAGAAGTGGTCCAATATTGCCATGCATTTAACTGTTGTTTTTTTTTACAAGTTTACAACGCTGTCTCTCACACTTTTCTATCAATGATACTGTATATCATCGGGTCCGCGAGCGTTTTTAGTCCTTGCAGGCGAATAAGTTTGCATTTACAGCATTCAGCGAACATCCTTATGCAGGGACACTTACATTTAAGTCTTTTATACAACTGACGAGGTTAAGGGCCTTGCTCAGGGGTCCTACAGGGGCAGCTTGGTGGTACAAATCAAACCCACAATTTCAGATTGGTAGTCCAACACCTTAACCATCCCCACAAAACATATGTATATTTATTTACATTATATTTACATATTCAGCATTTGGCAGACGCCTGTATCCAGACTTACAATTAGAACATTTATTTGCATTACTGTGAGTTTTAGTGTGTGAGTCTGAGTCTAACTGTGTCTGTCTGAGTGTATTAAAGATGCAGAGACACGGTAAAAAAAAATAAAGCTACCGTTCTCTTATATTGTCTACCAAACTTCGCCAAATACGGGCATTCCTTTGAGAAACGTATCCAGTAAAATCCGTGTGTTTGATTGATATCGGTTCACACAGCATGCATATTTGCTTGGCCTGCACTGTTTGGTGCTTGCTAGATGGTTTGAGAATGACTACCTCTGGACATGTGCCCCTGTGCATGGTCTGTTGTGTGTGCTGCTTGATAAGCCTTTCCAGCTTCTACTATTCGGTCCCCTGTAGCACATACGGTGTGGCCTGATAAAGCTAAAAGAATCTGCTACACACACCAGCATATTCTGCAGGTGCACACACTCGCACAGAAAATGCTAGGAAGAATTTTATTTTAGTTTTTTTTTTTTCTTTCACAGCAGAAAAATGATTATGACAGCAGTTATGTTGCTTCTCTGTCTGTGAGATGGGGGGACATGCTAGAGAGTAAATTTAGCCTGTAGCAGTATGACACATTGGTTTTACATAAACTCTGGTAACAAAAAAAAAACTGCCTGGCTTTGATATAAATACTGTTTATTAGCTCGGGTTGTTCGGTGTGTGTTTTGAATTGTAATTAACTAGAAAATCTAAAGGTTAGTATCAATATACAATATCTATAGAAAAACAACAAGCTTTTTAGTCTACACTGAAAAATCGGGGTTGCTTGTCATCGATCTTAAGGAAGCCCTGGCTATGTTAAGCACTAAGTAACGGTTAGATTTGCGTGATGAAGCCGAGCCAAACATGGCCTACTAAACGTGCAGCATGCGACGGTCTCAACCTGTCACTCAGCACCACGGTCTTCGCCAGGTGCCGCTCTCTGATAAGCAAGTGCTCAAAAGAAAATGTAATGCGACTTGATGCAATGTGTCTTTTTTTATGCTTTTATTAGTCATGGCGTGTCATAATTCTTAGAAAACACACAAACGTGATTTTATTTTCTGGTATTATAATAAAGATTTGACTTCTAACACTTTGCTTTTTTTTTGTTTTGTTTCTTTTACATCTGGCAGACATTCTTATACAGAGCGACTTACATTTATCTCTTTTATACAACTGATCAATTAAGGGTTAAGGGCCTTGCTCACGGGCCTAGCAGTGGTGGCTTGGTTGATCCTCCATGGCCGTGGCAATCACAATCTTCAGGTTGGTAGTCCAACAATGAGCCACCACTTCCCGTTTCTCACAAAAGATCTTTGGTATTACCACCACTCGGTGTATTCTCTCCCTAACAAATGGGTTCAGATAGATCTACACAGGTTGCACTGTTAAACACAGGCCAACAATAATAACTTATTTATATGCTTCACCGGCATCAATTAAAGTAATTAGGCCATGATGGTCAGCCCTCATTGCTCTCACGCCCAAACTTTAATCTCCATATTAAATGCGAGCTTGCACGGCAGCTCCTTCGGTTCTGTTAACTTGGTTAGGTCCACTAAATAGCATTAGCAAATTATCAGGGAGTACATGAATTGGTTTTAAACAAGCTTCAGAGTTTAAATTAAACACATCTAGCTTGCAGTTGAAACAGCATTTCGGAATCGTTTGCATTCGCTGCACGTCTTTCCGAAAGCTTTTTTCCATTTTTTCGGAGAGATTGTGCGTAAACATGCTACTTTGTATTTGCTGAAACGCTACAGATACATTCACATTACTGAGCTGAAATGACAGAAATACCTAAAAATAGCACAAATATGATTTCTGTGCCATATGAACAAAAAAACATTTCATCATTCCAAATCTTAAGGGGCCCCTATGTGACATGAAAAAGCCAGATCGGAACGGAGTCCGAACAGAATGCACAACGAGGCTTTTATCCTGAAGCACCTCTGTGTATGTGTGTATGACTTTGGCTTTGCCATTGTTTCATTCAATTTCGAATCAGCAGTCTGGTACAACAAAAGAAAACACCGAACAGCAAGGATTACATTCAGCTAAATGATGGAGAATAAGTGATTTACTTGGTTGTAATTATTCATTCATTCGGGGTCACAGGGATCTGCTGGAGTCTATCCCAGCCATCTCTGAAAGGGTGAAAGGCAGGACACCCTGGACAGGTCACCACTCTATCACAGGGCCACACACACTTACACGGGCAATTTAAAATCACCAATCAATCTAACATACATATTTTTGGACTGTAGGAGGAAACCGGAGAACCCGGAGTAAACCCACGCAAGCATGGGGAGAACATGCAAACTCCACACAGAAAGACCCCTGTCTGGGAATCGAACCCGGGACATTTTTGTTGTGAGGTAACTATGATAACCACTAAGCCACCGTGCTGCCCTGATTGCAAAAAGTTTCCTTTAAAACTGGTACCCAGGTAGCAAATATTTCTGGCCCGGATTTGGCATGAATCTGCCACAGCTGGCATTTAATCTTCAACGGCGTAAGATATTTTAACCTAACACGGCCCAGGTATGGTAGAGTGGAACTGCAGCAAACCAGATGTGGGCCAGTTGTTAAGTGAATTATTAGTGGCCAGTCTTATCCCACAATTCAACTGTAATTTTGGATACTTTGAAGAAAAGAGATTGTGTAAATACAGCACACAAAGCATAATGATAATGGGACGTAGTTTAATACATTTAGGTTGACATAGCTTTTTTTGGATTTAACATCGTCAGAAAGTTAAACGTTAATGATGTATAATCGTAGCTGTTAAATTGAAATGTAGGTCAAGATGACACCAGGCATCCTTATTTGTATCAGTGTGCTGGCACGGTGGGTGGCATGTTGAAAAACTATATATGGAGTTTTTACGCTCTGGGTGACTTGGGTAGGTTTTTTCACCGACCCGACAAAAAGCTTTTGTTGAGGCTGACATTTGGAACCAATTTATTTGGTCCTACATACCAGAATAGGCCCAGATATATTAATACATTTGGCTGAAATATAGCTATGCTGTGGGCCATTGTATCTAGCCCGAGTTGCCAGACCAGACCTGGCCTTACCAGTCATAATTTATTAATTAATTGCTGTCTTTGGGCCAAGTAGGTTGTGTGGCCCATCATTGGGTCAATCCAAATTTTGCTGTGTGGGTAAGGGTACTGGGGTATTTAAAAGCATTTCAAACAATTGCTTTAAAATTTATGGACATGCAGTAAGACAAGGACCATTATAATGTGAATTTCACGGGATCACAGATGTACACAATCTGTTTGTTCACAAAATCTCTTCTTCGGTCTTCCCCTATGCTGTTTTTTACCTTCTTACCTTACATCTGCTGCCCCTGCATCATCTTTTTATTGTGTACTTTGGGCACTCCTGCAGTGCAGGTTATTTAAGATGTATGCAGGTTCTTCTCAGTTTTGATCTCTCAGTCATAATACACCACCCTGCTCTTATATTCTCAAACCTTCTACTCCAATTCATCTGCACAAAAAGATGAGCGGTTCTGTTCTTGCACGTTCACTTGGTTTTATCTAGAAGTCATTTTTAAATAATGCGGCAGTTGTTTTCAAAGCCACATCCCTTGTGAAGTCCCAGGACCGACTCTTCTGGTCAGTAAATAATGGCCATCTTTGGATCCTCACTACTTTGAACGGCTTCAGAACAAAATTCAAAGATAGTCATGATGTCCTTGTGACTCTGACTTACTTCTGTCTGTCTTTTTTATCTGGTGCATGTCTAAAAGATTAAATCCTTAAAAAAAGAACAGTAAAGAAACCGCCAACGGTCAAATAATTTGCTATTAGAGGTAGGACTTGAGTCGGATTTTGATGTGACCTTGAGGTATTGACTCAGATTGTTAAACTAAATGAACCTGTCTTGCTCTTGGGCATCAGTCTTATTAAAAAAATAATCCTGGTCTGGATGAATGTTTTGTAAAAAAAAAAAAAAAAAAAAAAAAAAAAAAAAGTGCCATAATTATTTTACTTGCATAATCTTAATGTCTAATAATAGGCACAGTTTATAAATAAAACCAACTTTTGGTCCTGACACTTTTATTTGGACTTCCATTTGTGATGTGGACATTTTAACTTAAGACGCAGCTAGTTAAGTAACGCAGCTAGTCCTTGACATGGACAAGTGGCTGTAAGGTGCTTGGACACGTGGCTTTTTTAACAGACCTACTTGGTAGTACATAATACCAACAGCACACATGCTACAGCATACAACATGACTTGTGTGTAATTAACAAAAAACTATATAAATTGTACCTTTGAATTACTTTAAAGGATACTAACCATCCAAGTATACACTTTTTTTACAGGTATAAGATAACCATCAGACAAAAATTTCATACTTCCTGCTCAAGGATAAAGGCATATACCACCCTGATGTCAAGTTAAGCTGTTAGTTTAGAATCTATATTTCTTATCGGACCTTTTATGCATCTTATTTGACCTAATTTGTCATCTTTGCGCCATCCATAACTATATATGCTTACACTTTTATATATTCTATCCATATTTACTCTGTATTTACTGTATCACACATCCATAACTATCTATTCCTACACTTCTCTCTATTCTATTCATATTTACTCTGTATTTACTGTATCATAAATCCATAACTATCTATCCTTAAACTTCTCTATTCTATCCATATTTACTTTGTATTTACTGTATCATACATCCATAACTATCTATTGTTACACTTCTATATATTCTATCCATATTTACTCTGTATTTACTGTATCATACAAACACTTGTATGTATTTATTCATTTTGCTCTTCCTTGCACAGCTATAACTGTATCATACTATATACACCCTTATAGCTACCATATATACGTACGACTGCACCTTCTGTACACTATTTACCCACCTCTGTAATTATAAACCTTATTCTCTTATTTATTACACTGCTATTTATTGTAAATAAGCCACTTATGCACTTCTGGTTAGATGCTAACTGCATTTTATTGGCTTTGTACATGTGCCTTGGACAATGACAGTAAAGTTGAATCTAATCTAATCTAATCTAATTAAACTAGTGCTTTATCTTCATGAATGTATGCAATGGGAAAGTCTCAAAGAACATATTCAGCAGTAATAAAGCATAGTAAAAATAAATCTAATATTAAAATAGACACCTATCATCACCAGTCTAATATTGTTTCCCCTTTACACATACATTCCATCTATTATTTTTGCTGAGGCTCGATTTCCATGGAAACCACCCAAAAAGAAAGCTTAGTTCGGCAAAGCAGCAGCAGTAGTACCAGCGTCTGACAGTAATCACCCAGCGTGCCCTTCTGGCTTACTCACTCTACCTGCAGTCTGTACAAGACAGCATCAGGAAAAGTGGATAGTTAATTTGCCTGTACAGCTGGTGGATGAATCCATCGCATGCAGTATATAACCATAGTAGAATAAAGGTCCAGAAAAATGTTATATATCTGTATAAGCCCACATTGAAGAACGTGTTCATGTCACCATAGCAACCGTAGGAAGACTTTGGAACCAGGAAATTACAGCAGGTAACACTTTTTTTTATAAAGAAACACACAGGACAGGTTAATGCGCAAGATTTACAGGTGATCTACTAGGTGACTAAAAATTCAATTTTTAATAATAGAAACAGTTTTAATTAGTGTCAAATGGAATGTTAGGAATGCAACGTAATAATGTTACTTTGTTTTTAAATGTTATTTATTGTTTTTACTTAAAAAAAGAAAAAAAAATGAATAAAAAGCATATCAACCAAAAATATTCTTCTCAGAGCTTTATTAAATTAATAGCAAGACCTCAATTAACCTTAAAATAATGTGTTACAGCCATTCCTAAGGTGTTAATTAATTAATTAATTGAAAGATGCACCATTTTTTTTTTGCTAGTGATGTCTATAATGCCCTAGAATCTAAAAAAAATTAATTATATACTATGTATTAAATTATAGATCGTCATATTATACCGTCAGATTTTATTGTATGGCTTACTGCATGTTTGCGAGTATCAAATATTAGAAAGTGACAGAATTTATAAACTTGCCATTATTATATTAGTAGTAAAACATTTATCATGACTTAGCAATGTTTTATAAATACAGCGTGATTTGAATGACATAAAATTAGTATTACATTTACAGCACCTGTAATTCTTTTACACTAATAGTTCTAAGCGACAAATACACTGAATTATAACGCTATGACTATATATGGTATAGTCATAAAGCAACCAAAATATAATAAACTACAGACAAACGTTAACGTTTACTAAACGTTAACGTTTACCGCCAGCCAGTCACTGTTGGGTTCCTGAGCAAGACCCTTAACCCTTCCTGCTCCAGGGGCGCTGTATCATAGCTGACCCTGCGCGCTGACCCCCAACTTACTAAGATGGAATATGCAAAGAAACAAATTTCACTGTGCTGTAAAATGTATATGTGACAAAATAAAGGCATTTACATTTACAAAAAAAAGTCTAATGCAATTCACAAATACATTTATAAAGACAAAAGTATTGGGACACCTGACGTCACAGCCATATGGTTATGCTAAAAAACATTTCTTCCAGATTTCAGTTTTTCTCGTACATCTATAATAACCTCCACACTTCTGTAAAGACTTTTAACTAGATTGTGAAGCATGGTGGCGCAATAATGTAAGTGAGATAAGACACTAATGTCAAGCAAGAAGGTCTGGGGTAAAGTCTGTGTTCCATTTTAACCAATTCCAATTCAGATCCCTGTCCCACACAAACCATAACACACTATGTCTTTATGGAGGTTGTGGGATTTGTGGACAAGTGGACATCGTCATGCCCCATCATCATCTTTCATCTAGGTTTTGATCTCTCAGTCATAATACACCACCCTGTTCTTATATTCCCAAACCTTCTACTCCAATTCATCTGCACAAAAAGATGAGCGGTTCTGTTTTAGCAAGGTCACTGAATGTTCACTTGGTTTCATCTAAAATTCATTTTTCAAATAGTGCGGCAGTTGTTTTTAAAGCCACATCCCTTGTAAAGTCCCAGGACTGACCCTTTCGGGTCAGTAATTAATGGTCATCTTTGTATCCTTGTATCTGTAATATCTATAGTAACCTCCACACTTCTAAAAAAGGTCTGGGGTGAAGTCTGTGTTCCATTTCAACCAATTCCAATTCGAATCTCTGTCCCACACTGATCATAACACAGTATGTCTGTATGGAGGTTCGGGGAAAAGACTCACTCATGTCTTTGTGCTGATAAAACTTTAGTCATATAGTGTAGCTATGTTTTTTTAAATGCATTAGAACATGTTGAAATTGTGTTCATAGTTCATTAAATTTAGGACATGGCATTTGCACATCCCACTCACTTCTTTTTTTTTGCAGAATATTTCAGTCCACTAGTTGTTCCTTGTCAGTCACTTCTGTGTAATTTATTTCCTACCTTGGTGCTCAGCAGTATATGTGTCTGTCATGCTGGAGAAATGAAAGTGCACCTTGCCCATCACAGCTTATTAGAAAACACTCAGACATCTAAGTATTGCTTTCTGCCTGCTTTATGTCCATCTTATAGTCAATCCACAGTTCACTGCATGTGTTTGTGTGTGTGTGTGTGTGTGTGTGTGTGTGCATGAATGTCAAGAGAGAAATGGGCAAATATGGACAGTTATTCATTACATTTTTAACTTGGCCAGCTGTCTGTGGAAGCAGTCTAGCGTACACCAAAACCTGCAGGCGAGGAAGACTTGATGTGTGTTTCATCAGCTCATCAGCAAAGGGTCAGTGTAAAAAACCTTGGCTATGTTTCTAAACTCAGTCCTTAGTACAAGAGAGTCGGAAAATCTGTTCCTTTTGTCCCAGCTTGCAGCGTACTGACACCAGGCGATCAGGAGTCTCTCTGGATCTCTGGCTTAGGTATGTGAGAAGACAACAGACGTGCAGACAGGAGTGCACTAAGAAGTGAACTGGGAAACACTAAACTAGGGAGAACTTACAAAACAAGGCCAAAATTGAACAATAAGACAAACGGAACTGATTCTTTTAACTCTTTTATCCACTGCGTTAAACGTTTATTCATTTTATTACCTTTAGCTACCACGTCACCTTCGTCAGGGTCATGAAGGATCCAGAGCATCAGTCTGGATTTTTGCATATCGATTCCACCGATTCACACAGAAGAAATCCTGGATAAAACATACACACAATAGGAAGTATCCCAAACTCAGGATTAAAATGGGAATCCTGGAGCTGTGACACTGCTTAAAATTACGGCCTACGCAGGTGCTTAAATTAATGCCTGCACCGCCTACCTTAATTACATCATGCTCGGGACAGGTTGTCCCTCATGTTTCTAGACTGCTTTATCTTGTGTGTGTTTGTGTGTGTATTCGCTATTTTTCATTAAATAAATGAGTAATGCAAACAAACAGAGCCTCGGGCACAGGTGTATATTTGATTCACGACCTCACTGCCCGGCCTGCGGTTTGTGTTTGCACTATTGTATGCTTAGGACCTCCATGCAGCCTCTTGTCCCTCTCACATCTGCTTCAAATAACGCTTCTGCAGCCTACAAGTCCCATTTTCCTCATCTCATTGGTTGTGGTATTATCCTTTTGCTATTGCAGCTACACCGAGTATGATTTATTTGTCTGTTCAGCAGCCCCAATGTGCAAACCTGGTGTATTTCATTTTTTTTTTCTATAAATACCTACATTAGAATATGAAAATTTTCTCTTTTGCTTTTTCTGTGTGGTACATATTTCAGAGGTGTGTGTGAGTGTATGTCTGTGAGTTGGAATATTCAACAGTATAAACAGGGTTTTTTTTTTCATTATTAAGACATACAATAAAATAAAATTTATTCATGTTCTATACCCGCTTATTCCCTAATTCGGGGTCACGGGGATCTGCTGGAGTCTATCCCAGCCAGCTCTGAAAGAGAGAAAGGCAGGAGGGAGACACCCTGGACAGGTTGCCAGTCCATCACAGGGCCACACACACTCACACTCACTTCTACGGGCAATTTAGAATCACCAATCAACCTAACATACATGTTTTTGAATTGTGGGAGGAAACCTGAGAACATGGAGTAAACCCACGCAAGCACATGCAAACTATAAACAGAAAGAATCGAACCCCGGTCCTTCTTACTGTGAGACAACAGTGCAAACCGCTAAGCCACCGTGCTGCCCTAAAATAAAATTATTATATGTATTATTATTAATTAACATTATTTAAAAACTAAATGAAAATAAATATGGTAGCCAGGATTCATGCACACTGTAAACGTAGTGCACTAAAGTTTCTGCTTGCTTCTGTGCTACTTCAAAGTACTCCATGTCTAAAAAAATCCCTTCGCTGTCATGTATCTCACCATAGTGTGTGATATGGAGCAGAGAACCATTACTACCAGGACGTAATTAGAACTAAACAGAAATCATGTGGAAAAATCTGTTTCAAAATAGATCAAGTGGTGCAGGGGGGTAGCGTTGGTGCTCTAATGAAACTCCATGTTCCAGGATATTTGTGTAATGGTTTGAATTTGATTACATCCAGAACCTGCAGTCTTTTCCTGCCTCCCAAAAATATTTCCCTGGGTCGAATGACTACTATAAATTGCCACTGAGTTTGACAGTGTGTGTGTGTGCGTGTGTGTGTGTGTGTGTGTAGCCCTGTGACAGATTGGCATTCCATCCTGGATGTATTCCCACCTCATGTCCAGCGTTCATGGAATAAATTCCAGGATGAATCATTTACTGAACATGGATCAATGATAATAATTAACTTTAAACAAATGATTATTCCACATCACTGTATATCACCGCATACAAATCAGCACCACATGATGGTTTAACACTCGAGACGTTCTCAGATCAGGAATAAACCTGCGTGTTTCACTCCATCACCGAGATGGTCATAAACACAGACATAAAAGGGCATGTAACTGCGGTTGTAAAGACTGCCATAAAATGTCAATCTTTAAGCAAGACTGGCAGTGAAAAGGGATTAATCAGGCATGATGCCATACAAGCGTCATGTCTAAGGTCAAACCACTATTTCCAAAATAAAGGTAGACGACTTATGCCACCAGGTTAATGCAAGCTAGTGGGCGTTGGCTTATTTGCTTAGTTTAATAAGTACAGTTTGAAAGAAAATGGAAAAAGCTAAACATTTTTCTACTTTACATCATTTCTTCACTGCTGCTTTTTAAGATATAAAGCAAATAAAATAAGTTAAAAGTATTAAGCAAGAAGAATTTCTTATAAAGAAGTTTTATAAGCAATAAGGTCCCGGGTTCGATTCCCCTGCAGGGGTCTTTCTGTGTGGAGTTTGCATCTTCTCCCCGTGCTTGTGTGGGTTTACTCCGGCTTCTCCGGTTTCCTCCCACAGTCCAAAAACATGTATGTTAGATTGATTGGTGATTCCAAATTGCCCATAGGAGTGAGTGTGTGTGTCCCTGTGATAGACTGGTGACCTGTCCAGGGTGTCCCCCTCCTGCCTTTCGCCCTTTCAACGACGGCTGGGATAGACTCCAGCAGATCCCTGTGACCCCGAATTAGGGAATAAGCAGGTATAAAAGATGAATGAATTAATAATTAAGATTATGATGCATGTAATTGTTTTATTCTTCCCGCACTTGTCATTTGCATCACTTTTCTTTATTAAATTAAATTTCATACGTTATTTATTTACAGCATCAGTTTTCAAACTGTTTTTGTCAGCCAACCCCTTTAACCAAATAATTTACTTAAAGTACTCCAGAGATTTAAGTATATATTTCAATAATTTAACAGCACATTTGCATGTTTATTTTAAAAACATTGACTGTTTATCCAGTCTTATAAGTTTTAATCAGTAGTATTTATTCTATTAAACATTTGAACATATAAAATTTCATATTAGTACAATCCAAGTTCTATATACATTTTTTATTTTAATATTACATAAGCTGTTATTTTTTTTAATAAACATAATTTAATAATCTGCTTGTCATCAACTTACAAACGCCCTGCAATTCCCTTGTATGTTTGTGTTCTAAACATCCAAGAGCTTTTCTAGTGATTTCTATCCTGTACAGTATATCAGGGACAGTACGCAGTAAAACGGAACTTGCGACTGGTACCATGTTGCGACATAAAACACAGAGTTACACAAGCAGCTACACATAACAAAAAACATCACAGAACTAAGAAAAAGAGGGTAAGTAACGTGGTGCGAATAGGCAATACTTTAAAAAAACCTCTGTGCATATACGTTAAATAGCACAGACTAAATGAGAACTGCAAACAGAGTCACAGCAACATTAAAATTAAATGTGCAAAAATTTTAGGTGTCTGTGTTTATGTGGGTGGTGCTGTAAACATAGATTCCTGTGTGTTTCTGCTTATCCTTATATCAGACTTAGTTGTTTGGGAGGAGGTATGGTCTTTCATGCCATCACATTGTTCTGCAACTTAAACCAAGCATAAAAGTCAGAAGTAGTTGCCACATGTGCCAGGTGTCTTCACTGGATATGACTGTGGACCCACCTTCATCAATGCATTTACATGTACATTACACTAACAGCATTTGGAAGATGCCCAGAGCTTTATCTCGTTTATACAACTGAGCATTTGGGGGTTAAAGGCCCACAGTGGTGGCTTGGTGATGCTGAGAATGGAACCCCGGTCTTTCCAGTATCAGTCCAACACCTTAACTACTGCGCTACCACTTCTCACAGGTCCACATTTATTGATGGACCTGTTTAGATGATGTTGTGAACTTCAAAAGTTCAGATGAACTCCAGGTTAATGTCACTGCTATTGGTTGCAGCCTTCCTATAAAATTTGCCAGTTAGTGCTAAAGAGCCAGGTCCTAAAGAGCAAAGGCAGCTCCTGCCAGACAGGTTATCACCAGGTTCAAACTTAGTTTGGAGTGTCTAACGAGTAGTGTTTATAGTGGGGCAGTGGTGGCTTAAATGGTTAGGGTGCTGAGGTGCTAATCTGGAGACCAGGGAGACCTGGGTTAAGCCCCACACCCACCAGCTGATATCTGAAGACCAAAAACACCTGGGTTCACCACTGGCAAGCCAGCCACGTGTTTTCTAGAACCCTTGCTGTTAGTTCTACTTTTTTAAGTCATGATGTTATGGAAACTCAATCAATGCACACGAAAACAATAATAATCCAGAATTGTAAAAGTAGTGCAGTTTATTAAAATAAAATAAATAAATCCAGTCATGTACATAGATGTAATTTTAGGATTTAAACTTTTTAATCGAGAGCTTAAAAACGATTACACACTGCTTATTTAAATAACAACCTACACGGATGTGGTTAATCTATCCTTCTAAAGTAATACACACCATGTCTTTCTAGGTGTCACATTACCCGTTTGGTAATTTCTTTTAGAACGATAGCGCTAAAATGAATAGATATTAAAGCATCAGTATCAATGGTAGACAATGACATTTTTCTATCAGAGATGTTTGGTTATTCTAGTATGACCTCCGCTTTCAGTGGAGCAAATGACAAAAGACCCTATTATCTAATGCGTTTAGAGAAACGATGCTGGAAACTCATTTTATTTTGCGCTTGTTTGTGGAAAAGGGGCTGATTAGAGATTGTATGCGTCTTAGATCAAGGTTCTCTACTTCTATTCATGGCTAACATCTGTTTTTTTCTGACCATCATTATGTGCAATGAAATTTGGCGAATGAATATGTACTTCAGACAAAGTGGAATTGCTTTTTCTTTTCTTTTTTTTTATCCAGTCCTACACAGAAAACCCATCGCATCACTTCTTGATGAAATTATTATGTGCATGCAATTTATTCAAGGGTGTGAAAGTAACAGAAAGTGACATTTACTGTTATAAGATATTCATTAAACGCATTTCCTTTAATTCCCTTTCAATTGAATATAAGAAAAACAATCACACCAAGAAACTAAACTATCTTAGGTTGTGTTTAGCTCCATGGCAGCTGTGGGAAGCAGTCATCCGGCTAAAATTGCTTTGGAAGCAAGTTGGTGACCAGGACAAAGGCTAAACCAGTCCTATTTATGATCAATAATGTCTCTATGAATTAGAAGGTTAAATGATCCTCCAGTATGGGGAAACAGGGCAATTATGCTATAAGAGACACTGAAGTTTGGATAAAGAATCTATTAGGGACCGCTGAGCAACGGGTCAGGTGCTTTCACACTATATGGACCAAATTTTGTGGACATCTTACCAATGCACATGTCTTCTGCTAGTTTTTCTCCACACTTGATCGTCTTTGTGTGGTTCCTACTCTGGAACTAAGAGGAACGCTGTTTCAGTATGACAATGACTTGAAAAAACCTCTGAGCTCAATAAAGACATGGTTTGCCATAGATGGTGTGAAAATATTGAAGTGTTCCAAACAAAGCTGCAACCGCAACCCCTCTGAGCACTTTTGGAGCTCAACTGGATTACAGACAACATCTAATGTTAGTGACAGAGCCAGGATCCAAATCTGGTGAGAAGCATTTTCAGATGTTTGGAGGTTATTATAGGAGTAAGACTGAGACTAAATTGGAATAGGATGTTCAAAAAACACACACACACACACACACACACACACACACACACACATATATATATATATATTCTGGTGTCCCAGTCATTTTTACAATATAGTTTGACCTTGGGGTTTTTGTAATTGTAATTACATTAATGTAATTATTTTGTGTCTTTTTTGTATGTAACATTTCACATTCACTGCATTTGGCAGATGCTTTTATCTTATCTTGGGTCTTAAGGGCCTTGTTCAGGGGCCCACAGTGGTGGCTTAACCAGCAAGCCACCACTTCCCAACAAGCATTTGGCAGATGTCCATATCCAGAGTGACTTACATTTATCTCTGTTATACAACTAAGCAATTGGGGGCTAATGGCTTTGCTCACGTACCCAACAGTTGTAACTTGGTGCTGTTGGCAATCGAACCCCAATCTTCCAATTAGTAACTAAGAAGTTATTATTCTATCAGCCTAAATCAGGGACCTTTAACAAAGAAGATGATCCATGAACTTCCCTGAAGTCATTCTCTCCAAACATATCCTAACTGAGATGTTTAGTATACAGTATGGAAATAACTGACTCAGGCTCAGTAGCGAGTTTTATGTGGCAGGTTATTTAATCACAAGCATTTATGTAAATTATTTAGCTGAAGGTGGCTCGTTCAACCAGAGACCAGCTACAAGAAGCTCATTGAAGAAAGAGATTTCGCAGAGCTTCGTGGATCTTTTATTTTATTCACCCTCTCAGTTGTAATTAGCAAATTGATGGCATGAAATATTTACAGGAAAGCGAACAATAATTAAATGGTTAAAGACATACAGACAAATAAAGGCAGCACCATTTATTATCGCTGTGTGTGATTTAAAATGCATCTTGAACTGTTCCAGATGGAGTAACATGAAACACAGCAACGGACATTAGTAAAACTCGATATGGTTTTTATACTTATAAGGTGCAGAAAAACTCCTGGTTACATCCTTTCAGTTGACTGTGGAAAGGAAGCGATCACACACTCCGCTGTTATCCAGATGAAGATGTGTCTGGTTTTGAGTCTGGTTCCTCTCAAGGTTTCTATTTCAATAGCAGGGAAATTTTCTTGACCAGTATTGGTAAACTTCTAGTACTACTTAGGGTTAGAGTAAGCATTTTTTTTTTAATTATTCATTTAATTAACTTCTAATTAACTTAAATCACTTCTGATTTGATGATGCATTGAATCCAGAACTTACGCCGGAAACACACGCTAATGTAATCTTTAGAGTCAAAGGTTACTCATAAAACAGCTCACAAATCTTATTAAACTTTACACATTTAAAAGTAAATGTAAATTGAAAAATGACATCATAAATTATATTTTTGTCAGAGCTATATTTTTCTGTGGTAAAATATGATGTCATACCTTTACACTTACAGTATTTAGCAAACACCCTTTTCTAAAGCAACTTACATTTATCTCATTTATACAACTGAGCAATTAGGGGTGGCAGCAGTGGCAACTTGGTGGTACTGGGAATCGAACCCCGATATCTTTCCAGGTATCAGTCCAACTCCTTAACCACTGCGCAACCACTGTCATAAAATTTTAATTTAATACCATGACACGGAGAAGACACTGGACCCAGAGCTCCGTCAGACGAATGTGCTAATCCTCTAAAGTCCTCTAAATCCAGACCTTTGCATTATCTCTGTTTCCCCAGGCACATTCTGCAGCATCTGCGCAAACATCGCCAGAGCTCCCTGGCCAAATGAACAAAGAAAAATCAAACACGATATTTTTGCATCAAGGTCTTATACTCACATTTTTCTGTCATGTTACAGCACTCAGAAACAAACCCCCAGGTGCTGATGCAAATTCTCCCAGGTTGCTGGGCTAATTTGCTGCATCTCTTCACTTTGTATTATTTCTATAAGACGCTGGCACCAACTCAAGATATAAAACTCAAGCAGTCCTTTGAAAGAAGTCTCCTACCTCAGCTTGGTTTTTGCTTGACAAAAATACTGAATTTTCCAGAAGCCTGCATCAGGACATGCTAATTTTTCAGGCACTTATTAATGGTAAGAGCAGCGTACCAAATGCCAAGTGTTATCTGTGCGTCACTTCAGACCACCAGCAAAGTAGTCAAGGGGGAAAAATTTGGCACCTAAAGCAAATCTGCCCGATTTAGGCAGGTCCCAATGAGATGGGCTGATGAATATGCACACTGTGTGCAAAAAGATACAGCCGTTGCTCAGTAATTATGCTACAGTTCACCAACATGTTAACTGGAAACAATTAGGTAATCAGTGCCTTACCTATATCACTGCCACCCTTACAAAGAAAACAATTGAATTGGGTAGACTGTGTGTATTTGTGCAGACGGCTTTGTGTTGGCATCAACTTAGCATTTTTTTTCTCCTGGATAAAGACATAAAGAAAAGTAGGAAGTCGTAGCTTAGTGGTTAATGTGTTGGACTGCCAATTGGAAAAATTGGGGTTTGATTCCCAGCCGCACCAAGTTACCACCAATGGGCCTCTGAGCAAAGCCCTTAACCACCAATTGCTCAGCTGTATAAAAGGGATAAATGTAAGTTGCTCTGGATAAGGGTGTCTGCCAAATGCTAGACATGTAGGTAGGCAGGTAGGTGAGTGGTTAGGTTGGGTTTTAGTAGGTAGGTAGGTGGATAGATAAATAGAACTTTATTGTCATTGCAAGGTACAAGTAAATAGCAACGAAATGCTGTTTAGCATCTACCAGAAGTGCAAATAGTAGTACTGTGCAAATGCAGATAAATATGTACAGTAATAAATAAGGCTATGTGAGTATGTGCAAGTATTTACAGGAAGTAAAGTGTAGGTGTGCATATAGTGCATTGTATGCATAGTTGCAAAAGTGTGCATTGTGTACATTGTACATGAGGTATATATTTTTATAGACAAATAGTGTGATAGCATTATAAAGTTCTTTATAGAATATACAGACTATTTTATA
This sequence comes from Bagarius yarrelli, assembly GCA_005784505.1. Lineage (NCBI taxonomy): Eukaryota > Metazoa > Chordata > Actinopteri > Siluriformes > Sisoridae > Bagarius > Bagarius yarrelli. The sequence continues at coordinate 2,214,222 of VCAZ01000001.1, read as the reverse complement.
CAGAGAAAGGAAAAAAATATAATAATTTTTTCCACCGTATTTAATAAAGACTTTCAGCTGATTATCTACGTGAACCTCAGGATTTAAGTCAATGCTATTCATACGTCTTAACCACATCTACAGTACACCCACCTTCTAAAGAAAGAATAAACGACACAAATAAGGAATGATCTGATCGGCGACTGTCTTGCTGAGTTATAATAGAAAACATTATCAGACGTACTTCCGTATGATGACTCGGTTGATTTAAATTGATTTTCCTCTTTATACACATTTCGCATGCATGTTAATGAAACCTTGTATTTCATTCTTCTAGCAAAAAAAATTTTATAAATCATTGAATCGCAAAACTATCGATTTCCTTGCAGGTCATTTAAAATTCCACTTATCAAATAATGAACTTTTCTGAATTCAGGTGTGCTCTAATAATAATAATCACAGTGCAGCTCGGGAATAGCACAAAGTATTACAGTCAAGTGCATTGTCTTCCTACAGCTATATTTCATTTAGCTTTTTGAGCTTGTGCAATGTATCTCAGCACACTCCATATCATGGGCAATGACCTTGGGCAGCTAGACAAAGTGAGTATGCTCTCACCTTCTTGCCTCATTTGCCTCGGTATAGATTTCCATGAACACATTTCTTTTAAACTAAAAAAAAATCCTTTTACAGCCTACGGCCCATAGAAGGATGAGAAGAAAGGGACATTCAGATACTTACAGAATGTAAGACATGGTAATAAATCTGAATACCAAGCCTAAAGCAGTCCCATTTTGTTCGCATGGAGAGGAATTGAAAAGGAGGACTACATTTAAAAAAGCTAAAAAATGATTCGTTTAATAAATTGTGCTGCGATTTAGATAAGCATTAATAGTTTAAGAACTAAATGGATTTTACTGTACTTTTACTGAGAGTTTATGAGTCCATGCATGAGGTTATTAAACACATGCTACACTATATATTTTATATCTTTTAGTTATTGTAAATCTTTATAGCCATTTTAAATCTCAAAATGGTCAATTTTTTCTAAAAAAAAATCAATATGACATGCTATTTTATTGACATGCTATTTTATTTTCAACCAGTGAGAATATTTTGTTGGTGTCAGAGCAAATTAGGGCTGCGTGCATATATTATCTTCCAGGATTACTGCACCGGGCCTCTATTTTTACCTCTTCCTCTATGGACTTTCTTTAACTACTTTTTAGCACGGATAAACATTTAAACATATAAAGGATTCATGTATAAACAAGTCTAAACAAAAATTATACAAAGGACACTGCAATTTATCATGTTGCTGGGAGAGCTGAGACATCTTACTGGCTACTGTGGATTAGAGTTGTTTCCAATTTTTATCGACTTCTAGGTATCCTGGGATGTCTAAACCGAATTGGACTTGGCTCAAATTGCAAGAGAACTATACATTTTTCTATAAACTAAACATTGTAAGTTTGCAATTTTAATATAGTTTCTAATTTAGTGCATTATATAAACATATATCGTATTCCATGTGCAATTTCTTTTAATGTGTATTTGTTTTTTAGGTCTTTTACTGCTGCTGGTCTCTGAGAGCTACCGAACAAATTTCATGGTATCGATACAATGACTATAAAGTCTCTTTTACTCGTACATGATGGTAACATATATTCAGCTAGATTATTTTTCTATGTAGTGTATTGTATGTTCCTATCACATCCTAGTCGTGTTAAATAAAAAATATAATTACTATAAAAAACAAATAGAAGAAACCAAAATCAGTTTCTTTTGTTTAATAGAGGAGAATAGAGTTCTGTCTTTCTTCTTACTTACAAATTGTGCAGTTTAAACCTCAGTTGTAATTATGGAAAATTCAGTGGTGTGTATCAAGGGCAAATGAAACGGCTCATGACTTCTGTGTTTTTTTCCCCTAATAAATTTGAGTCTCACGTCAAACGAAAGCGAATTAAGACCTAATGAGAAGAAATAATGGCAGTTTGACCTCGGCTTTACCCTTAAACTAGACTCTAGTGCCATCTATTGAAGCAGGCAGCCTATAAATCACTTTATCTGCAAGCGTGAACTCTTCAGCTTCTCCCAAACTGACGCAGGAGATTCTTGGAAATTATTTACCAATTCGCCGGAGTGCGTAAAAGTCCGTCATGCACGTCTATTTAATCGAATCTCTCGAATCATGGAGTCATAAATGTCAGCAGGCATAAAAGCATCACTATTGTTTTATCCGAATTATCTTTAGTCATGACATCTTCCTACGCTTAATGGCAAAAAATTTACATTTTTTTCTTTTTTCTGAAATGGAGATCCATCGCATCTCTACCTGATAAGGCGGTTGTCAGGATATTTAAAAAGCAGGATGGAGGGGGGGGGGGTGTTTTGGGGTATGGGGAGGTTATCACAAGCATATCAAAACAAAATAAAGTCCAAACAGGTTTACCTTCTTTGAGGAAGCGCGAGTGGATAAGGAGTATGAGGGAACAGCAGAGCGCCGCTCCTGCCAAAGCCCACGCGACCCGCACAAGCTGCATGGCGGCGGTGCAATTCTCACACACCCGGAGAGGCTTCACACAGCCAACCGCGCTCCCATCCTTCTTCCATAGAAGCCAAAAAAACAATATGAACAGTAGCAACAGTGATGGAAACCAATGTGAGATCCCTTTCGCGCACTTCGGAGCGGATGAAGAAAGAGAATCCCGTCGTTCCTCAGTTGCTGAAAAGCGGTGATGTGTTATTCAAACCCGGAGGGCGTAAAATTTCCCACGGTGGGCTATTTCCCCTCCAGCTGCAGTCTGGTGTCTCTCTGTCTCTCTCTCTCTCTCTCTCTCTCTCTCTCTCACTCCTTCTCTCTCTTTCTCTCTCGTGCCTTAAGCACTGTGATGCACCATCATGTCGCGTTGCTGCATCCTTCCCCGCTCTCTCTCTCTCTTTCTCTCTCTCTCTCTCTCTCTCTCTCTCTTTCTCCCTCTCTCTCTCTCTCTCTCTCCACAAACTCACCAAGCGCTGTTTTTACGCACGACGTTGCTCTTTCCTTAACGGCACAATTTTCTCTCTGTCATTAATTACGAGTTTGTCAAACAACTTCGGAATCAGAAAGCACTCGAAATCCTTGCGTTCGTGCTCATAATTGCGAAGTAATATCAGATGCCGAGTTAAATAAAAAGTAAACGGCGCGTGCGTTTGCGCCTGTTCGCGTCCGTGTCCGGGTTTGCGCCCCGCTTCTCAACAAGCGCGCGCACAGACGCGACTTTTTCTCTCCTCTCTTCAGCTGACGTCATCACTACCCCCCTCCCTTCACTATCACCACCACCACCCCTTTTCAACCGTGAGTGTGGAGGCGGATGCGAGCAGGAGAAAACAGAGCGCAGAGAACATCTAAACAGCTAAACTTTGGATTAACTCTTCAAATGTTAATATGCAACACTGGCTAAATTTACATCTACAGTGTGGAAAAGTGCGCATTGACACATGCAGTGACGAGTTAACAATTTAACCTCCTTCAGAATTGAAAAAAAAAAAAAAATTATGCTTTAATTAACGCACATTCAATTACATCCGAAATTTACAACAACGGGTCTAAATGTACTCAGAACCTGGCCGCCTAAATACTCTAACTGTTAAATCATTGGCTAGATGAGAACCTGGAAGAACTTACTTTAATTATTTATAATAAATATTATTATCACTTATTCTAATCTACACTTTACATTTACAGCATTTGGCAGATGTCCTTATTCAATGCAACTTACATTTATACAACTAAGGGTTAAGGGCCTTGCTCAGGGGCCTAACAATGGTGGCTTGGGAATCAAACCCACAGTCTTCGGGTTACACCTTAACTATGAGCCATCAAGTCCTACTTTACACCTACATCTGACATCTGGGTAATAGAGACGATTTGTTTGCTGTTTGGAATCAAAAAATGTCTTGTTTGTGCATAAGGAATGAAATGTGAATTTTTATATACAGGGTGTCCCTAAAGTGTGGACATGTAGGAAATCTCATGAACTCTAATTTTGTAATTTATAACACAGTTTAAATATGGTTTTGTCAAAAGAAGTAGGAATTGGACTGAGTTTCTGGGGTATGTGGTAAAGGAGAAGGTGTACTTCAGATGTAACACACTTGATTGAATGCATAAAGAGTGGATGTGTTAAAATTGATGGCAATGTGGATTTATTACATCGAGTTCACATGAATTTTGCAAAGCGCATCAACCTTTGCATCGCAAATGATAAAAAAAATCATATTGGAGACGTTATTTCATATTCTAATTGAATAAAATGTTAATACATTTCATTTCTTGAAAATATGGATATGGATTTTGACATTAGGGACACCCTGTATAAGCATTCCAGCTGCTGACATTCATTTTCTATACCCTCTTATTCTCTAATTCGCGGTCACGGAGATCTGCTGGAGTCTATCCCATCCGTCTCTGAAAGGGCGAAAGACAGGAGGGGGACACCCTGTACAGCTTTCCAGTCCATTACAGGGCCACACACACACTCACACTCACTTCTATGGGCAATTTAGAATCACCAATCAATCTAACATACATGTTTTTGGACTGTGGGAGGAAACCTGGAGTACCCGGAGTAAACCCACGCAAGCACGGGGAGAACATGAAAACTCCACATGGAAAGGCCCCTGCCCGGGAATCAAACCTTCTTGCTGTAAGGCTGTAAGCCACCGTGCTGCTCAGCTGCTGACATGGTTAAGAAAAGTAGTAAATCACCAGAGCACCCTGGGAAAAAACAGCAACAATAACTGCTTACCTATTATTCTCATCTTCTCTCTACATGTCCTGTTGGGTAGTTCTTGATATGCTCCTATTTGCTATGCCTGATTGTTACTCATATGGTTGTGCTTCACTATAGCAACTAACTAACCCTAGATAGAGACATAGATCTGCCTTTTGAGTAAATACTCTGCGTAAGGAACATTACTATACTTTATAATCATTATTTAATTTTTAGGCCATTTTAATTATACAAAATGTTATTATAGTCACTGTATAGCATTATTAACCACGATGAAAATTACTTTTCCACAGCTAATTCACAGCTTTAATTACAAACAAAAAAAATCCTCAACTTCTGAGAGGTCACCTTACATCAATGGTAATTTATATCAATCACAGTCCCAGTGGTACACGAAGTCCCACCGGCATACTGAACCGAATGGCATTCTAAGCCAATCAGAAACTAAAGAAAAGACACTGCCTAACTAGGGGGCAACAATATGCAAGCCTGGTGCAATAGACACTGTATTATCAGTATAGTGGTTTAGGCATCTCATTTGGTAGCAATTACCAGTGTTTACAATAAGGCAATCCATGCTTATCTCCTCTACAATGGCTGGAAACACCACACTCAATCCACTTTCCTAACACTGCGATCCATCACTGCGCCAGACAGCAATTAATGGAGACCTGTCCAGGAAGTGATGACATGGATTGGCAAAAGCGTGTTCGTCACATTAAGTGTGGTGAATATATTCAAGATGCCAGTGAGCCTCTTCCTTAATATGACTCACACTGACACCCACACAAGCTTGCAGCTTCAGCAGTCACAAACCTTTACAGTGTTGAAGGAGCTATATCTACTCATCTCTAGTTCATTTGGATTTATATGTATTTAATTTAATATATATACATTTACATTAACAGCATTCTGGCAGACGTCCTGATCCAGCACGACTTACATTTATTTCTTTTATACAACTGAGGAATTGGGGGTTAAGGGGCTCAGGGGCCCAAAAGAAGCAGCTTAGTTGTGCTGGGAATCGAACCCCAATCTCCCAATTAGTGGTCCAACACCTTAACCACTGTGACTAAAGCCAATCCAGGTCCCAGAAAGAAGACAGAAGGACTTTACATGGTAATCTAAAGTATGAGCTCAATGTGATCTTAGATGTCCTGATAAGGAACAGCATACGTCTCATTTTTGGTTCTTACTTGCCAAGTTATAAGATGGCAAATGCGCAGTGGGCAGTACCTCTTACACAGAGATAGCAAAAGTACATACATCCTTTTACCAGAGTAGAAGTACAGATACTCCTGTTTAAAATGACTCGGGTAAAAGTTGAGGTACTGACTACAAGTTTGGGCTCTGACATGTACTTAAAATTAAAAGTAACTACCAGAATTACGTTACAGTTACGTAATTAATAGACGTTATGCACCCAAAGGTGATGTAGATTCTGGTCTGGTAAATTAAGTTAGCCATGTTAGCCATTCTCGTTGCCTTTCTCTCTGACTATCTTGCTCGTTGTTAGCTTTATTAACTAGCCTACGTTTACGGTGTGTGTGATAGCCAGCAAAACGGCAGTGATTGGTTGAAAATGGCGCAAAATAACACAAGTGGATTGACTGGTTGAAAAAGGTGTGCAAAGTCTGCAATCAAAAGAAATTATATCGTTCATTAACAGATTCCAACTGAAGTAACGAGTCTGGTTAAAAATGTACTAATAAGTAAGAAAGTACAGATATTTGTGTAAAAATGTGAGGAGTAAAAGTGAAAAGTTGTCAGAAGAATTGAGTACCAGAGAAATTAAGAACAGATACCAGAAAAATCTACTTAAGTACATTAATGAAGTTTTTTTCCCCATCCCTGCTCTTACATGTCTTCTTCCACTGACCACTGTTCACAGTAAATGGTACGCTTGGCAGCTACTCGAGATGTGTTTCTCCAGTAAAAGCCTCTGGTAAGTTGACTGACATGAAAAACAGCATGTCTGCTATTAAGTTATTCTGTTCTGACACCCAGCTTTAAACATCTCTTTTACAGATAAACTCAAGAATTTACCGTAAAACTTTTAGAAGTTTAGCTAAAAAAAGTAATTAAAATGACAGCATTTGGCAGACGTCTTTATTCAGAGCGACTTACATTTATACAACTGAGCAATTAGGGGTTAAGGGCCTTGCTCAGGGGTCCAACAGTGGTAGCTTGATGGAGCCGGGAAATGAACCCACAATCTTCAGGTTAGTAGTCCAACACCTTAACCATGAGCCACTACTTCCACCACTTCTATGGCAACAGCAGTAATAATAACAGTAATAATAATAACAATTAGGCATGAGTTAAATAGGTGACTTACAAATAGTAGATATTAATCATAGATGAAAAGTCGGTAGCTGCCCCAATTCAGTCACAGAAAAGCACATACAGTGTAAACAAAAGACATTTTAAGGAACAGGAAATGCCCCAGAGCGTAGATTTTAGTTTCTGTTACGATTGTAATAAGCTATTCATGCGATTAGCTAAACAGTATGTACAATAATCTACCTTTTCTAATGTAGTACTAAATTTTTTTAAGAAGCACTTCAAATCAATTAATCAGGTTATAAATCAAGCAAGTAAAGAATTAATCAGTTGGTATTAGTATGTAGTTTAACATCAAGAAGAAATATATAATATGGAAAATAAGTTTTAATTACAAGTTGACATGCCTTTTGGTGAAATTGGAAAATTAATAATAGTTTTTGCGTTAATATACCATGCAGTTCATCATAAATCTGAAGATAAAACTGTAACATTTCACAATAACATTATATAAATTACCTAAATTGTTAATTATAATCATTTGGTACACCGAGCTGTTAAATAACTAATTCAAACCTTCAAGTGACTACAAGAATCTCTAGGTTTACGTATGTAACTAGGGTTTCCACGGTTCTCTTTTCTAACCTTTGCTCTGAAGCATGTGTGTAATCCGACCAATCAGTCGTCCGGGCCGCCATCGACCAGGAAGTAACGCTTTATACACACGAGAGGCAGCGCACTTTGGTAAACTTGCATTCTAAATTGCCCATAGGAGTGAGTGTGTGTGAGGTTAAGATAAGACAGCTGCTCTGAGCACTATAGCATAAAGTGCATAACCTTTTAGCCTACGTTTTATGTAGTTAATATACAATCGTATATGGGGGGGGGGATTTTACCATCCATCGCTAATCCTGAATCATCATCGTTAATCAACCAATCATAACCACTGATGTCCTCAGTGTGTGCCCACCAAACCCGCCTCAATCCATTTTTGAATCTTACCTTCTTGTAAACTAAAATGTAATATTATAAATGTATTTATTAAACAAGAAAACGTGTAAACATTTTCCCCTTACCGTCAGGACCAAAACACGCGTGTGTGTGCAGTAAAATGTATTTAAGTGTAAATACATGAATAGAATGTAAGTTGAGTTTCTTGATCATCGTTGTGATTAAGTTGTTTTAGAATGACTGATTTACCGTCTCAGCCAATAAACAGAGTTAAAGATTTTCTGTTTGTTTGTGGACAAAAAAAGGGAAAGATTTAAAAATGGATTGAGGCGGTTTGATCGGCACACGCTGATGACATCAGATGGTTATGATTAGTAGGTTGAAATGTTGATCCAGGATTAACACTGGAAAGTAATCCAGGCTAAGATCTTGGCAGAATCATGTCCACCATAGTAAGTGTAGTTTATATTTAACAATCCAGAGATTTCGGAATAGAATACAAAGGTATATAAAGACAGGATGAAAAATGTATTAACAGATACAGAAAATTAATTTTATAGCTAAGTGTTTTACATTTGCAGCATTTGGCAGATGTCCTTATTCAGAGGGACTTACATTTATGTCTTTTATACCACTGAGCAATTAGGGGTTGAGGGCCTTGCTCAAGGGACCCAACGGTGGCAGTTTGTTGATGCTGGGAATCGAATCCAGAGCTTCCAGGTATCCATCCATAACACCTTAACCACAGAAACACTACTATTGCATCAGCTTACCATTGTAATACTTACAGTATATCAGCATTTCTCTACTTTATGTAAGTGTTTAAATTCTAGTTATAATATAGTAGTCATTTATTCTGTCTATTTGTGTAAATTGTGCATATTTAATACTTTTAATGAGTAAATAAAAAACAAGTTAAAAGAAAAAATTACCCAATTTCTTTTACTTTAATTAGACACATAACTTTTAATAAGACTCATCACCTCCTGTAATTATTTCACACCATATCGGTAATCAATTTACCTGCTGATGGTGCTTGTCCCAAATAATCCATTTTAATACATTTTCTTAAGAATTTGCAAATATTCCGAATAAAATCTCTTTTCTTTACACACCTCTGCTAGTACATAGACTCTGGACCATTATTTAAAAAAAAAAAAAAGCATGGAACAGTAGTTAAAAAATGCACCCTCCAAACCTTTCACATCTGTATTATAAAAATAAAATAGGCCATGAGGATCTAAATTTAGGTTTATATATTTCTCTGGCTTTTAAATCAGGTGAGTAGCGAATTGAATCAAAGTGTAACTCCCGACTGTATTAAGCTCTCAAACACATCAAAAAGTCGGTTAGAGAAACTTCTTAAAGAACTCAGCCGGGAGGCTACTCAGCCCTGGAGCCTTCAGGTTAGCATTGATTTAATTACTTCTAAGATTTCATCAAACCAGAAGCTTCCAGATCCGTCACTCAAGAGCTAAAATTTTATTTTTAAGAAAGCTCTTATACTTTTGTTGTGTTTGCATCTTTAAATAAAATAGGAAAATGGTTGGTTATGTAACTGTGTTAATTACACACAAGTGGCACAGCATGATTTAGATGTGTTTGAAAAGGACATTATTTCTGTAATTGTCCCCATCTTTTCTGGTATTTTATGTAACAAGGCTTTTATATTTATTCATTTATTTATTTTCTTTACCCGCTTGTTTCCTAATTCGGGGTCACAGGGTTCAGCTGGAGTCTATCCCAGCCATCTCTGAAAGGACAGGTTGCCAGTTTAACACAGGGCCACCAGAATCACCAATCAATCTAACATACATCTTTTTAGACTGCACGAGGAAACAGGAGAACCCAAAGTAAACCCACACAAGCACGGGGAGAACATGCAAACTCCACACAGAAAGACCCCTGCAGGGGAATCGAACCCGGGACCTTCTTGTTTGATGTTGCCATTGTCACAATCCATGCTCACTTCTAAATAAACGTACAGAAAAACCATCCTGGAACCAACAGACATCAGATTTAACGTACAAAATCAGCAGAGGGGTAGTGTCCGAATAGAATACGTCCGTGCACAGAGAACAAAGTCCATTAGTTCCAGAAGTGAGCTATGGTGTTTTTTTGGACACAAAAATTACAATGATTTGAATTAATGAACAATCGGATTTAACGGACGCCCCTCCCCCTATTAGTCCGTTAAAGTTTTTCTTTACATGTAAAAAGGACTGAAAAAGCTACTAATCATTTATACGTAAATATTCTTTATCTTTGCTCTACATAGATGTTAAAAGCGTTTTTTTTTTTTAACAATCAAACTGTTTTCTTCTGCTGTTTCTCATCATCATGATGTTTCCCACAAAACTCCTGCTCACTGGATAATTTTTTGTCTTTGTCTTTCAGCCATCGTCTTCAATAAACCAAACACCAATGGCATGTTTAAAGACACTCGGATTACACAGACAGAGAGAGAGAGAGAGCGAGAGAGTTTGCGTGCATGTGGGTGTGTGTATACAGTCTCTGTGTGCTCCATGTATAGCATTATGTTAGTGTCACTCAAAACGCACATCATTATGTTTTTCCATTTCACCTGGCAGTTTCACGCTCTGACTTTAAATGATTATTTTTCCCTTTCTTCTCTGGTGAGATCCATACCACATATGCATGCTTATAAACCACACCACAGTCCCTATATTACTGTATGTCTTTCCATCTATCCTTTGTCTATATTCCTAATCAGGGTCACAGGGATCTGCTGGAGTTTATCCATGCTGTCATTGAGCGTAAGGCAGGAGTACAACCTGGACAGGTTACCGTTCCATCGCAGGGCCACATACAGACAAACAACCACTTTACATTAAGTCTTTTAGATGCTTGTAGAAAATGATGAAATGATTTGCCTGCAAACAAAAAAACAAAAAAAGATATAACAAATATAAAAGACATATCTGTGGCGGATACAAAAGTGTTCGAATAAACCTATTTGGTAACGACAGATCAAACATTCAAGATTTTAATGGTGGGGTCAGCAAAACTTGCTGTAATTACAGTTTTTTTAACCCAACAGAAAAAATATCCAGGGCTCTAAACTGTAAACACTGACCAGTAATAGTGATCCAACGAGTATTCATTGTGAAACATTTTCAATAACAGCTTTAGATTAGGAAGCATGGTGGCACTGTTGCGTTACAGCAAGAAGGTCCCAGGTTCGTATCCAAGAGTTTGCATGTTCTACTCGTGCTTGCGTGGGTTTACTCCGGGTACTCTGGTTTTCTCCCACAGTCCAAAAACATGTATGTTAGATTGACTAATTATTCTAAGTTACAGGAATGAGTGTGTGTGGTTGTTTGTCTGTATGTGGCAATGTGATAGACTGGTGATATGTCCAGGGTGATGTTTAGGAATAAGTGAGTATAGAAATAAGTGGGTATCGACAATAAATGGAAAGATGGATGGATGGATGATTGGTTGGATAGATGAACGGATGAATGGATCGACGGATCAATAAATGGACCGATGGATGGTTGGTTAGATGGATGGATGGATGGATCGATGAATAGACTGATGGATGGATTGATGGTTAGATGGATGGATGGATGGACGGACGGATAGATGGATGGATGGATGGATGGATGGATGGATAGATGGATTGATGGGCTTTACGTTACAATGCCTGGCTGTTTAATACATTCATTGTTTTTCTATTTTTACAAAAATTTAAATCGAATTCTTGATTACTTAATGAAAGTTACGCTTATCAACTACAGATAAAAAACTCATAAGATGGAAAAACAAGAATAAATGAGCTGAAAAACATTCAGTGTAGATGCTTTATGACAGGTGTATGATCAGGAAATAAGCATCCTACCCTTCTCTGTGGTATGTTTAAAATACTAAAAGAACCAGTTTAATTTCAGATGACATGGAAAAAGATCTTTTATTAGGGAGTAGATAGCAGAATATTGGATGTGTAAAAATAGGAACAATGACTAGCATAAGGTTCATATTTATATACTGGATTGATATTTGAAAAAAAAGATAAGATATCATAGCATATATATATATATATATATATATATATATATATATATATGGATAAGCATATACTTTCCACCACATTTGAAGTGGATCAAAAAGTATTATTAAAGTTGTCCAGAAACCAAAACTCTACCCGCTCTTGTCTTAGGACAAATTTTTTTGATCCACTTTAAATCTTGACTCCTTGTAAATTAGAAGCAGACATTTAATAATTGGAATGTAAGAAAAAAACATAAGCGCAGACCGAAGAATGCTGATGAAAATTGTCAAAGAGATCAGTGTATCTACTACTTTAAGATGAATATTATATAAAGAATTGCTAATTAGATTCATTTTATGGACAACAGATTATGGCAGTGGGAACAGACTTTTCCACGATGACTCCACCCCCAACCACAGGTTATAAGGGCTCCCTAAACAATCAGCTGCATAGGAAAATAATCATTTACATTATAAACTGTCCAATTATAAGATCTGTTGAAATGATCAATTATAGATACAAATATTTTTTTTCTATGCATAGAAATTATTTTTGTGCAGTATTATATATGATGATATATATATATAGTATTATATATGCTCAAGTTACAGTATCTCAGAGAAAGAAAGTTGAACCTTGCATCACTTTTTTTTAACAAGAGCACCAAGTAGTTAAATACAGAAATGTTTGTCTTTTGTTAGCCAATTTCTCTTTGGATAACCGTATTGATTGATATGCTTTGTAAACTGTATGGTCATTATTACAGATTTAAAATGATGTCAAGTGAAGACTAGTATAAACAACTAGCGCCGTTTGTGATTCATTTGGTGCTACTTTGTTCACTGTTAATGTTGGAAGCAGCCATGTTGATTTCACACACTGACCCTTTCTGAATTCCCAGTTACGAATTTTCGGGACTTTTTTGCTGTGCAGTATTAATATGAGAAAATGGTGGATAAGTGTAATGACGAGAAGCCCCTGTCTCAATTACTGTCTTGCTTATCATGTAAGCAAAATTGACAGTAATTACTGATTGTTATTGTTCTGTTTACATCAAGGTGCAGCAGGTAAAATCATAATGAATGGCACATCTAAAGACTGATTGGAGTGATGCAGATGACTTATCATTTCTGGTGTTTTATTTATTTTTTTGCCCAGTACAATTTACGGTGTTCTCTAGCAGCAACATGGCAGCGACTTGGCCTACTTTTGGAAGGGCAACAAATGGTTTGCATTTATTACTTTTCCAAATACAGCAGCGCAAACCTCAACAATAATTACAGTTTAATCAAAAAGCATCCCACCACGTCTAAAATCTCTAAAAAAAAAATCTAATAGCATGCAATATCTGTCCCTGGGTGCAGCATCGTCATTAAAGGGGCCCTTCAGCTACCCACCAAGGCACTGTATATGTATATGTGCCTCAGTATATGTGCCTGAAACCCCCCTTGTGCCCCATGAAAGATATCTCACTATCCCTGCCACCTATAGTGCTTCAGGGTGTAGGATCTCCAATGGGTTTCCAACTGTAGCGGTTTCCTGGAAACAATACAACCTACCTTTCGGCCCCACCAGTCAGTAGATTTCCTGAAAGCTTCTGCCAAATGTCTCGCAGTGGGTCCTGTACCTTATAGAAAGCGGCTACAGAATTCAATTTGGTTTTCATCCGCCACAGTTAAATGGAGCACCCCGCTGAACTCCAGTTCGAGATGCTGACTGTCGGGCAGGTTATGCCACAAATTAAGGATGCAACTGGCGAACTGGCTAATACTAGTAATAATGCAACAGCAGGCAGTATAGTATCAAGATACCGTTCTCGTTACTACCCAGGGGATTTAACGCCAAAAAAGTGTGCTCTTCCCAGCCCAGACTGTTACAGTTACATTTACATTTATGGCATCTGGCAGATGTTCTTATCTAAAGCAACTTACATTTATCTCTTTTATACAACTGAGCAGTTGGAGCTTAAGGGCCTTGATCAGGGGCCCAGCAGTGGCAACTTGGTGGTGCTGGGAACCGAACCCCGATCTACCTATTTATCAACAAACCCTGTATTTAAGGGTCATCTATTTAGTGGTCATCTGGTTCCCAGTAGCGATGCAGGCCTGTCTGATGCAGGCCTGGGTGATTTGACACTCGCAGCCATAGAAAAATTGACAAAGGGACAGTCATTCACTGTCAAGCAGCTTCAGAGGTGACTGGGCCTAATGGCAGCAGTGTCCAACACGATACCTTTTGGCCTGCTGCATGTGAGACCACAACAGTGGTGGCATAAAACCAAGGGATTTGCCCAGAGGGGTGTGTTTATATAGCATTACTGGTCGATGATCTCACCTGGTTGATGATATCACCCGTCCATGATGTAATGCTTCTCATTTGGACGGATTTTGTATGTGCTTCAGGCCAAAGTTTGTAAAAGGCCTTCTTAAGCGTCTCAATGAAGCGTCTCGTTGGAACTAAGTGATTTGTAAGAACATTATAGGTTATTTCTTCTTTATCACAAACTAGAATGGTTAGTAATAGCGTGAGGGTATTATGTCCCCAACTTTATTCCTCTTTATGCCTCCTCAAAACTTTGAGGCAAAACTTTATGCCTTCTCAAATAAACTCAAGTCTCCCTGCAAAATTAGCACTACAGAAAATGGAAATTTAGCAGTATTGCAACTTATTGTCTTAATGCTGTTAACATGTTTTGTCTGCAACAGCACAAGCAGGTTACTTAGAAACCTATTCAGAGTACAGGGTTGCAGCTTTTCTTTATGTAAATCCATGGGCTGATGCACGACAAGCCTTTGGGATTTATCATCCAGTACACATACAGTAGCCATGTTGGATAAGTGTCCATTATTTTTTCTATACTATTGATTTATTTCACAAAATAAAAATGTCCTTGAGCTTTTTGAACCTTCAATGAGAAGGTTTTTTCACTACAGTCAACAAAACACAAACTGAAGAATGATCGTTTGGAAGATTTATGTTTGTGCTTTCATTATTGTCCATGACATGAGAGACAGTAAAGATGACTAATGTTGGTCAAACACATTGGTAAGATTCTTTATGATGTTTTCTTTTAAACGGTCCCTTCTTTATTTACTATAGGAAAGAATGGCTTCTTCTATTCTCTTTAGCTGCCTGATTTTTAATGAGGCAAGACACAAACTCATTTGATCATTGTGTTTATGCTAACAGCATGCTACATTAGCATTGGAGTAGCTAGTCCTATTTTGTTCAAGGCACAAACGTTTGTAAACGTTTCAAAGATAATGCAAAGGTGCGAAATAGTAATATTTCGATTTAATATCCAAACAGAGGTAAAAGGTGGAAACTCATGAAAAAGTACATAAGCCATAATCACTGGCTGTCTTTAGGAAACGATTGAAAACCCACCTCTTTCTCCAATACCTAGCACTTGACATTTAAAGAAAAAAGTATCTATGCTGCTTGTTTCAATAGTTTTTGTTACACTTTGATTTGTGATCGAATGTATTGTACCAGTTCAATGATGTGATCTAATGTATCAATGCTCTTCAATGATGTGACGCAAAGCACTTTTCACTCTGGACAAGAGCGTCTGCTAAAAACTGTAAATGTAGGGAAGAGGTGGGAAAGTGCTGGCTCATGGATAAGGTGTTGGACTACCAAACCGAAGATTGTGGGTTCTATTCCCAATTTACCAAGCCGCCACCAATGGGCCCCTGAGCAAAGGCCCACAACCCCAATTGCCCAGCCAGATGCTGTAAATGTGAAGTAGTCCAGCCTATATATAACAGTCAAAAAGCTCGGTATCCCTCTCTTTCTCTCTCATATATATAAATTCAGTCTAAGCTACGCTAGACACTTATCCATCTGAACATCATATTTCAGTTTCAGTCTACTTTATACTGTAGTAATAATCTCTACATATCTGTGACTTTTGGGGATTTTCCTATTTAGTCACAAAGTGGTTAATGTGTTCAGGTTTTCATTTCAGTTGAGAATGTCTGGGGTGAAGTCTGTGTTTCAGTTCATTCACAAGTTATTCAGTGGAATTGAGGTTAAGGATGTGTGCAGGACACAGAGTTCTTCCATTACCATAAAACACCATATCGTCATTGCTCTCTGTTTGTGCACAGTGGCATTGTCATGGTGGAATCATTTTCAAGGCCATAATTAAGGTCAAATACATTTTCGACCGCCGTGTGCCTCCAACTTTGTGACAACAGTTTGTAAAAGGTACTTTTGGCTATATTCATTCATTTATCGTCTATACCCGCTAATTCAGGGTCACAGGTATCTGCTGGAGTCTATTCCAGCCGTCTATAAACGGGTAAAATGCAGGAAGGGTACACCCTGGACAGGTCACCATTCCATTACAGGGCCACACACACACACACACAAACACACTCACTCCTATGGGCAATTTAGAATCACTAATGAACCTAATATACATTTATTTAGACTGTGGGAGGAAACCGGAGAACCCGAAGCGAACCCACGCAAGCACGGGGAGAACATACAAACTCCACACAGAAAGGCCCCTGCCCGGGAATCAAACCTTCTTGACGTGAGGCAACAGCCACCATGCTGCCTTACTGTATAACATCGTTGGAAATAACACAGAATTTTTATTTAACGTTTTTACAGATAAATATATACATTTGCATTGGCCCTTATACAACTATCGGTAAATTCTAAGAGCCATTTTGTCAAACCCTGTGTGCATGACAAAGCTTTTTATGTTGATAAACCTAACAAGAAGATGCCAGGTGTGGAAAAGAGGTTTGATAAACTAAAGTGTATAGTGAAAAAATGCACAGAAGCTGTTTCACATCCATCATTTTGCTTGCAATAGCGAGACAAAGATCTGGTCTGTTCCAATCCCATATGTCAGAAATATTTAAGCACCATACCAAAACGAATTACTGCTCATGTAGCAACGGCTCCCGCATCACTGCTCGAATAAGTTTTTAAACCATGGGCAACATGCCTAAGGGTTGGAAAAAAACCACCAAGCAGTCTGTTGTGTGTATTTTCAGTAGGTATTTTTATAGATAAATAAGAAAGTACTATGGTACTAATTGTTAACTATGCCTGATTTTCCCCAGATTTCCCACCAAAAGCAGACTATGAAATGTTTTATTATTAACACACGACAATTTGCCAATAAATACAATTTTTTTATTACTTTATTACCCTCTGCTATACCAGTCCCTACACCCCACACCGCTATAGCAACCTATTAGAATATGCATGTTAATATAAATGTTGAAGTTCAGACTGTTGTTGGAGCTCCTGCTACAAAGAGTGAATCAACATTTTAAGAATTAAGCATTTAGAAGCACTAAATTAGTAATTAGTCGGCGTGCATATCTTACATTTTGTCAATTTAACAGAGCGGTCCAAAAATTATGGAATCCGGTGGGTAAATGTGAGGGTATAAGATTAAATGTAATCATTGGAGAATGGATACTCACATGGACGTGAAGTAGAAAAGTAGTAATTCTTTCTTTTCATTTCTCCTTTTTCAGCTAAAAAATAGCAGATAATATAAAAAATTATCTTCTTCCAAGTTGTATCAACTCACATTAATTACCTTCAAATTGCACAGTGATAAACAGTGGATTTTTTTGTAATTCGTCTTTAAATTAGCTTTAATTAGCCAGACGCAACAGAAGGCTTAGATCAGCAAAAGTTATGGTAAATTTATTGCAAATGTCTTTGGAGACATTTGCTAAGCAAGTGTATCACTTGTTGCTGCCATCGTTTAGTAAGAAGAATAATCGCACCTCCATAATGTTTTACTGATAATAATTCCTACACTTTTACAGGTTAACAATTTACATATGGCCTAAAAGGTTAAACAAAGGCAGGACGACAGGCTTTTTAATAGACGTAGAGAAAGAAAATCCGTCCCTAAGAGGTTGTAAATGTCTGATCTTCTTCCAGACCTTTTACAGTAACTCATTTGCATTTTATTCATCCGGACAAAAGTAAAGATTTCCTAAAAAAGCTTTAATGCCTAGTGTCATTAATCAACCTCAAGTCTATACAATATGCTGGCTGGTGTCATATAGGAAATTAATTCTACTCTTCGTAATCGTGCCTATGTATAAGAATAAGCTTTAAACTTTTGTGCTCCCGTCATCTCACTGTTAATTCAGCTTTATAAATGTGGTGTTTAATCATCTTCAGAGTTGTAGGCCATGATTTATTATTCAGTGTGTGTCCTGTTATTCAGCCTGAAAGCTTATTAGGACAAAGATTCTTAGACTAATATCTCTGCAGATTTTATAAATATGTGCATGTTTTGATGAATGCGGAATGTCTTGACATGCATAATAGCAGTGGCGCACATGCTAAGCTCATCAGCTGTAATCAACATTACAATCTGTCATTATGATCTTATGCTCATAAAAAAACACAAACAAAACAAAAAAAATCATTTTCTTTTCAGAGCCCGTAATATTCAGAGTGGATTTTGAGTTGAAGCATATAAAGGTATACTGTATGAAGGATTTAATCAAGAAAGTAAGCGCCATTCACACTTAAGAGTTTACACACACACACAAACACACACAGGTTTTTTGCCTGAAACAAACATATGTCTTCTGGGACATTTTTGTATTGTGTGTCATCTGTTCCTCCCTTTAAAATTTTCCAGGATTGTGGAGGTTTTGGGTTCCACCATTTTTATTATTCAATTGCATGCTCTTAATTCGGGTTCTGTTTGTGTATTTATGTTAATTTTAGGGAATTAGATATTTACATTTTTCTATTGTTATTTTTTGTTTTTATGTTCATTAATAATTGCTAAACAAATATGCTGACGCATGGATCGCTCTGTGTCCTCCTTTTCTTTGTCTCGGCTTTGAATAAGTAAAAAGCTGAGAGGACATACAAACTCTACACAAAAAGATCCGGAAATCGAACCTGGACTTTCTTGATGTAAGGCAATAGTGCAAACCACTAAGCCACCGATAGCTGCACATATAATCCAAATTCTTTTATTCGTCTTCTATACCATCTTATTCCCTAATTCAGGGTCACTGGGATCTGCTGGAGTCTATCCCAGCTGTCTCTGAGAGGGCAAAATGCAGTAGGGGACACCCTGGACAGGTCATAATCCAAATCTGAAAAAACATTGTTATTTTTATGAACATACACTTCAAGTTATCTTATACCGTTTATCCGCCAGTTCCACAGAAAATATCTTCAACTGTCAGCTCACTTAGTAAATCCTGAATGTTAGTAAAGCTTAATGTTATTTGCATGTCTAATAATGTCTGCATATTGTCCACAGGTCAGACTAATATATAGAGCTTCCATAGAAAAGCATAAAAACAGAGGACTAAATGGCAAAAAATCTATATTTTATTTTCTTTCTGTTGATAATATTGCTTCTCTTGCTCGCATGCAAAGCAGGAGGAATAGAGGAATCGAGAGAGAGGAAGAAAGGGAGAGAGGGAGGAAAAGTTTAAGAAATAAATAAAAATAAACAAAATAAAAAAAAGGAAACCTGAGAAAAGATAAGGTTTGGTCCCAAAAACCAGATATCATTTACTATAAACTGAATACAGTGCTGTAGGCTTTCACCAAGTATATGGTGAAAATAAGATCATGCAAATATAGCAGGGACAGGAAAGCACTCATGTCTCCTCCATTAACATACCCTGTAGTCACATCATGTCTCCAAGTAGGAAAAAAATACTGGTATTGAAACTGTCTGGTTATTAAATTCGGTGGCCCTATATTCTTGTGTAGTTGAGCGAATGCCAACTATTTGCGAGGAGACAGTTGCGGCCCAGGCTGGTTATACACTCGAATAACATGCTGTTGATTTGTAATTTCACAGTGACATTGGACAGGCCATGCCGCTGTCACTGACTCCATCAGCAGCCCTGGCTGATTGACAGCAACGTTGAATTCATACCCGCACCGCTCACTTTCAATTACTCAATAAACACATTGCTTTTGGTTTAAGTTGTCAGGTCTTTGCTGGAAGCCTCTGATAAACCATCTCCCTGATGCTAAACTCTGATGGGACGCATTGCAAAGGTCTGTGGAGAAAAAAAACCCCAGAATTTAAACTGCCCCAAGTGCCCTGAAAGCTTTAGAGAATGGAAAACAGTTCAAGCGTTTCGGTGCAATAAGAAAAACAAACTGCTAGAAGTCACGGTATCCAGTATGAATAGTTTTAGGAGAATGGTGTGGTCATTAGTGAGTACTCTTAAGAGATGTTTATTCAACTATTATATATCCTTGGATTGACATAAAGTAAATTTGCACTTAGTTTGTGATCAAGCATTCCAGTATAGATGAATTTATTGATAGAAACCTGATTGTAAATTGCAGGATTAATGTCTGTTTGTTTGTAAGATGCAAACTTTATTAATTCGTTATTGATTCTGATTTTTAAAATATTAAATTTTTTTACCTGAATTTGTTCGCTCAGTACACATCAATTTAATTCAATTTAATTATATTTTATAGCTATTTTATCAATAGAAATATATACGGAAAAGATTAACTGTAATACAGAAAAAAAATTTTAATTTAAGGTCTTCCAGTTCATCGCTAAGCAGTCCAGGGGGCTTGAGGTGCAGGAGGATTTTTCGACACATCCGATTACAACATTTTTGCATTATAAATGTTCCAAATTCGTGGCCACAGTTGGGGGAAAAAATACACATAGCTGTAATAAACAGGGGTCACTATACGTTTGACCAAATAGTATACTGTAATTCAGTAGATAAATGTCATGTATTTATTTATTTATATTTTATTTTTATATACGTATATATTTATTTTGTACTTGTATTTTCACCTTTTTTATATATAAAATTAGAATTGTGTTATTATCATTATCTTATTCATTATTTTACATTATAATATGGCCTATTACATAATGGGGTGTTTTAGAGGGGGCATTTTTTTTTTTACTTTATTGTTAGGACAGCGGGATGAAATGAGGGAAATGGACAGAAAGGGGACCAGATAGGACCCGAATCATCCAACCCGGATCGCCAAAGTGCAGCTGCACATGTGCGTGGTGTCCCCTTAACCCCCTACACCACAGTGCCGACCCATCTATTACGTAATATTTAAAGAGTTCTGTTCCTCCTATAGTACATCAATTTGATAATGAGTCATTTTTAATTACTAATAAACATATATCTTAAATAATAACATCTATAAATGCCAATTTTCTCTTTTTCTTTTTTTTTTCTCTCTGCTTCTCTCTTATCTCTTGACAATAAGACAAAAATAGGTCATTACAGATATATCTGGAAAGTACAAACCCTTTTTACTGAAATTTTCAAAGAATTTTTTCTGCCGCAAAGCACAGACACTAGAGATGTTCAAACATTTTAAATAAATGTATTTTAACAGTAACAAATGGGCAGCACTATAAAATTTTCTTTTATATTAATATATTTTATAATTAAAATTTTATCATACAAAATATCTTCCTAATTTGATACTAGAAGCAAGAAAACCACTGGCTTAGTGTACCAACTAAACACCAGCATGCAACGTGCATACCATGTGGTCCCAATCGATATGTCCCAGCTGATTCGTTGTAAGCTACTCCCTCATCTTATTCCCTTACGAGTAATATTTTTCTTTCTGTATGAGTTTTATAACATTTTTTTAATACATGGCATGCAAACTTATTGAAACAGCAACCTTCTTCCCAATCACTTCCCAGTTTCCACTTTAATTCTTGCTCATGCCCAGTGGACCAAGGAAACAAATAGAAGCTTCTATTATCTGGAGAAGTGTAAAAGAGTTAACATGCATCATGTCCTATTTACGCACTCAACACACCCATTATTGGTGGAGGCGGGTATTTAATTAAATAATTGAATTATTTATGAGTAGGACCCAGATAAAATATTCTAAAACATAAAACATGCCCATGTATGACCTTTATTTTGCAAAAAAAAAATAATATTAATTATTGTGTGGATAATATTTACGTTGATTGTCGCCAGTTAGGCCATGTTACTCTTTTCATACCTCTGATCATCACCTGGCATCGTTCCACCTTTCTTTTCCCAGTCTTTCCAAAACCAGGTGCCAAAACCTCTCCTCAATCTGCCATAACTTCTAGTCTCTCCCATCCTTCCTCTGTTGATTCTTACACCCTTTCTGACCCTGACTTTTATCCTTCTTTCTCTTAGACTCAGCCACTGACACATTTCTATCCTCTCTTTTGTTAACCATAGATTTTCTTTGCCCTCTGTCTGCCAAACATCGGAAGACTTCTTGTCCTGCTCCTTGGCTGTCGAATGTGTTGTGCAACACCTGGCAAGAACTGAGATCAGCAGAGAAAAGATGGAAGAAATTATATCTTGACATAGATCTCGCCTCTCGCCTCAAGTTTGTTTGATTTATATAGCACGTTTAAAAACAGCCAGGATGGCTGACCAAAGTGATGAACAAACCAAGACAAGAAAACAGGTCAGGCTGCAGATTCATACCATAAACGCACGATAAATAAAAAGCCAAAGAAAATAAATGTTTTAAAAGATGATTTATAAACAGTGAAAGACCAATATGTGCCAATATGACACAGGCCTCAAGCTGCTCCACAGCCAAGCTTATTTGCCAGATTATTTCAGGTTTAAAACCATACAAAACATTAAAACCAATGCAACAACCTCAGAATTGGAGTAATGTAATCAAATTTATGTTGTCCTTTGAGCAGTGAATGATGGAAGATATGCCAAGGTAAAGAGAATTAAAGTAGTCCAAGCCAGATATGTGTGCATAGATGGCAAAAATTTCTAAAGTTTTCACAGGCAGAAAAGATTTAATTTTGGAGAAAAGACATAGATGTAAAAACAGGAATAATATGTGTGATTTTCTATTTTCACAATATATATCGGGCTTGGATACACACTCGCTGGGCATTTTTACTTATCTTCTTCTGAGGAGGTGGATAATATGAGAATGAGGGGAGTGTGGACTCGCCATTATGATCCCCAGCATATGAGGAGCTTGTGGAAGTCGTAACCATAGCAGCGTCTAGGCTCAGCATAGAAAAAGAAAGGTGGTCAGTCAAGAGGAAGAATGTTCACCTAACGAGTAAGATGGATGAGCACTTTCTGGCAGCCAAGCTCTAGCTAGGGGCTACACTTTTTCCAGACCTCCACACCAAAGTGTCATGGTCCAGGCATAGGCATATTCAGCAGGCTGGTTAGCATCTATGTTACTTGTTACGTGGGAGTATGTTTATAAGGCAATGCCTGGGGAAAACAGACTCTGGCTAGGTGTGTCATCGATGTTAAGGGGCCCTTATAAGACCCAGCAAGGCGTTAGATGAAAACAAAAAAAAAACATTTGTGAAGCAGCATAACAGTGGTTTGCTTCTTACTTGAATGTTTGTTCATACCAGGTAACACAGAGGAGAATTACATTTGCCCAACACAGACTCTCTACTAGTGTCCCACAAGGCTCAGTATTTGGTCTTCTGCTTTTCTTTCTCTATACCCACTCACTTGGTAAAGCTTTTTTCTTACATGAGTTCTCTAACTATTGTTAAGACAATGACACCAAAAGCCCCCAGGCTTCTCTCTAGATCTTGCCATGCCTAGCATACATATTATCAGGGATGGTAGCTCATCAGCTAAAATGTAACCCCAGCTAAACAGAACTGCTTGTAGGATCTTGTAATCACAATAAACAACTTGCTGATCTCCCCTTCGACCGCTGCTTGCAACCTTGGGATAATCATAAACAATCGACTGTCCTTTTCCTCAAGTGTTGCTAAGCTGACACAATCCTGCTAGCTTATACTCTACAACATTAGGAGTATTTGACAATTATTGTCTTCTCAGTTTACTCAGCTGCTTGTCCGGTCTCTTGTAATTTCTAAACTAGTCTACTGCAATTTGCTTCTGGCAGGGCTACCACCTAGTGCAATTCTCCCTGCCTGAAGATCCAATCTGCTGGAAGATCCAATCTTGGGATGTTAGGAATAAATACTGGTAATGTGCTGCGTTGATACATATTTAATTCCTCCCAGTTTCCTTTCTTGCCTGACCCACAATTTATTGTTCCAATACTTATAGGTTATGCAGTGCTATGAATGCATGCACATATCAGCATCAGTCAGCAGGTTTAAAGAGAGCTGCAATCTTTTTATATTTAGTGATAAGCTGCAGGTTCAGTGGGCACCTGGGCATAATTACACTTGTAAATTTGTCTGCCAACACATTTGACATAACGTGGAGATGATGAAGGCAGTTGTGAAACAGCTTTGAAATTGGTCTCATATGTAAGCAACCACTCCTTCCCTGCATTCAGCCCATTTTCTGCCATCTTTATCCTTATTGGTCTGCATGAAGGCTCAACTGTATGTGAGGGATAAAAGTCACTTCTGACAGGTGAGTTAATTGATGAGCGGTAACTCCTGCAATATCCCTTCTGTAAGACAAAGTCAAGATCATGAAGCAGCTTGCATTCAAGTGGGCTGGAGAATAACTTTGATAAAGCTTTCCTGACATGTCAGAATGGACTTGAAGGATTCGATAAAAGCTCAGCCCATTCTTAGCTCTCAGCTGGACTCAAAAAAGGCATGTAATCAATCCTCCTTCTCTAATTTCAGAGGCACTAGGAGGGAGTCAGCTTAAACCCATCCTTTGAGGATTGACGGGACACATCAAGGATGCATCCTGGTATGGCAGATTGCTCTCGTTTACTCACTGTCATCCATTTCTTCGCTAGCCCTTCTACTGCTGCATGCTGGGACTTCCCCAACTGCTTCTTTATCAACACAAGGCCAGGTGCATTTATCAGTATTTATCAAAGGCCATAGCAGGGGTATCAAGGGCTGAATTATCAGAAAAACCCTAGTGAAGGGAATCAGTTTGACCATCTGAAGGGGCACTTCACCCTAGCACTTCAAAGATCAAGGTCCCAGGTAGCAAGCATGAAATATTAGAAAATTCTTATAGCCTAGCCTTGCGTGGATGTTGGGTCCTTTTACTAAATTCCATGCTGTTTTAATGACACTGTAGATAGCAGACAGAATATTTACTAGTGTGCAACAGTGAAATGTTATGTTAGTGAGCAAGGTTGTTTTTCCTTACGGGAAGAAAATGATTAACTAAGAGCTAATACATCTTATCTTGCGCTGTCTGACTTAATCTGAGAGAGATATGAAGCTACTGTATTATTCAACATGACAAAATGTGTCATGGTGGTAGTAATATTAAAACAATATGATGGTCCCTTAAATAAGTTTTATGGCCCAAGGTTCACGAGATTATTAACCTGCTTTAAATCAGGCTCAATTGTTACTTAATATTTGGCATCAATATACAAAAACATCAGATTATTTACGAGTCAGACAGTAAAATCCAGACATCAGATGACAGTTTCATGCAGGATTGAGACAGACATTCAAATACACACCATTATCAAAAATCATCCAGAAGCCTGATGGTTTATATTTGTTTGTTTTGCTATTACATTTCCCCAGCATATCTCACGGAAATTGTCTGTAATAACAATAATTACTCGCGTTTAGGTCTCTCTAATGGGCTCTTCCAGGAAGAGTTTTTAATGAAGGTGCTTTGAAGAATCATATTATTTATTGCCTTTCTAAACAAAAGAAAACTTAAAAATAGGAAATGGAAGTGTGTGGCTGTACATTTTTACCAGAGAAAATTAGAAAATTAATACCTCCGACTACAAAGGTCTAAGCTAAAATTAGAGTCTGCTGACTGACGCACATTTTTGGGAAGCCCACATCAATTTAGTTAAGGCTTCATCTGTAAGCATCACCACAGCAGAACAGTGTAGCACTGCCATTTTGTTATGGCTTTAAAATAAAAGTGTGGCACACGGTCATGTTTTCACTACCATTATCACCATTGTAGCCAGGAAGTCATTTTCAAGGGGATGAGGAAGTGGGTTATATAAATTCCCAGTCAGCGTTATGACACGCTCGGGTACGTTCTGTGAATTTTTGAAATGAAGTGCCGATGACATTAAAAAACATTAAAAACCACCAGATCCACATTCATTTTCCCCTCCTATTGTGGTGCTTCTCTACTTTATTTCTTAGAAAATGTCACTTTACTCTCTGTGAGTATTTTTAGCTGGATAATAGCTTTCCAACAGAGACGGAAAGATTTCTTACTCCTGATTGATTCCATTAAGTAGCAACTAGTATCCAGGTTTTTGCTACCATACTTATTAAAGTAGGGTTAACGTGTTTAGCCATACACAAATTGTTGCACATTAATTCAGACTAATAAAGTGTTTAGCAGTCTTCTCAAAAATTTGGAAAGTTTAGAATTTACCAGTTTATTGTGCAAATCGTCATACCAGTGTATTTCTCTGGATTTGTGTGTTTATATTTTTAATACTCTCCTAACACCACACCACTTCCATTCGGCACTTCCACGTCTAGATTTTAACCAATTAAATTCCATTTACCAATTCAACCAATCCAAGCACAGCCCTCCAATAGTGCAGGACTCTTAACTCGAACCGACATAAAGCTTTAGCGAACACAAGTTTAAAAGTCACAATAAATAAACATTTTACCACTCAAAATGTCAATTATCAGTAACAAATCATCATTAATATGACTTTCTATGAAATCTTATATGTTTAATAAACAATTTTAAAAAAAGTGTAACTGATCTGAGCATGTAAAACATTATCACTGAAAATGAAGAAAGTGTTCCTGTGAATTGCACACAAAGGTGTTTGGAAGTGTGAAAGAGTGAAGTAAAAGTATAGAAAATCTGTCACACATAAGAGCACCTCAGGTCAGCACTAGGAAGTAAGAAGTGTCTTAATATTAAAATGATACTGATCTATGTACTGTCAGTTATGCTGTCTATTAAAGATAAGCTCAGATCTTCTACAGATTCTGTATCTTCTACAATCAGTACACAGCAGCACACAGCAGCCAACATAGTCAAACAAGCTTCTCTTCCTTTCTTGCCATGTCTAACAGTCATATTATTGCGGATCAGCTAAAATTTGACCCAAGCTAAACAAAACTGCTTGTAGGATTTTGTAATCACCATGAACAACTCGTTGATCTCCTCTTCAACCACTGCTTGCAACCTTGGGATGATCATAGACACAATCCTGCCAGCTTTTACTCCCCAACAAGGAGTATTTGACAATTCTTGTCTACTCAGTCCACTCAGCTGCTTGTCCGGTCTCTAAACTAGTCTACTGCAATTTGCTTCTGGCAGGGCTACCACCTAGTGCAATTCGTCCTGCTTGAAGATCCAACCTGCTGGAAGATCCAATCTTGAAATGTTTTTAAATAAATACTTTTATGTGCTGCGTTGACACACATTTAATTTTCTTTCAGTTCCCTTTCTTGCCTGATCCACAATTTATTTTTTATATTATTAAAATGTTCCAAATAAGTAGGTTACTTATTTTGGTGTCACTGTTGGTATCAAGTAGCAAAAAAGAAACGGTATATATATATACCAAAAGAGCTGCCACAAAGATCTGCTTTCGACTGGCTGAAAATGTACACTCTTAACTTGATTATGGCAGGCAAAGTAAGTGGGATAGAACAGGACCACAACGCAATGGGCTTGCTGATACACAAGGATCCCATGGCTCCAGAAAGAAATATAATCAGAAACAGAAACATCTCCTGCTACAAATCCCCAGCAAATTAAAACTGAAGGTCTGCAGGGCTCATTCTTCAGCTTCAGGTTTACAGGCTTCTCGTAGTGTTTACTTTTAAGGGTGTAAATCACACACTATTACACTGGTATAAAGAAACATGAGTGGAACATGACACTTGTTTCACTGATATATTTGTTTGGTGAGTCGCTTTGGCCTTGAGCTGATTTAAGATAGTTTTAGTAATATTCTCGGTACTTCGCCTTTGCTTCCACTTCACAAGAACCAATGCCAATAAATAAAAAGTTATCATGGCCCACAGGACTTGAATGTTTAAGGAGTGTAAAGATTTGATTCGGGTAAAATGATCCCAAGGAGAGTGGTTACACTGGAAAATGGAAGAGGCGAGTCTGAGTGGCTCGCTGCTTTAAGGAAAGAGCAACTGGTGGGAAAGAGAGTGACCAGGAAAAGAGGCAGCAATTCAAACATCAGGTTAACAGTACCTGCACTAAAAAACATAGTAAGAAAAATCTAATAATAATAATATACATGTTTTTGGACTGTGGGAAGAGACCAAAGTACATGGGACCTTCTTGCTGTGAGGCAACAGTACTAACCACCAAGCCATCGTGCTGACCTAGAATCAATACTATAGTATGTATTAGTTGCCGGCGATGCGGCATTTCGGTATCTGGGCCTTCAGTGGGAATTTACCCGACTGATACACCTCTTAATACCACCACTATCACATTACAATTATACAAACCATCAATACTAAACAAACACACAATATAACACGGTGGAATTACAGACAGAGAGACATTTCAAATATTGAGGATGAAAACCATTTTTATCAAAGCAAGAAACCCGTTAACACACAACTCCAAACCTCTACACTACAACCACAACTGTACCACATACAACATCTGGAACAGTTCAGAATCAATATTTATCTTAATATTAATATAACATCACAAAAACATTGAAAAAATAAAGGATGTAAGTCAGTTTTACTGTTCGTCTGCACTAGTTTGGAAGTGGTGTGTAAACTCTTTCCCACACTGAGCTAAGCTAGTTATCTTCAGGGTTAACCGAACTCTCCACACAATGTCTTTTCTGAAAAAAAACAGATTTTTAAGTATGTGCAAAACCAAGTTAATTTTTTCTTCCTCTGTCAGTCATTGTGGGCGTGGAAATTCTAATTCAACCGTACAGACATGTTTCGCTAGTCGAACTTGGCTGTAAAGTTTTATCAGAGGACGGAAAAATGCTAACACTGTGAAGCAAATTTTGAAATCTGATTGGTTAAAGAAACAGTCTTTAACCAATGATCAATCTGCCACTGCTACTATAGATTAAGTTCCATGGGCAGCGCTTCTGATTCTGAAGGCAGATTAGATTAACATGGCAGCACATAGAAACTGAAATCTGATTGGACAAATAATCTAACATCCACATACACGTACTGGAAGCAGTGCAGCGAGAGAAACACTATGAAATGAAGAGAATAAACTGTTGGAATAAATTAATACAATTTAATGGAACAAATATTAGAATTTAGGCTGCAAATGTAGGTCACTGACTCTGATAGTGTTTAAGCAGCAGAGAGGAACTTGCTGGTCCTGACTGCACACCACTGGTATCTATATAGTAAGATGTAGTGAATACAGTAATATACCACAGTATACTGCAATTTAATACATTCTACTGTAGTGAGTTTACTATGGGATTTTCTAATGTGCGTCACTATGCAATTTTATATAATTTTATATATAATATAATTTAATATAATATAATTTTAATATGTCTTAGAATAACTTTAAAATTCACTGTGCTCCAGTCAGCCCCAGAGGTGACCCGAACCCTTCAATTGAGTCTTCCTTTACGCCAACCAGTCCACCAGAAAAAAATAATCCAGGTCGAAAGCGATGATTTCAGGGCAGAAACACGCAAAGCCCATTTTTCCAAGGTGATACGCATTGAGTTCACATCCGGTGTAGGATGCACAAGACAGAAAAATTGCAGCATAAATCTGTCGCAGCATTCCCCATCTCCACAAATGTGTTATGGAGTTGTGATAAATTAACAGAGAAGAAGAGGGCTAACATTCTTGCTCAGCTCTTTGCATGTGGTTTGGTTAAGTGGACTGTGCAAAAAAACCAGTGATGTATAACCGGGACCTTGCATTTAATTAAGCAGGCCTCCTTTACTTTTTTTTATTAACTGCAAGCATGCATAATCATTTCATACCCTGCGATATCATCTGCTTAATGCGCTATTTTACCATACTGTTAAACATGAGTAATAAATCTCATCTAGCTTTCTTTTAATAGATGCAGACTGAATAATGTGTGCATTAGATCAACAGCTGAACCCTGTATATTTTTTTGTACCACATACAGAGGAAAAAAAGCTTTAGTGTGATCAGGTCATTGGCTCCCACAGGGTAACATCTTTATGTCCCCCAGTGCTCCTGACTGAATTTTTGTTTCAGTTCATTTTGCATCAGATGATGCATGTGATTCAATTCATACATCTCTGCATGTGCAGCATTAACTCACCCCAGCATATAAATATCTATAAATGAAAGCTAGAGGGTTTCTTGCTAGCTGTGGGTTTCAAGAATTTATTTATTAAGGACCTATAGAAAAATCAGGAAACCGTATGTGCTCTATGGTCAATAGAGCACAAGGTTGACTCCTAAAGATGGTCAGTAATCAAGAGAAAAAAATTGGCCATGATGTATAGATAGTAAGGAAACTAGCAAATGTAGTACAAGGGGGACACCATTGTTGTTTAAATATACGATGAGTTTGCCTACAATAACCATATCTGAATTCATCTGTACATGTATGATGGTTATCAAGGTCGCCAACCGTCTCTTAAAATAGTCAGTTTGTCTGTTCATGCAAACAATCCCATCTAAATTCTGTATAGTTCTATTGTAATTTCAAAAGTGGTAAAGTACTACACTATTCGTCCTCTAACTGAGGAAAAAAACATGCTGCCATCGACAGTTTTATTGGATTGTTAATACCGTCAGTTTCAGGTCAGGGCCAATCAGCACTCAATGGGCAGGTCTTGGCAGGGATACTCAGCAGTTTTGGACAGAGAGTTAAAAGTTTCAAAGCTGAAAAAAGGGAATTTAAAAGTACAGACGAGACTGAGAGAAATCAAATACAGAGTGGAAAATGTCTGTTCTTTTTTTCCGTGTGGCGGTCTGTGACAACATGCATCGAGTGAGCAACATCCGTAGATAAGGACGTCTGCTAAATGCTCTTAATGTAAATATGTTGCTTATTTGTTAAAAAAAAAAATATATATATATTTTTTAAACCCACCTTCTGACGCACGATGACATCAGCATTTTTCCGTCCTCTGATTGGTTAATCAAAGTAAATGCTTATAACAGGTTTTTGTGATGTTATATTAATATTAAGATAAATATTGATTTGGAACTGTTCCAGATGTTGTATGTGGTACAGTTGATGTTGTAGTGTAGAGGTTTGGAGTTGTGTGTTAACGGGTTTCTTGCTTTAATAAAAATGGTTTTTATCCTCAATATGTGAAATGTCTCTCTGTCTGTAATTCCACGCCGTGTTATATTGTGTGTTTGTATAGTATTGATGGTTTTTATAATTCTATAATGATAGCGGTGGTATTAAAGAGGCGTATCAGTCCCCACTAAATGCCCAGGTACACCAAATGCACTGCTCGCCACTGGTATTTTTTTTTTAATTGTCAAAGTGTTCATTTTGAAAGTTAATTTATAGGTGATTTTTTTTTTTTTTTTATAGATCTGCTCATTTTTAATTTTTTTAATTAAATTTTTGCAATTCTTATGTTTTATGGTCTCACTTTCACTTGCTTATCATTCCTGTATATTCAGCTATGACAATAGGACCACTAGAGATGTCCGTTAAGGTGTGAACTAAGTGCATCACTGATTTTAATTATTGTAATGCCCATTGGTATCAGTCTTATTATTTTCTTAAAAACATGGTGTGGCCCCTGCTGTGTCAGGCATCCCTCAGTTTTCTGTATAAATAGTGGAAACCCTAACGATCAGATAATTGGTGATTGTTGTGATTATTTTTGATAATAACTTGTTTTATTCTATGTTATTTTACACACAGCAACTTATCAATGATATGCCAAAATATTTTAATGTATTTTTTCAATTTAATTGTTGGAGAGCAAAACTAGTTCTTGTTATTTCTTTTCTTTTTTCTTTCACTCACTCTCTTAAATGAACAAGAACAGTAAGAAGCCTAAAATCTCTTATGCATTAAAGACTTTTTCTCCGAATGCTCGGATCTCATCTCTTTAAAGAAAACACCAAATCCCTGCTACAGGTTTTTCATTGTTAGAGAAAATAAGAACCCGGTTTTTAAATCCATGTATTAGGCTACAGATATATGGATCACCTCCTATAGAAGTGCCTGTAAATATGCTGTTATTATGTAAAAAAAAAAAAAAAAAAAAAAAAGAATGTGTGCATTAATATAATCATGTTACTTGCCTTGCAGCTGGAGTTATCATCACAGCTGCATTTTTAGCCTAGCTTCTAAAACAGATTAAACGATCGACAAAAGTCAGTAAAAACTCAAATTTATATCGATATTTATATTTATATTCTTTTTCATGTTCACTAATATGCAGAAAACATCCTGTACCTTGTTATAAAAATCACAGATTAAAAACAAAAACCTGTCAGTGGCAGTAATCAGGCCCAGAATTGCTATTTTTGTTCTTTGTTCATTATTTGGCTGTTCTGCTTCTTTTTTTTTTTCTTGCCTGGCATGACTTTACATATTAAACAGGGCCATGAATGCAATGCCCCCTTCCCACCCCCCCAATACTTCATTGAAAATTGCTAAAATATTCCTCAAAAGTGCAGAAGGATTTGTTAATTACTGTTTTGACATCTGTCCTCTGCATGGGGAGGAATTATCAGAGAACAACAGTCATATTCTCCTCTCCACCTGACTAGCACCGAAGACAGGAGATGTCAAAACAGCCACCATTAATATTAATGATTTTGAGGTTAAAGCAAAGGCCTTGCGTTATCGTTTATGCTGTGTCTCGCGACAGAATTACTTAAAATCATGTTTGACTGTTGGCCATTTGAAACATGGAGATTATTTTAAATTACCATGCAAAATGTTCAGCAAAATAACTAATGAAATATTTTTTGGACTAATTGAGTGCATTTTTTGAAGGGCAGTAAGGCAATAATTCTTAATTCTTAATAAATATTCGTTGCATAGACAAAAAGTGGCATTCTTTTTCAAAAATATTGTGGATATTGTTCATTCCAGCCTAAAAGACTATCCTGGCATTGTAAAAATGTTTTTACAGCAGAGTGAAATTTGTTTCTTCACATATTCCATCTTAGTAAGCTATGATACAGCGCCCCTGGAGCAGGAAGGGTTAAGGGTCTTTCTCAAGGACCCAGCAGTGGCTGGCTGGTGGTGGTGGGACTCAAACTTAGGTCTTCCTTGTCTTCAGATCAACAACTCAGCGTCTTAACCATTTGAGCCCCCATTGATAGATGAAATGTGGTTGGTGGTGGCTTACTGGTTAAGGTGTTGGACTGATACAAGAAAGACCGAGATTTGATTCCCAGCACCACCAAGCCACCACTGTGGGCCTCTGAGCTAACCCCCAATTACTCAATTGTAAAAAATAGATAACTGTAAGTCACTTTGGATAAGGACGTCTGCCAAAAGCTGTAAATGTGAAAGAATTCGTTATAATTCCACACTATCTCATCTTTAGGTTTCGTGCTACACAATGTTTGACAAACATAAACGTGGAATAGTAACCAACAAAAATAACCAATTAGGAAAACTTTGGAAATTTGCATTCACTTCTTTAGATGTTAAAGAATAAACCTGCAGGACAGAGACCTTCTAGCCAATGCAGAGCGATCATGTTAGGTTGTGCTTAGTGTATTAATTTTAATAATTTTAATAAGCGGGATTCCTGTTGTTGAAGTTTAATGAAAAATTTAACCCTAGTGCGCCCCTCTTATAATTCACATAACTGTCAGTGGAGGGCTTTATCACTTAAAGAGTAAAGGAAGACAATAGAGTGAGAGAGTGAGGCGATGAAGAGTGGAGAGAGGGAGAGAGAGGGAGAAAGTAAAAGAAAGAAAAAATACAATAAGAAGAAACAGAAATAAAAGAAATGATAGATAAGAAAGAGAGAGAGTGTGAGCAACAGTAGAATTAAAAAGAAAGAGAAAGAAAATTGAATAATAGTGAGGGAAAAATAAAGAAAGGAAAATAAAAAATAGAGATAGAATAATAAAGTAGGACATGGGAATAGAGAGAGAAAAAAGGAAAAGAAAAGAAGGCAAAAGTGAGAGGAAAAAGAAAAAAGAAAGAAAGGGAAAAAAAAGACAAAATAGAGAAAGGGGGAATGTAGACAGAGAAGTGAAAGAATTAAAAGGCTAGAGAAAAATAATTAATAATAAAATGTAGAATAGGGGCTTAAAGAAAAGTGGAATGGTAGTATAAGAAAGAAAGATTGCAGGGATATAGAAAGAAGAGAGCATAAAAAAGAGGAAAGGAAAAGAAAAATCTAAGCGAAAAGACAATGAAAAATATAGTGCTGAAATGTAGAAAGAGGAAAGAGGAAAAAAGTAGCAGAGACAGACAGACAGAGAGACATAAAAACATAATGAGAGAGAATACAGAAATAAAGGAAAGATAGAAGAAGAAACAGAAAAGTGGTAGAAGAAACAGAAAAAAGAGGAAATAAAATTACACAGAAAAAAAACAGGACTAAAAGGCAAGAGGGCTGGAAAAAATGAGTAAAAGATTAAAAATGGAAAAGCAGGAGAAAAAGAACGAACAGCCGAGAAATATTAAATGTAGAAGAAAGTTAAAGACAGAAAGGAGAGAAAATAGACTGAAGGCGGGAGAAAAAGCAACAGGGCAGAAAAGAAAAAAAAAAAAGAAGAACGATGAAAAAAGTAAGAGCAAGAATAAGGGTGAATGAAAAAGAGAGGGAAAATACTGCGAGGAAAGATGATAGAGAAGTAAAAATAACAAAGACAGAAAAGTGGTAAGAAATTGGAGTAGAAGAACAACAAATTAATGAAAATGAAGGAGGTTAAATAAGAAAGAGAAGAGAGGAAAACAGCTAAAAGAAAACGGAAGGTAAAAGAGAGAAAGAAAAAGCTGTAAAATAACTGATATTTAATATAACTGTTGTTCTCTTCATAAATTTACAAATGGGTCAAAACTCAAAGATGTAAGTTCACATTAATTGGTTCTCATGTAGACTGAGCTTCCCGTCCTCCTTTTTATGGTAAAAGATGTGATTTAAAGCTCCGCCTTTTGTAATAATCCACCAATCAGCACTTTAGTTATCTTGTATGTCGAATAGGACTGTGTGATTTAGGGAAAATATGGAATTGCGATTTTTCTGACAGATATTGTGATTGCGATTTGCGATTGCGATTCGGTCTTCTTAATACTGTGCAGAACAGATTCCTTAATTTATTGTAGTCCAGCAGATGCAGTGTGCCTTTCTACCAAATAGCAGCTAATTAGCTTCTTGCTGCTATTATCCAGTCAGTGCTGCCTAATTGCATTTTAGTTAAAAAAGACATTAAATTATTTCAGCGTTTATAAATGTATATACTATATATATACTTCTGTAAAGCTTTTTTTTTAAGGTAATAAGGTAGGTAGTGCAGCTATCAGTGGTCCTGCATGAGTCTTTAGCTGGACTTCATCACTAATATAATGCACAGGGAAACTCAGATGCAGGTCAGTCGTCCTGTTTAACCACAGGTCTGTTGTTATAGCGTAAAATTCCGCCTCAACTTTATTCCTATCTTCAGTGTAAAGCTGTCGGATTGCAACGTGGCTAAAATATGTGCTAGAGGAAATTTTATATCTTCTATCCAACCCTAGGATGAGGGATTTTAAACCCCTCTTTTGTCACCGCATTAAAAGCTCTCCTGGTGCATTTCCAACGTCTTTTTAAATGCTGTAACACAACATTTAACAATTCTAAAATTGTACTTTGTTGCTCGCTGCTAGCCGGAGTGTCAATAGCAGTACAGAACTTGCACACGACTTTTTAGCAACACACACCAAGTTACACACACATGACCATCATGCTGATTGGCCGCACGAAGCTGTGCACACTCACTTGGCTGGTATGACTGTCACTCAAAGAAAGCAGTCATGCATTTGTTCTGGGAAATTCACATCGCAGCCTTTTGCGATAAGCTCATTGCAGCGTTTCAAATCACGATTGCGATTTGATTACAATTAATCGTTCAGCCCTAATGTCCAATCACAATAAAGGAAGAAGAGCGTGAGCTAATGTAATTTCTCATGATTTTGTGAAATCTTACTTTCATATATTTTAACAGGTGCCCTTAACTTAAGGGTTTATCGTGAGTGAATCGTACGAGTTAAAAGAAGAAAGAAAAGAAAGTAAAATTGTACCAGAAAAAATTATAAGAAAGGTGAACTAGAGTGAGGGAAAAAAAAGCAAACATATAAGGGAGGATAGTAAACGAGTGAATAAACTGAAGAAAACAGAGGTTAAGGGTTAAAGCTGCACACACAGCTGCCAGTCAGTTTTGACATGGCCATGTTTTCAATGTAGGAATTAGACTGTAGCTGAAGAAAAACCTTCAGGATTCACTTCCAGCAGCTTCTCTTCTCTCACAACACAACCTCTATGATTTATGCTTTATAGCCTTTATCTCTTGTCCGCCTGTCCTTCTCTCGTGTGCCACACACTGATGCACTCTTCTTCTGCACTCTTTTCTGATCCATTTAGCAGTGTGTGTCTGGGTCTAAGACAAAGAGAGTCGCCGATGAACTGGAATAAGCTGCGTTTCACATTCATCACATCATGTGTCCAAAGCTGAGCTCAGCTTCCGTACATCACTGTGACACACAT
This sequence comes from Bagarius yarrelli, assembly GCA_005784505.1. NCBI lineage: Eukaryota > Metazoa > Chordata > Actinopteri > Siluriformes > Sisoridae > Bagarius > Bagarius yarrelli. Next base: position 2,177,688 of record VCAZ01000001.1, on the reverse strand, counting down.
CTCAATCACTATTCCCTCTGACACAGAGTGAACAAAGCCACCCAATCTACTCTGTGTGTGTGTACTGTAATGTCTTATAGTGAGGGGAGTTTGTTAGGAGGGCCCATACACCTTGGGCACCTCTAGAGATCTGTTTTATTAGAAGTAACAGTATGGAATGGGTGTAGTAGGTGTGGCAACCTCATATATTATTTTTATTATAATTACTATAAAAACTGACTTTTTCTACTAACACACTAAAAAAAATGACTAAAATCAGTACGGGTAGTAACACACAGGTTTTTGTTAGAAGTTTTAATAAATCAGTTCAAGCAATTAAAGAATATTTAGATTCACTGGATATGAAAATCAACACCTTTGTTACAATGACTGTTTTTTTTTATATGAAAAATGAAATCAAGGTAAATAATTACAGCTCTGTCTCCACACCCTTCAGTGTAAGTTTTGGGGCAAAAAAATTATAAGAAGATTCCAATAACCTGGCTGTACAAGTGTGCACACCCTTTTATAATGGAATATGTGTGTTGCATTAGAAATTCATCTAATCATATTTATTCAAACTCTTATAAAGCGGTTATTTTAAGGTATAAGGGTCATTTTAATTACCGGTCAATAATGATGTCATTTTAATTAAGCTGTTTTTGTAGGATGTACTAATATCTACTTTACCCATAAGGCCGTGGTTCACAAATAGCTTGGAAAGTATGTATAAAATAATATCAATCAAAAAAGAGTAGAAAAGAAATACATGACGTAGCATTAGATGTAGCACAAGGTCATCTTAGATTAATTGAGTAATAAAATGACATCACCAAGAACAAGATGACTCTCTAAAACTGATGAATGGACAAGAAAACAATTACCCTTTCTATCCCCATGTGACAATGATCTTTTGTGCTCTTTATATGTCTGGGCTATGCAGTAGTATGGCATAGCAAAAGTCCACTGTTATAATGATACTACTACTACTACTAATAATAATAATAATATTGTTATAGTAATATTAATATCCTTTTATAATAATAATAATAATAATAATAATAATAACATAATTTTAAAAGAGAAGGCTTAAAACAAGCTTATCACCCGAAGAACACAATTTAAAAACCCTAACCCTAAACCCTGACCCTAACCCTAAACCCTAACCTTAGCTCACTATTTAAGGTATTGGACTAACTACAGCGTCTCGACTCCAGCTCTCAACTAACAGAGGGCGCCTTCGCCTGAATACCAGTACCACTTCGGCATCATTGCCGGTGTTAAACGTTAACATAATCATAATCACTACATTGCGAAGTATTGTTGCTAGCGATCATACTAAGCGTTTTTCATGTTTATGTACTGTTTGCTTCGGTTTTGATCTATGCTACGAAACGGTTAGGATTTCTGTCTTTACCCTTCGAATGTATTTTCCGTGTACCGAACTTTGCCTGTCTATCGACTCGTTTATTTCTCTGCCGTTTTTATTTTAAAAGTCTCACTTTGCATTATGGATTCTTCTCAGACGACTTTTTCACAGATCATACATTCAATTTTAAGGACAACCAAGCTGACATTGCGGGGCCCCTTAAGCCAGGCCTGCAACCCTTACATTTACATTTAAAGGGGGAGAGAGAGAAAGAGAAAGAGAGAGAGAAAGAAAGGGAGAGAGAGGGAAAGAGAGAGTGAGAGAAAAAAAGATAAAGGGAGAGAGAGAGAAAGAGAAAGAGACAGAGAGACAGAGAAAGAAGTAATGCTTTGCTGTATTTTGTCCAGAATTTACTGAGCAATTACGGACCCCCTTTGTGACGTGTCTGATAATAGTTTAAATTCTAAGGTAAAGTTGAGCTCTGAACTCTTTATAAACCATCAGCAAAAAATCTATTTATGCAATAGGCCAGGCACACCATCCAGATAAAAAATCACAGTAATTCTCTGTTCCAAATTACCTGAACCTCCGCAATTCACTGAAAGACGAGTAAGCCATTGATGCCCCCTCTTAATCCAGTGAAACTGCACTTAATCGACCACAATGAAGCTTTAAAAACTTTAACAGAGTGCAAATGAGCCTCACCCACAGGACCTCTGGCAGGCGGCTTAGAATGCCCAAGTAGCACTCTCACTAAATGAGCAGGAGCCTCGGGACCTGCTTTTGCCTACTGTTGCATTTCCTTAAAAGATGTGTGTATTCCTGTATCTCAGCATTATTTACAATCAATTTAAGCCTGATATCAAATAAAAAATCAGCTATAATTAACTGGGCTTTTTTATTTCTTAGGCTAGTGTGTCGATAAGATATTCAGCCCTGAACACGTGACACAATTTTACTAAAGGTTATATTACACTCAACAGTACATACACAATCACTCCATACACTGTGACTACAATGCTACTTAACTGTTCTTTTTTTTGTCTTTATTCCCTCCCCTCTATCCCTCTCTCTCTCTCTCTCTCTCTCTCTCTCTCTCTCTCTTTTACTCTCTCACTCACTGTCGAGCTACATATGCCACAGTGGAGCTGCCAGTGATCCATACCCCATCTCCACCCCGGATCTGTCAGACCCTTCCCTGTGACCCGCCTCCATTTGAAGATCACATCACCAGGGTGACCGAGGATGTTTCCACTCTGCTATAAAGACGTTTCAGCTGTTCTTCAGCTGACTTATGATTTAAGTCACTCACACACACACACACACACAGTGTAACTGCATAATACCTGCTACCTGTTTTTCACCCAAATGAGGACGGGTTCTTGGTTGAATCTGGTTCCTCTCAGGGTTTCTTTCTATTCTGTCTCAGGGAGTTTTTTCTTGCCACCGTTGCCCCGGCTTGCTCATCAGGGACAAACTGATGTCTGATTCATTTGCATTTTATAATCATTTTGATTGTGTACAGCTGCTCTGTGACAATGACCACTGTAAAAAGCACCAAACAAATAACATTAAATGGATTGAATATATATCTTCTGCTGTTTTTAAGCCCAAATTGCAATAAGACAATTTCTGCGTTATAGAACGTGTTAAACTGGTTGTTAAATTAGAGTGCAACATTTGCGCCAGTTGAAATATTAGATCAAATTTCAGGCAATTTATTTCCAGACATGGAACATTCTTCATATTTCTTCCATCAGACTGTGGACACACTATCAGCTTCTCGCTTTAGCTAGATGTCTCCTAGGTGTGAATGATTCCAGCTGACACATGAAGAAACAAGTATAAGACAGCAGAATCGAGCAGGATTTGTCCATAACAATCAAATTCTGCTTATTGAATTGTACCTCAGGGTAGATTTGTTGCTGTTAGGGTGTTAGACTGCGGTCAGGCTGGATTGCAGTGGATTTTCTGAAAGATAATCTAAAGTTTTGCAGCTATTTCGTCTCTGGCTGTGTTCAGCCCTGTTCGCATTTATCATCTTTGCAAGATCAGCAGTAATTGATTGTGTGTTTTGGTGTTGGTGTAAATTTAGATAACATCGAAAAAGACTAAGCTTCGCTACGTTATGCTGACACATGCACGCTTGCTTACTAAAACCGCTTGATTATTTAATCATTTATGGACCTTAACATCCATAATCATACTCCAATATTTGGTCTATCTGTGAGATGTGCAAACTTATTAAATATGTTGTGTTGTTTATGTATCCTGGAAAATTTTAAACACTCTTCGGGCAAAGTAAATGCCCCATCGCATGCTTAACTGACCAAATCCACATTTAACCCTCCACTCACAAGGACAACTGTGACTGGGTTAAGCACCCAGTCAGAACATATTACTGATACTTTAATATGTGCCTTCTGAACTATTGCTGAGCTCATGTTCCTCAAGGTTTAGGTCAGAACTTCCAAAAAGAGAGAGAGAGAGAGAGAGAGAGAGAGAGAAGCAGAAGTGTGTATCAGACTGTAAATGCTAAATAACGGTATTTATACAACGGATGCTTTTCCGAGCTGCCCCTGAGCTAGACTTTCTTCTCTGTTTCCTTCTTTGTTGATTCAGGTGTGCACTGAAGAGCGTGTGTAGGTTTGTAGAGCACATCAAATCACAAATGATGTTTTTGCAAGCAGGATATGGGTTCTGTTTGTTCAGTAATAATATTTCACATACGCTAGCTTTGAGATTTACTCAACAGAATTGAAAGTGGCATAGGTGTCTGTGTGTGTATGTGTAGTCAGGTAATATGAATGTGTGTGTGTGTGTGTGAGGTAGAGAGAGAGAAGCATATTAGGAAGAGAAGTCCTAGAAGAATATTCTTTATCCTATAAAGGATATCCTTTAATATCCATCATATTTTCTGTTATTTATGTCATTTTTTCCCTCTATTTTGTTCCACCACCTGTTTTACAGAACTCAGTTGTTGGGCTAGGGTATATTTGCTGGTTTATTTTACTGTATATTATATTAACACAACTTTAAGGGGCTGCACTTTAAGGTTCCCAGCACCACCAAGTTTCCACTGTTGGACCTCTAAGCAAGGCCCTTAACCCCCAATTGTTCAGTTGTATAAAAGACATAAATAAAATCATTTTGGATAAGGACATCTGCCAAATATCGTAAACATAAAAGTGATGTAACACAGAATAATTAATAATAAGCTTATTATTATACTGTACTATAGTAGACTTGGAACACAGGGGCATGTCCGATTGGCTGAGATAGTCTACACAGATGTATACCGCCTCAATTAGCTTTATTATAATATTAAATAATAAAATAGTAACGATGCATTACATTCTTAGTAATAGTAACGGTGTCGTAGCAGAGTAAACAGAAATTAGTTTGGTTCTTTGTTACCAGTAGCGGGCGGTGCATTTGGTAGCTGGGCCTTCGGTGGGGATTTACCCGACTGATACACATCTTAATACCACTAGTATCATGTCACAATTATAGAAACCATCAATACTAAACAAACACACAGTATAACACAGCGTGGAATTACAGATAGAGAGACATTTCACATGTTGAGGGTAAAAACCATTTTTATTAAAGCAAGAAACCCGTTAACACACAACTCCAAACCTCTACACTACAACCACGGCTGTGTTGGGTTGTTACACTTTGATTTGTGATCTATTGTATCATTATTGAGCTGTTCGATGATGTGAGTCAAAGCACTTTGGTACGTCACTCTGGAGAAGAGCGTCTGCTAAATGCTGCAAATGTAATCACTGAAAATGATTTTTCTTTGTTCTACATAAAGGTATGTTTGGTTCATAGGTTCAGAACAAATGTACACCAGTTAGGATCCAGAGGAGGAAGCCAGCGCACATAATGCACTAATTCTAACACCTCCTATCCGAATGACCGAAATCACTGCTGCAGTCGGTACCCGAGATAAACAAGGTATGTGATGTAACTTGGCTAGATTCCTCTATCACACAACTGAGCTTGAGTCTGAGTCATCAATCATCTGACTTTCTCATCCTTCCTCCCGTCTCCTGCACACAATGTTTGCTGAAGGTACTTTTAGGCAGAAAAATGTTAGTCACGTGTTAGTTAGCATACAGCCTGAAACTTTGAATTTATTTATATCTTAACATGTGCATATGTGTGCGACTTGGACTCGTATCATAAATATCATCAGTGCACATGCGTGTATCCATGGCTGACACACAATTCTGGAGGTATTAACTCTCATCCCATGATAGTGATGATCAGCATGTCTGGCTCAGAACTATTAATATCGGAGAAGCAGAGTAGCTCACAGCGGCTCTCCGAAAGCTGATTTTCCCAATGTAACTAACAGCAGGCTTCGAATTATAAAACAGAAAGGAAATAGAAAGAGAATACCAAACCAACAGAGAGAAGGTGTGTATTTATTCAACTGCTGACCAGAGCAAAGAGCCGGGCCATTGATTGGACACAAGTGGAGGATCAGGGACCCACTGAGAGGCAGAAATTGTAGAAATACAAAGCACTAAACAATCTGAATGAGAAAGAGAAAACGCAAGAGCACGGATTATATACAATTTGAGACACAGTGCCACACAATCAGGCCTGATTTAGCTAAAATCTCTTTTTTTAATCTTCTTTCGTAAGGGGTGTGTGTGTGTGTTTAGGTGTTTTTGTAGTAATACGAACAGGATTTTTTAAAAATTTATTCATTGTTTTAGGAACATCTGTAGGACTTTCTGTATCATGCAGTTTTTTGCTGCATTTATTAATTCTTAACTAAGCGCCGTTAGCAATTTTGGGCCCTATAAAAGAATATAAGCTGTACTAGGAAGTAGATTCGAACACAGAAGTTAGAACCAAAGAGACCAGTTTATTTTCACAGGAGAGACAACAGAGCTCAACGGAAGGATATTAGCGAACGTAGAGTCTTTTGTATTAATGAAGAACGCTGGGAACTCAGGAGTCTTTGGAAGGTCACCATTTTCTTATTTTTCATACAGTGCTAGGATTTGTTCTCAAAGTGTGTATGAGGGTGTTGGGGGGAACCTGTCTAGGGGTGCCTGCTTGGGGGGCACATTTTGGTCAAAAAAGAAAAATAGACGTAAAAGAGCGTGCATTTGAATTATGTTTAAAAGCCACTCAATGTTGTAAAAGTGGTTATTACTTGGTTATTACTGTAGGCTAAAAACCACCACAGCGACAATGAAAGCGCAAATGGCTTCTTACAAAATTGGCTAGTGTGTTGCACAATGCAAGAAATCTCCCAATTGCAATCTTCCTGTTACCATAGATACTGCATGGTGTCAGTTATGCTTAATGCAGCAAATGTCACAAAATTAAACTTTACAGTTGCAGTGACTAAGGACGCCATATCAAGCCGAATTTGCGATGTGTGTCAGGTTGACAAGGCCACTGATAGCAACAAGCGTTTGTTGATGGCGTATGTGCGATTTGTTGATTTCGTTTTGCAAATACTTCCCAACAAACGAGCAACAGCTAACAAACTTGTTAATATTGTAGCTTCATAGTTGACAGAGGTTGGGGTTAAATGGGAGGACTGCTTGGGAATTTGCCCCAACGGAACACATTAATCTTAAACATTAAATCCGCAAATTTCCTTTCTCAGTTCCTCAATTTCTAAAAAATCTATTATTCTGTGTATTAGAAATTGTAGAATATGTAATGTCCACCTACACAAAAATATTATGTAGCACACCTCTTAGCTTCCTTATACAACAAACACACAGCATTACTATTTCTGTGACCTTGCTAAACATTTTGGGATTTTTAACAAAATACTAATTTCTTTAAAGATTTTTTGGACCTAGGGAAATCTTGACTAGTACCAATAGTAATTCATTCATTTATTTTCTATATCTGCTTATTTCCTAATTCGGGGTCACAGGGATCAGCTGGAGTCTATCCCAGCCGTCTCTGAAAGGGCGAAAGGCAGGAGGGTCCAATAGTAATAATAATGAAAATCAATACATTTAAAAAAAAAGGTATGAAATTAGCTGATAGTCTGCAGGAAAATGGTGATCCAGAAAAGGGAGGGGTTGCCAGATCTTTTTTATGGGTTTAAGAGTTGCACCACTAAACATTTGATTGGTTTAAGAAGCACTGTATTAAAATGTTGTGTTATTGGAAACCAGAATAACCATCATACGTCAAAATATTTAAATTTACAGCATTTGGCAGACATCCTTATCCAGAGCAACTTACATTTATACAACTGAGCAATTGGGGGGGCCCAACACCAGTAGCTTGGTGAAGCTGGGAATCGATCCCACAATCTTCAGTTTGGTAGTCTAACACCTTAACCATGAGCCACCACTTCCCCATATTTTGCCTAATGCTAAAGGTGTATTTGCAAATCAAGAAACCAACTAGACAAAGCTTGATTTAACTTAATGTCACCTTTACTGGTTTTGCGATGCTAAAGTATTCATGGTGGAGCTGTGTAACATTTTTTGCATATAGAAGTGCTTTTGTCAGGATTTGCCTTGTGATATGTGAGATCAGTTGTCATGTACATCAGCATTCAACAGCAAGATTACTTTCCCTGCCGGACTGTTGAATCGTTTTCCAATTCAAATCATTTCCATGTCCTTACACTCCTACATTTACATACTCTGAGTCTATGTAAGTGTGAGAGAGACAGAATTAGCAAGGTTCACACTCAGTCTGTCCCTCACCTGCCAGAACATTATATGCCTTACATTCTGTTTGGTTTTTAATGTTTTATCCGTTTTTATTTTTTTTTTTATTCATTCTAATTCCCAACAGCATAATGGCTTAGTAGTTAGCACTGTTGCCTTACAGCAAGAAGGTCCGGGGTTCAATTCCCCCTGCAGGGATCTTTTTGTGTGGATTTTGTATGTTCTCTCCTGTACTTGAGTGGGTTTACTCTGGGTTCTCCGGTTTCCTCCCACAGTCCAAAAACACGTATGTTAGATTGACTGGTTATTCTAAATTGCCCATAGGAGTGAGAGTGAGTATGTGTGTGGCCCTGTGATGTCCAGGGTGTCCTCCTCTTGCTTTTCTTCCTTTCAGAGACGGCTGGGGATCCAGAGTCCTCCTCCTTAGAGCTTTTAGACTTCCTGTCGAGACGGCTGGGATAGACTCCAGTAGATCCCTGTGACCCCGAATTAGGAAATAATCTGGTATAGAAGACGAATGAATAAATTCTAGTTCATAAAATGTTGCCTGTAGGGTTATTTTTATTATTATTATTATTATTATTATTATTGTTGTTATAGTTTTATGTAACAATCTATACTTTAAATGATTTCTTGATTGCAAATACTAAAATTCTGCTCCCAACTAGGTCCAACACTGTTATATAACATTATATATATATATATATACACACAGAAGCGTTGCTAAGGGAGGAGGGTAACAGGGGATCTTTTTTATCAGTAACAGTACTAGCAGTATTTTAATAGTGTGTTTGGTGCAGAATGGGTGTAGTAGGGGGCTCAAACACATTTTTTCATAAGGCCCAAAATCCTAGCGGCAGCCCTTATTACAGGCCTCCTACAACAATAGGTGAAAAAATCACCTATCTGATAGGTGAAAAAAAAGAAATAAAGTTTTCATGTTGCTTTAGAAACTGCGGAGTCATTTTAAAAAAAATCTATACACCAATTCACCTACAATTCTTTTATAACAAAATGTACTGTATATATAAAATGCCCACTTTCACTAAAATATGAGCTTTAACGCCAGCTTAGCTTTATAGAACAACACACACATACACACACACACACACACGCACACAAAACATGCAGGAGACATTTTGTGTGATATAATTTCATTAAACCTCATTGTCTACTGCAGATATTAATTGGCACAATCACATCAGTTGCAGAGTAACTGAACAAGTAGACATTTACTCACAGTAACAAACAGGTGAGTATATGCTGGAATTAAAAAATAATAAATAACAATCTTTTTTCATTTAATATTCTACATTTTATTTGAATTAAGACCTGGACAGCAAACCTAATATACACGTGTCTAAAAATGACCACAGATACAGTCAAATATCTTAAGACCAAATACTGAACACTGATCTTAAGACCAAATACTGAACACTGATAAGTCTAAACAAAAAAAAGGCAAAGAGAAATAAAGAAGGGGGGGGTGAAAGCTACAGAGAAACAGAAAAAGAATGAAAATGAGAGAGAAAGATAGAAAGGGGGAGAGAGAGATGGAGATATAAAGAGAGAGAGAACAGAGAGAGAACAGAGAGAGACAGAAGAGAGGAAAAAGAGAGTAAGAGAGAGAGAGACAGAAAGCGTGTGTGTGTGTGTGTGTGTGTGTGTGTGTGTGTGTGTGAATAAACTGTAAACAGAAATCATCGATCATCACTCGCGCGCGCACCCGTGACCTTACCGCAGTAGGCGATCAGCAGGCTCACAAGCAGCAGCGCAGCCCAGAAGCTCGCACTCATTCTTGGCCATGCGACCGCGTCCTCCCGTTCGGTCCGTCGGCGCGCAGCCATTCGCCAGAAACCGACTTTCTTCAGCAAAACACGAGAAGATCGACTCAATTGTTCAGCAGTCTTTTTCCCTCACTGCTGCGACACGTCTCTCCCCGCAGGTAAATCCGGAGAAACACATGACTGATACGGACTTCTTCTCACTTCAGTTCGGGAGGCAAATCAACAGAACAGCACAGCTGGGGTCGGTTTCATCAGGGATAGAAAGTCTCTGAAGTGGCTCAGGGTTCGAATAAAAGCGCGTAATTCCAAATTAAGGCATTCTTTTATATATATATAAAAAAAAGAGTTTAGAACCCCCCAAAAACGTGCTTGGGATGTCAAGCTAAAAGCAGCTGCTGCAAGGTCGTTACCTACAGTACAGCCAGAGGAGATACACCTGAGGGCTGGAAGGGATGGAAGGGCTGGGAGGAAATGTCGGATTTTCCGTCTGTCTCTTCCTCAAAGATGCTGGAAGATAAAAAAAAAATAGTATAAAATAAAAAATCCCGATAGCGAATCACTAACTGAGTCCAGACTGAGCTGATAAGAGAGGGATAAAGCACGCCGGTATGCGCCAAGTCGATGATCAAGCTCCTGAATGAGAGGAAAAGTACTAGTGTGTGTGTGTGTGTGTGTATGTGTGTGTGTGTCCAAAATGCAGGAATGTTGCGCGCAGCAGCGGTTCGTGCGCACGCTGACAGAAAAGTGCGCAAACCCAGAGAGACTTTATTAAAACTTCCACTTCCTCCGCTACGTTTCCGACTCCCAACTGATGTAAGATAAATGATACACTCGGAGTTTGACGCAGTTTCCTCCTACGTGTAATCCAACGATTATTTCGACGACGCGCTCTGTGTGCGTGTCTGGGTGTGAGTGTGTGTGTGTGTTCAGAAAATAAAGGCGCCTGAACCCCACCTCTTTCTAAAATCCTGTCTTATATGTGCGGGTGTATATTGCGTCTGTTTCCAAACGTTAGGAGGTTTTTTTTTATGCCAACTAGGCATGTCAGAGTCAGAGGTTTTGGGGAAAAAGTTAAGGAAGCCAGATTGAGGTGGTTTGGACATGTACAGAGGAGATATAGTGAATATATTGGTAGGAGGATGTTAGAAATGAAGCTACCAGGCAGAAGGCAAAGAGGAAGACCAAAGAGGAGGTATATGGATGAGATAAACGAGGACATGAAGTTAGTGGGTGTGAGTGAAGAGGATGTAGAGAATAGCGTTAGGGGAAGGCAAATGATTCACTGTGGCGACCCCTAAAAGGGAACAGCCGAAAGGAGAAGAAGAAGGCATGTCAGAGTCACAAGGGCATCAAATGGTGGACTGTGGTCCTGATGTGGACCCAATAACGCATTCACTAGACCAAAGAGCATGTGTGCTGTAGCAAAGCTTATCAACATATTTAAAAACACACACAAAACACTTCAGAAAAAAATCAACACTAGCCTTGAGGGTTAAGGGCCTTACACAAGGGCCCAGCAGTAGCTGCAACATGGTGGTTTGGGGCTTTGAACATATAAACTTTGCAAATCAGTTCTACATCTTAAATGCAAAGCTAAGTCTTTACAAATTGTTGCTTCTGTTACTGGCCACCACAGTGAATCATGTAACCGATATTTGATTGGTCATTTATGCCTTTTATCCAGGCTAGACTGTGACAGTAGGAGTGCAGGAACTTAACTGGTTAGCAAGCAGGAAACTTTGTGTGTATTGAGTGTATTATTTTAAACCATTAGTTCAGAGACTAGCTACAGTACTGCAGACATTAGTTAAGAGAAAGACGAGTTTTAATACTTATAGCAATCATCAAGGCTGTCACAATTATTAAATAATCGTATGATCGCAATTATTTGTCTAAACGAGATCGTCGAATCCAACCGCAATTATCGCACACTTTTATTAGCCATTAGGGGGAGCTGTACTACCTGCAGCACTCTACTTTCAACCAGAGTAAGTGAGTGGAACGGCGTGATTCGGTTTTCTGACACTCCAAACGCCGCTTCAATAACGCAACATCACCAGCGCAACTCATGTTAACGACCCATAAAACTGCAGAGAACATGAATTAATTTATATGTTGCTAAAAAGATAAACACCACTGACAGGACACCAAATATGGATTTCCTTAAAAACTATTTATCTCTAATAAAATATTTACAGTCGAGCGTTTATAAGACACAAATTGTTTTAACAGACAATAATCAACATTGTAATTATTTTATTGACAATTAATCGTCACCCAAATTTGATAATCGTGACAGCTCCAGCAATCATTTCCTCATCTGATTAAATATTTAACAACAAACAAACATCAAACAGCAAACAAACATCGACAAGTCAAAAGAGGTAATAATAAAACATTCTGACAAACCTAAATCAATATATATACCCCTATAAGCAAGTTATTCAGTTTAATATCTATTTTTGTTAAGTAAACAAAGTACACACAAGATAGAATAACCATAAGATATAACTGTGTGTGTGTGTGTGTGTGTGTGTGTGTGGTAAGATAAAAAACATTAAAGCAATACTATCAGCGATAACATCATATGTTTTCTGCTACATATTCTGTGGAGAAGAAACCATATCCCGTCCATTATGAAGTCTTTTTTTTCTATTCAGGGTCCTTTCACTATTCTGCATTAAAAACTTTGGAAGAATTCAAAGCCTCTAGTAAAAAACGGTGATACTGGGTTTCAGCACCACAATGTGTGGACAGCGGCAAAACTCAATCAGTCATTTTGTTACATAATATTCTGAACATCTGTACTTTGTAACTGTGTAACATCTGTCCTTTTCTAATGTTTATTACTACACACACACACACACACACACACTATAACACCCTTATTTTTTCAAAGTTATTTTGTTGCATAATAATCTGAACTATGGCTGAACATTTTTAATGATACAAGCTTGTTTTAAAATAGAAAATAATACACTTTGTGTTGGAGAGCACAGCTGGATGCCAAATACATTACTGGCAGCTTGTAATAACTGCACACACTCACTGCATTAATCCTGTCCAGGAGTCCTTAATATGTTTGCGTATATAAATATCGAATCTCCAACATTGTGCATGAGAAAGTCTTATAACCAATACCGTGTGCATTTTTGCATTTTTGCCATCGACAAACTCTTGGCATGGCAGACCTGGCAACCATTACTGTATTAGTGTAAAAAATTACTTAAATATAATTTCTTCCACAACAAGTACCTGATCATGAAGTGTAAAATAGTATAATGTGCTTCCAAAAACATAACTAGACTTTTATTCGTAATGATGGATTGCTGCTGGGATGCTTTTTGCATGCTAGTTTTATTGAGTCATTCGTGTTAATAGATTTTTGTATTTTCATATAACTACGTTTTTGTTTTGCTGAGTGCAGTGACAGCACAAATTGTCTGGTCCTGGTGTATAATAAAATCCAGAGGGAGATGTGGCTCTGATTATGCTCAGCAAAGTATAGCAGGCAATGGGGCTTCTTTTGTATAAATGAAATATAACTTACAAACTATCACATATCAACTGGATGCCAAACTGGGATTTACAGTCGGTGCTAGCTCAGTTGTCAAAGCTTGATTTGGGAAAGTTGTAAATGTTGGGTATTTTAACAAGCTAGTACTGCTGGTAAAACATGTAAATAAATGTATTATAATCATTGTAAATATTTAACCAAAAATTTAACACATCTAAAATCTGTCTGAATTGCTGGCAAGCTCCCTGTAATTATGTATGATATCTAAGGTAGTTTATACTTTATTGCATTAACTTTATGGTTTAGAAACCATGTCACCACCCATAATGCATTGCAATACTACATGACATTTAACACAGAATAAGAATAAGCTCTAAGCAGCCAGATTGTTACAAATGTACAAATGTAATAATTGTAATTAATAAAGTTTAAAATGATTTTATAGCTGGAGTTTATGTTTGCTTATTGCCCATTTGCTGTCTTTTAGGTTTAGGTTAATTTTTGGATTTATTAAGATTGATAATTATCTCAGTAGCACACTTGCACGGTTTCCTGACAGCAAGAAGGCCTGGGTTTGATTCCTGGGCAGGGGTCTGTCTAAACAAAACTAAACAAAGACTAAGACTAAACAAAACTTTGCGATAAATCTAACGGACGTGGGGTTATTAGTTAAGGATTCCAGTAAATGTGTATTTAAAGAGGTGGAACATTTTGTAAATTTAATTTTAAATATATTGTTGCTTATTTCATATATCCGCTTTCTCTATTAATAATGACAGCGTAGACTATAAGGTCTTAATTAATAGTGATCTATAGTGAAACGGTTTAAGATCAGAATTTAAATTTAAGACCTTGTTTTTCAGACACAATCAATTGATTGTTGTTTTCCTGCTAATATGTATTCATGTGTTGTAGAATTTAGTTACTGTTCTCGCTATCTCTCTCTCTCTCTCTCTCTCTCTCTCTTATGTGTGAAGAGGTGTGCATGTAGCACTCTGATGCTCAGAGGTAGTGGTAGGTAATGCTATACTTAGTGGGGAGCCTCTCTTGATGTGGCGCTTTGTGATCATCTCAACATTGACCTTTCTCTTCACTCTGCCTTTAATCTTTTCTGTGTCGACTCCCTCAACGTGATTGGTGTTGGGATTTGACTTTGAACTTTTTTCATTGCCACTTTCTTGTCCTTGCTTACTGTGTGTTTCTTTTCCTTTGTGTTTCTGGCACATGATTTTGCACACGTTTTTTCTACATAGATTATATGTAGTCTTTATGTGTTTTTATACAGCATTTAACAATAGTGTAATTATTAGCTATATACGTAGATGTTTAATTAAACTGAAACTGAAGTAAAAGTGTTAAAAGTGTGGGTGTTTCGTAGAGTTTCAACAAATAATTTGGAAAAAAAATTGTCTATTGTAACTCAGAGAAGTGAGAAAATAAAGCTTTTTGGAGAGTTCCAAAATTGAATACTTGGCATGTCTGTAATGAAATTGTTTAATAAAATATGAATCAGGATTAATATTATTATTTATCTTTTTATCCATTTCATTTTACATCTTTTAATCATCCCAAAGGTGCAGAACACTCAAGTTCTTCTTCTTCAAAAATAACACACTATATAAGTGCAGGTGCTTTGTGCACAGGGGCATTGTTGTGCTGAAACAGCGTCTGGGACTTTTAGTTCTAGTAAAGTGAAATCTTAATGATACACCAGATATCCTAGACAGTGTAGGGGAAAATAGTTATGGGTGAATGGCTGTGCTGGTAAGGGGTCCATCCCTTTAGCCATACAGTATTTGAAATATATATTCTAATAGTCTGTCATCTGTAGTGTCTTATTAATTATGACTTATTATACATCCACACAGAAATATTTGGCTCTTCTTTAAATTCAAACTGTCGAAGTGGATATGATAGGACAGGAAAGGCCAGGACGGAATCAGACAGGATAGGATAGGATAGGATAGGATAGGATAGGATAGGATAGGATAGGATAGGATAGGATAGGATAGGATAGGATAGGATAGGATAGGACAAGATAGGACAGGATAAAATTGGACAGGACAGGACAGAGACAGGATAGGATAGGAATGGAAAGGATAGAATCAAATAGGATAGAATAGGATAGGACAGTATAGAATCGAATTGGATAGGATAGGATAGGATAGGATAGGATAGGATAGGATAGGATAGGATAGGATAGGATAGGATATGGCTGGGTCATATGTATGCAGGAATGTATGAAGTAGCATTAAGAATTCCTTTTTCTACTGGAACTAAGCGTCCTAGCTCCTACAAATGTTCAGGAGCCACTTGAACAGATCATATGCTTTTGAATTCATTTTGTGTGTAACATTTTGTTGATTATGTCTAGCTTGAATGTCAAATGTTGCCCCAAGGAGCCTCAAGCGCATGGCCCTGAATCTTTTGTAAGAGTGCAAGAACAAAACATGTCTGTCCATCAGACTAACAAATAAGCCTACATTTAAGTTCTCCTCAGGCAGAATATAAAAAGTCTTTACAAAGCCAGACACTTTTGGATAGCGTTTGGGAGCATAGGTCAAAAAAACAAATGCAAGTGGATAAAATGTTGGTGTCTTTTCTTGTATAAGCTGATATGGATTTGCTTTAGCAGCCATAAAGCTGTTCCTGCAGGTCTGACAGATATGCTATGACATAATAGTGTTATTTCCAGCTCTAATGGAGAAACATTATTGACATAAAAGCATGGTCACTGATATGGGCTAAAATGTTCCGTTATTATCCCACCAAAAATCCCAGAAAAACAAAAGAAAACATTTTGAGTACATGTTATAAGAAGATAGGAGAGAGCGAGAAAGAGAAAGAGAGACAGAATAAAATGGTCTAAATACAGTAGCAGGTAAACAATGCTATTCTGCTTATGTTGCTGGTTGATGCTATTTGGTGTACCAACCATCTTCTTTAAAACAGAACAGAACAGAAGCTGTTTAAAGTTAGTATTTAAATTCACATTATATAACCCAAAGTTTTTGGACACCTTACCAGCACACCCACATATGTGTATCTTTCCCAAACTGTTGCCATAAAGTTACACTGCAACCCCTAGCATCATCTTTACTTAAAAGATCAAGTTATGTCTAAACATTTGCATTTTGGACCCATAGAAAAAATTAACTTTACATACTATCTTTAAAAAACATGAACTTAACATTTTAAGTGCTATAAACTCATCGGAGTGTACTGATGACGTGACTGCTTCCAAAACCATCACAACATGCTCCAATCAGAAACCATGGATGACCACAGAGGTGCGTGCGCTGCTAAAGTCCGGAGACTTTAGAGCAAAGGACAAGACAGCCCTAAAAACAGCTTCAAACAAGGTTCAAACAGTCCAGAGCCATCAGAGAGGCAAAGCGTGCATATGCCAAGAGAATCCATGGCCACTTCCACTCCTTCGCACTAACACTCGTCGTAAATTCGAGTCATTAAGAGCCTGCTGCCTCCCACATTGGACCTATTACACTACTTTCTGAAAAGAAGACCTTAGTCAGTCCGGATTGGAAGCAGCATCTCCAGCACCACCACACTGAGCACTGGGGCCGGTAGGGCTGTGTGCTCAGCCAACTGCTGTTCACTCTGCTGACTCATGACTGTCTAGCAATGCACAGCTTAAATCACATGGTTAAGTTCACTGATGACACGACTGTGGTGAGTCTTATCAGCAAGAACAACTAGTCAGCATACAGAGAGGAGGTGCAACAGCCAACAGCCTGGTATAGAGCCAACAACCTGTTTCTGAATGTTGACAAGACTAAGGAGATAGGTGCTGTCTTCAGAGGAGCGACTATTCTCCGCTAAACATCGACGGATCCTCTGTAGAGAACGTTAAGAGCACCAAATTCCTTAGTGTTCACCTGGTGGAGAACCTCAACTAGTCACTCAACACCAGCTCTATCAGCAAAAAAAAGCCCAGCAGCACCTATATATTCCACCTCCCATGCTGACCATGTTTTAAAGACGGACCATTGAGAGCATTCTGAGCAGCTGCATCACTGCCTGGTTTGGGAACTGCACCGCAACTTTACACCACTTGCTGCATCTGCAAAGTCAAAAGCATTGTGGACGACCCCACACACCCCTCACATACACTCCTGCCATCTGGTAAAAGGTACTGTAGCATTTGGGCCCCCACAACCCGAATGTGTATCAGTTTTTTCCCTCAAGTCATCAGGCTCCTCAACACACATAACTGAACTAAACTACCTTAACTGACACACACAAACATTCAACATACATCAATGTTTACAGCACCACGTAAATATATTTTGTTAAGCACAGACACTTTAAATGCTGTTTGCACAATAATCTTGCTTCTAATTTAATTTATTCTTTAGTCTTTAGCTCTGTGTTGTTTAACCATTATTTAGCTCTTAGTTGTTTTGTGTAGCACCACAGGGTCTGGAAAAACGTTGTTTCATTTCACTGTGTACTGCATTTGCTATATATGGTTGAAATGGCAAATCTTCTTGAACTTGAACCCGAGTCATTTGTACTTAAATGATTCACTTAGCTTATGCTGGTCTTCCGTCAATGTAATTGGACATTCAGGCGAACTAATTTGAATTATTACAAAAGGCAGAACTTACGTCTCGTCCGTTATCATGAAGGAGAGGACGGAATTTTAAACTTAAAATTAACACTTAAACTTAAGTAAGTATAATAGTTTAAGTAAATTATACCAACACCTAACAAGACATTAAGATTATATATATAAAGGTAGATAATCTTGCAAATTTAATTATATACATGAACACCATCTTATGTGAACTTGAATAAATATGAACTTAAATATATTTTTACGGCATTTGGCAGACGTCCTTATCCAGAGTGACAACTGAGCAATTAGGGGTTGAAGGCCTTGCTCAGGGGTCCACAGTGGTAGCTTAGTGGAGCTGGGAATGGAACCCACAATCTTCGGATTGGCAGTCCAACACCTTAACCATGAACCCCCCACTTCCCATATATAGAGTCTATGAGTTATATGAGTTTTGGCCAATTACTCAAGTTATGGAGGGAATATACTTAAGTAATTGGGTTTATTCAACTTATTTGGGTTTTCAATGTTTAAACACACAGGTGTCTAGCTAGCAATACTTCGCAATGTACTCACTTATAAAACGGCTAGCTTATGAAGCAAACCAAACAGGAAGTGCTAATGGAAGTGTGCAAGTGAGTCAGTACTCAGGTGATGGTGCCCCTGGTGGGGGGAGGGAGCAGTTGTTACAATTCGACTATTAAATAATAAAGTTGGTCTGACTATAGAACCGATTTAGTTTAGCCTGGCGATGACACAGGTTTCGATACTTTGCATGCTGAGCGTTTACCTTGATTATTTTTGAGTAGTGCTGACAGTAATTGTGAAAACAGCTTTACTCTGAAAACAAACTAGGACAGGGTACTTTTTTCCAAAATGCAGTAAGGTTTAAGTAAAGAAAAAGCCCTGAAGCATGCCGATATAACCCAAAGTGGATTTCTAACATTATTCAATGAACATCAAACTAGTATATCTTTTAGTTTTATGTAATAATTGTTTATAAGGTTTGTTTTGACTCTGACGCAACTGAAATTTGAGTAAAAATCACCTTTCTTGATGTTTTGGTATTACCCTATTTAGACCGGATAGAAAGATGGTTTATTGTCTTGTGGCATGACAGAAAGGCTTTGCTTCTAGATCTGTTTTTATTACAAAGTTTTTAATGGAATCCAGAGAATGACAATTATCTGCAGGCAATTCATTTTTTTGAATGAGGTCCCATTAATTGCATTTACACACATAAAAATGAAGTATGTCAAATGCTTTTAGTCATCGTTTCCCAAACTAATTTGCATGCTAATGAATAAAGTTCTTTTGGGTTTCATAACAATCCCTAAATGCTCTTGTTCTTTGGATGATCATGACATTCTTAGACACTTAATTGTTTCAATCTTTTCATATTGATGTGTTACATCATGTTCTAAAGTTGTGCTTTAGACCAAACATACAATGATCTATGCCATAGAAAATGAATAAAAATCATAATAGGATATGGAAGAGCTGCATTCTGAGCCCAGTTGACAATTTTTACAGTTGATAAAACAGAAGAAAAGCACATGAAGATACAACTAATTATCAGCTAAAAGAAGCTCAGATTTGTGCTAAGTTTGCAGATGGTCTGTAAATACTGTTAGTTAGCTCTGGGTATGTCATTTGTTTATCTCTCATATCATTGAGATGTCATGTTGGAGTGGTTTTAGCACTTTTACACCAGTCATGTTATATATTATGACCCATAAGAGGAGACGAAATAGATGGTTGCCTTAAGAGCTTCAAAAATGTATTTTAGTATAAGCTAAAAAAAGCAGGGAGAGAAAAAACAGTTTTAGGATCCAGACACAAAGAGTCTAAGCTTAGCAAGGACAACTTCGAAATAAATACCTCAGGACTTCCCACGGAAATGGCCAGTCATAGCAACATGTGGGTTATGTGTGATGAACGCAAGAGAAAGAGAGACCCAGGCAGAGAGAACGAGACGGTGCGAGAGAGAGAGAGAGAGAAAGTGGGTTGTACAGAGGTAGGCATTATTTTCTAATCTCTCCTCATCACTGTTACTGTGTCAGCTGTGTCACTGGACTCCTGCAAACATCCCTGTCTCATTTTTCACTTTGCTTTTCCATACCAGTCATGATTGTTGCCTAATCAGAAGTTCCACTGGGAATTAAAGATATAACCCCTCCCTGAGGTAGAGCTCCTCTCCAGGGCACTAAATGCATAACCATGGATAAACATCCTGCATCAAGAAGCTATAATTACAGCAAGCTGGCATTCCTCTCACCTCTATAAGGCTATATCAGAATGCATTGCTTAAGCTTACGACCTGCTGTCACTTTGTCTTCATAAATAAGCCTGTCAGGAGTTTCTTTCTGCCACACCACCACCCAGGGGAGGCCTCAAATTGAGCAGTCAACCTTCAAATCTAGAAGCCGATCTTAATTTTGTCGTCTGATCAATGGTTGCACTGAATTGGGAGGATGGGAGTAAAAGTCTAAGGAAAAGGAAATCTTTATAGGTTGGTCTCTGAGGAAAAGATCCATGAGCAGTGAAGACAGACGTTAAATGTCTGGGTGATATATATATATATGTGTGTGTTAAAAATCGAGTAAGGTTAAAGAAAAAAAATGAACAGACTAGATTGACATTCCTTTGTCTGAACCTGCCAGTCGAGCAGAACTAAACATAATAGTACCAGTGATGAATCATCAATCAGTTTCACCCTTTGTTTAGTGGATCATCTCATCTGACTACAAGGACAAACACAATTTGTACTGTTTTATTTTATTGTAAACATGGTTGCGTTTAGGAATCCCGCTACATTAAGTCACTAGGTAGAGAATGTCTTACTTTTCATTTGTTATGTCTTCTCGGGGAGTTTTTCCTCAACACTCTTGCCTCGATGCTTTTGTTAATGGATAAAATGTATTAATTATTTGCTTTAACTAAGTTGATTATGTATTTGACAGATCAGCTCAAATAAGAATGTAGATTTCTGATGAATGCTGTGCCGTCTGTAGAAAAACTATTAGACTTAAAATATGATTGATCAATTTACACCTGATTAGAATTGGACACAAAGTCACACAGCAAAATCTCCTTATCTAGTCAAGAGTTACAAACTTATTTCTAGCCAAAAAATCTGAGTGATCTTGTTTTAAGAATAAAATACTACGCAAGAGCAGATTGTGTAAGATTATTAGGATTGTTTTAAGATTATTTTTTTCTTACTTAGTTAGTAACTTAAAGCTAACTAGCTTAGAGTTAGTTATTTTACCTGCAAATTAAGCATAATTAAAATAAGATAATATATAATAAATTGTTTGCCCATTAAAATGCTTAATAATTACTTATTTATATTTTAGCTGTAATAATCTTGTTTTAAGTTTAAATGCTTATTTTAAGACAGAATAAATAAAGAATAATTCAATTCTTAAATTAAGAGGAATTCTCCTGTTACTAACTCTAGATTTAAGATCCTTTCATACAAATTAAAAACTGTTTAAAACATGATTAACAAGCTCGTTTTTAAGTTAATTAAACTAAATACAATGCCTGGAAAAACTGTTTTAATGCTCATTTTGTTTTAAAGACATTTTGTTCTTTACTAAAGCCTGGATTAGTTTTCTTATTTCAAGAAATCTTACCAAGTGTAATTATCTCACTGCACTGGCAGATCATTTGACTTTTCTAGTCTGTATCTTGTTCAAATTAATTATTTATTCATATTTTTGTTTCCTTCCATAGATCAAATCCTTCTAAAAACATGCTAGTGTAACCAAATGTGAGTTTCTAACATTATTCAGTGAACATCATATATTCTTTTTTTTATAACACACATGGTTCTATGTTCAGTTTCAGTCACTGCTCATGCATCCACGGGTGTATATTTTTATAAGGTTTGCTCTAGGTATGTCACATGATCAGGCCCAACAGAAATCTGACTGAAATGTATTTTATTGCCTCATGTTATTACTGTGTTATTATTGTGTTATTACTCTTTTCCCACCATAGCTGATTTATTATCTCACGGCATGATGGAAAGGCTTTGCTCCAAGTCTGTTTTGATAAGAAAAGCATTTAATAGAATTTAGTAATAAGAATCTACAAGGACTATTGTACAGATCTGATCACTTTACTGTTCAAATCTCAAGTCTATGTATACAATATAATAAAAGTCAACTATTCATCCTGCTCATTATGTGTCTGAGACCAACAATAATCTAATTAGAATACCATCGGTGGGGTTAGTGCTAAAATGTGTGTGTCCACCCGTGTGAAATTGCTCTCCTTTATTTGCTGTAAACAAAAGGTTACATGGCAGTATATGCTTGTACTGCCAAAGGTTCAAATAGGGGACTTGAAATAAGCATCTATTGGTGTTGCTGAGGTGTTGATCTGAAGATCAGTAAGACCTGGGTTCAAGCCCCACTGCCATTCAGCCACTGTAAGGTAGTTTAGCAAGACCCTTTACCCTTCTTACTCCAGGGGCGCTGTATCATAGCTGACCCTGTGCTCTGACCCCAACTGACTAAGATGGGATATGCGAAGAAAGAATTTTACTGTGTTGTAAAGTTTATGTGACAAATAAAGGCATTTAAACTTAGGCTTTAAATTGAGTTCTACAATCTGAAACTTGCTGTATGTTGTAAACTTCTTTAAGCGTTAGGCGTTTATCTAAAAAGATTTAGATCTGTTTTTGTCTTTCCCGCACACTATACATAAGCAGTGTATGTCATTTTTAATACTCCTCACCAGATCTCAGCACAGCCATTGCACCCTAGACAATATAAAGCCGTAAAGTTATTTCATTCCCCTTAACAGTGTCTTTACAGCCTGCTTCAGCTGAAGTCTGCCTTGAAACATTTTTAGTGCTCTGCATGCATTGCTGGAAGCTTCTCAGCTGTTGGACTGTGCACAGGATCACTGGCACTTGCTGAGTAAAGCCTATTATTTCTGTGCAGTTCCAGAAGAGTCTTCTCACTCGCTCGCTCCCCCCCTCCTTTCTCTTACCCTCTGTTTCCCTGTGTTGCCCTTCTATGTGTCAATCAGTCAAGCTAAGGAGTACAATACAACAATAGAGCTTGTCATTAACTCATCAGCATTGTGTGTTTGTGAAAGAGAGAGAGAGAGAGAGAGAGAGAGAGAGAGAGAAAGAGAAAGAGAAAGAGAAAGAAACCAGCTTCTATTTCCCAATCACACTGTTTACATCTTCAGGTTAATTGTTGTTCCTTGCCAGTGTTTGACAGTGGATGTATGTGAGAGCACAGGATGATGGTAATGTGTTTCAGCATCCTGTGCTGATTTCTTTGTTCTCTTCTGTCAATAAGCAGAGGAAGGATGCACACACACTCATCACGATTGCCAACATTTCATTTGCAAACGTAACGTCTACCGTCGCTCCCCGTGATTGTCTCTTTAGAATAGATTACGCTTAATTAAATAGTTGATTATGATAAGAGAGGAACGTGAACACTCTTCCACATGTTTTGCTCGGGGGGAAATAGTTTCTCGGTCCACATGACATTTTTGTATTAGAGAACATTTTTAATCCTAAGAGGGGATACCTAGGATTAAAAAATTTATTAAGCTGAAAATGCTTATTTAAAGAATCATTTTGCAAAATATTAATTGTTTAAACTATTAAACATCAAACATTTCTGCTACAAAATACAGTATTTATAGCTTTGCATGGTACATTGTTGTAAAACATTCATGCTAGTTTGCTAAAATACCTAATTTATATGCCTTTAAATGTAACAATAGCTAGCTATGTAAATTCTCGGTAAGAAGTTTCCTAGAAATAAAACATTTCAACAGCTAGATTTTTAGTTTACATATGAATTTACAGACAGATGGGCGGTGCTACGATGGTGCTGTTGCTCATAAAATATAACATTGTAAGCATTAAAATCATGTATACATTTAGTATTTCTCTAGTATAAATGCCTGTAAACTGTACGCAATATGGACATACTGTTTTATTGGGACATCTGATGTTACATCCATACTATACGTGAAGCATCATTTTGGTTAGTAATAAAAGCAAAAGCACTACATAATTAATAATTAAATCATTAGAGATTCGTATCTCTGCACAATTGGCATAACATAGATTAGATACCACTTCTTTGCCTTTAAAAACTATTTGATCATTTTTACAAATGCAAGCATACGTTTCTGGAGCCTACTGCATACTACTGTGCTTAAAAGTGGCAAGAACCTGTGGTTCCTTGTAACTTAAGGTTGGTTTGTAACTTCTTGTAAATTCTTGTGATTTTTATTAGGGGGATCTTTTCCTTCAAAAGAACCTTATGGAATTTTGAATGTTCTGGCTGTTGCCTCACACCAAGAAGGTCCCGCGTTCGATTCCCAGGCAGGGGTCTTTCTGTGTGGAGTTTGCATGTTCTCCCCGTGCTTGTGTGTGTTTACTCCGCGTTCTCCGGTTTCCTCCCACAGTCCAAAAACATGTATGTTTGATTGATGATTCTAAATTGCCCATGGGAGCGAGTGTGTGTATGTGTGTTTCCCTGTGACTGACTGGTGACCTGTCCAGGGTGTCCCCCCTCCTGCCCTTTTCCCTTTCAGAGACAGCTGGGATAGACTCCATCAGATCCCTGTGACCCCGAATTAGGGAATAAGCGGATATAAAAGATGAATGAATAAATGATTGTCAGGTGTAGCTCTCTGCAGATAGTTTGATTTGCATTCTTGGCATTGTCATTTGTTTTATTGTAAATGTCCCGAGTCCATAGTCCCATCTGCATTCAAATGCAGTGACTGATACGCAGAGATGAAGAGGTAACTAGATAAATCAGACAGCTTCCATCCGAAATGGACTGATTGTGCACTTAAGACATGGAAAAACAACTTAGAACTTAGAGTGCACAGTAATAGCTCAATCTATCACAGTCACCACAAAGGGAGCGAGGCAAAGCCACAGGGAGAGAGATACAGTGCTGTCAGACACATGAGATAGTAAGTGCATACAACTCATTCTCTTCGGAGTTTAAACTTTAAACACACATACACTTCTATAAGCTTTTTGAAATCCGTTGGGATTGGCTTATTGGCAGGAGAAGCTGACAGAGGCTGCCATCTTGACTGTAAGTGCTGCTAAACTACTTCTTAGCACCGCTGACTGCACTTTCCCTACAGACCCAATGAGAGACCGCCATTTTCACTTCAAATAACTCCAGAATTTGCATTCACAGATTTACATCTGAATAAACGCAGACTCCAGGTTTTGCACAGGGTTGGGACAGACTGCACTCAAGTCATAACCAGGATTTCAACTAAAATATAGTATAACTGTTAATTGCAACAGTTTGTCAGCCAAAAAACATCAGTCGCAAACTGTTTCAATTTACACAGTTTGTCTGGAATGTCTCTATAGGATGTGGTATTAAGATTTTTGTTTACTGGCCGACAATAAAAAAAATCCTACAAATCACACTATCAATATATTAAAACAAACATGGACGTTATTATAAAAATAAAAGTATAAGTAAATCTACTAACTTAAACACAGTGCCATATTACCTTTGCAAAACTTTATATTCAGGGCAGCACAGTGGCTTGGTGGTTAGCACTGTTGCCTCACAGCAAGAAGGTCCCGGGTTCGATTCCCAGACAGGGGCCTTTCTGTGTGGAGTTTGCATGTTCTCCCTGTGCTTGCGTGGGTTTATTCTGGGTTCTCTAGTTTCCTCACACAGTCCAAAAACATGTATGCTAGATTGATTGGTGATTCTAAATTGCCCATAGGAGTAAGTGTGTGATGGACTGGTGACCTGTCCAGGGTGTCCCCCTCCTGCCTTTCCCTCTTTCAGACACGGCTGGGATAGACTCCAGCAGATCCCAGTGACCCCTGTGAATTAGGGAATAAGCAGGTATAGAAGATAAATGAATGAATGAATGGATGAATTAATGTATGAATGATTATCAGGTGTAGCTATCTGTAGATAGTTTGCTTTCAGAGATGGTTGGGATAGACCCCAGATCCCAGTGACCCCTGTGAATTAGGGAATAAATGAGTATAGAAGATGAATGAACTTTATATTCAAGCCGGCATAAAAGCTGAAGGATGACTGAGGAGGGGGAGCAGTGAGAAGATAACTGAAGGAAATGTACATTTAAAACAGGCCAAACGCTACATGTAGATTTGAAAAGCCCTCTGATCTGGAGTCATGCAGGGCAGAAGAAACTAAAAGACTGAGGTAGAAAGCTTAAGATAGACTCTGATCAAAGCCTTGCTAATAAATGAAATTAAAGCAGCTCTAATAAACAGGGATAAAGAATCCCACCGAGAAATTAGTTTTGCGCCTGTTAGACGGTAAGAAGTCTCTTTGATGATCTTAAACCACAGACACTGTTAAAATAGTTCCATTTCAGTGCTGCTGCATAGTTTGGCTTTAGTGCCTACGATTGTCGATACTTACTGTAAGGTACATACACACACACTTATGTTACTTCTTATAATTACTCATGTTGTAGACAACCCTATTTTATTATACAATAAAGTTACATTAATTAAAGTGTGATTGTTTTTTATCTATCACGAAATATACACTCAGGTTTTTCTGATGACTGTGTGGTAATGTGGTAGCGCAGTAGCTAAGTTGTTGGCCTGCTAATTGGAAGATCTGGGTTTGATTGCCAGCACCAGCAAGTTGCCACTGCTGGGCCTCTAAGCTCAATTGCTCAGTTGTATAATAGAGATGAATGTAAGTTGCTCTGGATAAGAGCGTCTACCAATTCTATGCCAAATGTATGAATGTAAATGTTGTCTGTAATTGTCTATGTGATCATCAAAGTCTGATCAACGGAGGCAGGAGACATCTTGGGGGTCCAGAGATGTGGGGTAGGCTGTAAGCTAAGTTAATGATGTTGTACTGGGCTTGAGAAATGTCACGGCTGCTGCATGCTTTCAACTTCAGAGAGAAAGATTTTCCTTTTGATTTTAAGTTCCATTGGTTTTATTCACCAGCATGCCTTTGTTAAGACATACATTTATAACCACTTAGTCATTGATGTTATATGGTTTTTGTATTTTAATGTTTTTTTTATTGTTACTTTCCCTTTTCAAGACATTAAGAGCATTTATATTCTTTATCAGCTCATGTCAAGTCCATTAGACGAGTCTTTGGAGGTCTGATAAATTGAGTCAGGGAAACTAGACTTCAGCCTCAGTAGTTACCCCAAAGGCGTTGTGTTTTGTTGTAATTGGATTCACAAAGGCAAAAAACGTCAAATTGAGCTGTTTAAATGTTTCAACAGGAGCAATAAATAACACAACATGTTTATGATTGATGTTTAATGCGGATTTTATGTGGTCAGCCACTTTATCTGAATGGATAACATCTGCTGGGTATTTAGTGCTATGTCAATTCACTTAGCTTGAAGGTAACTGATCACACAAACCACCAAAGAAATTAATTTATATATAGTTGTGGATTGATTATCACACATGATGTCAATATCCTTTTTAACAAACAACACCATGTAATGCATATTGGCTTGGAAATAATATAGTCCAGAAAATAAAGCCAGCATAGCCCATATGTCGACTGCTACATCTGTTTTAGCTACATTCGCTCAGCAAATTTGCTCTGTCATGTCAAAACAGCAGGTGTTTCCTTCTCCCTCCTCTGAAAGCCAATTTCATGTGCCTTAGGTTTCGATTGCCCAGTGAGCAGTAGAATTTTGCCTTAAAGGCAGCAAAGAAAAGCTGGAATAGGTGGGATTATGGCATTATTATTGTATTAAATATGGCTGCCTATTTTGTCCACTTTCCTGTTGTGCTACAAATAACTGTAACCTCACAGTGGCCTCTACGTTCCCTTCTATTGTGCTCAGTGGCAGACCTTGCCTGGTGGACTCTGTTATCTTAATCTCTAAACTAAAGAGAGAAGACTGGCCACTAGCTGGCACAAGTGATGGGTGAATAGGGAATGACAGCTAATCTCTGTGCTTTCCTGAATGGCAGTTTTCATTATTTATCCACTTTCACAAGCAGTGTTGGGTTTTGGTCAAGTTTTCTGTAAAACGTCCTAGTCACCTGGGAAAAAAGAACCAAAGAAGAATTTTAGAGCAGGATAAAACATTACTCATGACCCTGAGTATTACACTTGCAGATAGTATATAAAAAGAACTGGTCAGAAAATCAGACAAGAGCTCCATGGTCATTCTGGAAGAGCTGAAGAAATCCACAGCTCAGGTGGGAGAATCTGTCCACAAGGCAACTATAAGTCGTGTACAACCACAAATCTGGCCTTTATGGAGAAGTGGCAGAGAGAAATCCATTGTTGAAAGAAAGACAAAAGAAGTCCCATTTGCCAGAAGCTACGTGGGAGACACAGCAAACATGCTGAGACCAAAGTTGAACTTTCTGGCCTAAATGCAAAGCGCTATGTGTGGCGGAAAGGTACCACTGCTCATCATCCCGAACACACCAACCCACTGTGAAACATGGTGGTGCACTGAAACATCCACTGCACCCCAGACTAACTTACCCAACATTAGTGTCTAATCTTACTCATAAAATTTGTGGGAAAATCCCCACAGCCATGCTCCAAGATCTAGTGGAACGCTTTTCTAAAATTGTGAAGGTTATTAGAAGAAAGAGTAAGAGTATATGTTAAATAGGAAACCATGTACAATCCACATATATGCACATTAATCCAGAACATAGAGGATTTTGCTCCACTGCAAAGGCTTTCCACTAGATTCCACTAAGATTTTATCAGCTTATCTTTTCAAGAATCAAAGCTTTATGGCTTGATCTTAAAATCTCACAACTGTCATACAAAACCTTAAAACTCCCATGCTTTCTTGTACAGACCAAAATTTCAAGCCCACAACATGATGTCAGATCAAGATATCAATGGAATTGTGGGAGGGTTTTATGCAATTTTATCAGGTAAGGGAATTTGTCTTTGAGAATAAATGTTTTAAAAAGATGGCATTACTCATTCTAAGGGATATGACAGATTAAAGCTAAGCCCTCCTCAGGGACCAAAAATGGTCATTTGGCCTCCGATCTTTACAGCACGTCTTTCCAAGCTCACTTAAAGTCCCAGACTGTAAGAATTTAGATTTACAGCATTCAGCAGACACTTTTATCCAGAGCGACTTACATTTATCTCTTTTTATACAACTGAGCGATTGGGGTTGAGGGCCTTGCTCGGAGGCCCAGTAGTGGTGGATTGATGGTGCTGGGAATCGAACCCCAGACTTTCTGGGATCAGTCCAACACCTTAACCACTAACCCAGTATTTACTGTCACATACCCTTTCAAAGTTTCATAATTTGTTTTTAATTCTGCTCCGGTTGCAGACCCCCGTAACTTGACCAATCAAAAAGGATGAACGCTGAATAGTTTGGTTTTTTTAACTGTGGCATTTCTCCTTCTTCTGCTTATAAAAGTTCTCTTTTTATCTCTGCAAACCAAAGCAAACCAAACCCAGTCAGAAGAAATTAATAATTACAATCTTCTACATACATGAGCTCACAGACTCCCCATGAATAGCCAGACTCCTGCCACCATAACAATGCTATTCTGTAGTGCCACCCAAGAGCTCTTTCATTTAATCCACATAATTATACATGCTCAGGCAGCTGAGCCGCTCAACTTAAACAATAATAATCACATTTGGACGTTCCAGTGTAATTAAATAGTATGCTTCCCACAGGTAGTTCTATAAAAAATGAGTTTTTTCATGGTCTTGCAATTATTTATGTATGAGAAGGAATTAAATAAAGCTTAACATTAAACTATTTATGATCCCAGTTTCTTTCCCACTGCACCGGATAAAGTAATGACCAAAGGTGACTCATTTGCATTAATTGGAAAGTGTGAATTTTAATTATAAATCAGCTCACCTTGTCACAGCCTAATAACATAGATTAATTTCACACTTTAAAGATAGTTTTAAAAGATTACACTAATATTTTTATTAACTTTTGATGAAAATTTTTTGGAAAATAACATGAGAGTTTTAACCCTTTCACTTAACATGATAAACAAATAGAAGGGTACGTTCTTTAAAAATAGCAAGCACTTACTCTGTTAAGAACTTACAGTTTTAAGAAGTTATTTGCCCTTTTAAAAGATTTGACTTTGATAATGCGCTATAATCAGAGGAGGGTCGAGTATCCAAAATCTGCACTCAATGAAAAAGTACAAGTACTTATAAAAATAAGTACTGAAGTAAGAGTTAAAAAGTATCTGATGAAAAAACCTCTGCAGTAATTAGTTATTAGTTCTTCTGATTTGATTGACGCAAAGCAAAAATCCTGAATTTCAAACTACTTGGTACGTTTCTACATCCCGTCTCCTCCAAAGTCTCTCTGTTCTGATTATATAAAACAGATTCAAGTAAAATAAAGTACATTTTAGTCCTGTGATGGACATTAACATAACATTACCTGTCATTTACAATCACATCTCAAACACAGATGTTTTTCTTTGTGTGTTAAACTCGGTCTTTATTTTTTACTATTTAAGATTATTCATTCATTCATTCATTTTCTATACCCGCTTATTCCCTAATTCAGGGGTCACGGGGATCTCGGGGCTGGAGTCTATCCCAGCCGCCTCTGCAAGGCGAAGGGCAGGAGGGGGGTACACCTGGAGGGTACAGGTCGCTTGGGACAGTCCATCGCAGTCGCAGTATTTAAGATTAGTTCCTTAAAAATAACTTTGACATTTTATAATTATTTACAGGCATTATTTAGGTAGAAATAAAATAAATTCTAATCCTCTGTGGATTTTGTGTGGATGTTCTACACTTTGGTCAGGTGTTAAAATAAACTTCAATGAGGTGTCTGGAATGTTGTATAAATGCAGGATGTCCCAGTTTCCTGTTCAGCTTATTTAGTTTTGTGTTTAATGGATATAAAAATGTCCATGAACTTGTGTTAGTTTACATGATATTTGTGACATCTGGTTTTACAATAAGGTTAAAGTGCTCATAGATACCAAATGATTATTAATAGAGATCAAATAGGCATCATTTTGACACTTAGCGCTACGTGGTTTTTTAGGTTGGAGCTGAAATTCTTGTATGCTGTTATATCAGTTGTTTTTCTTGCACAAAGCATACAAGAATTTTACTGAAGTGTCAAAAAATAACACCTATTTGAACTCTATTAATAATCATTTGGCATCTATGAGCACTTAAATCTTATTGTAAAACCAGATGTCACAAATATCACATTATAAATAAAAAATACACCACTGGGGCAGTGGTGGCTCAAATGGTTAAGGCGCGCTGCTTTGCTGATCTGGGTTCAAGCCTCACCACCACCTGAGACCAGAAACACCTGGGTTCAAGCCCCACCACCAGCAAGCCAACCACTGTTGGGTCCTTGAGCAAGACCCTTAACCCCCTTCCTGCTCCAGGGGCACTGTATCATAGCTGACCCTGCGCCCTGACCAAGTATGCGAAAAAAGAATTTCACTGTGCTGTAAAAAAGTATATGTGACTAAATAAAGGCATTTACATTTAAAACTATATTCTTTTTGACATCTTGGAGTAAAAACATAAATTGAACATGAGTGATCTGCCTCCGATAACACACACACACACACACACATCTTCCTTTGCTTCATCTTCTAGCTAAACGTGCGCTAGAAATTTTAGAAGATTCGAAGAAGCCTCTCGCGATCAGCCTCTCCAAAGTCAAAATATAACTGAGTGAAAAAAATACATATAAATAAAGAATAATCAGGCATGCATATGGTCAGGCACTAAACACAACAAAACGACAACAAAATATATATCCAAACCACACCAGACTAGAAAGTGTGTAGTTTTATCCCTGAGGATTCTTTACAGCATTGGTTCCATCCCACTGCCACCTGTACACATTAAGATAATAAAATACCCTGCCTTTTTTCACTTAGGGAGGGCATTAACTGCCAAGATAGGCCAGGGCATTGCAGCATTTGTGCAAATAATGCTGGAAGACAGTGAGAAAGAATCAAATGGGAAGTCCACTAAACTTCCCTCATTTATTTCCTCCCTTTCTCACCCTGCGGCTGCAGATAGCAGAGCTGCTTTTCAACCCTGCATCACTGATCCTAAAAAAATGGTTATAATGGCACAAAAAAAAGACTTTGGAAGAAAATCCAGGTAAAGCCAAAGTGAAGATAAGCATACATCCGTTTTTACAGACAGCCTGCAGCTCATGCCAAGGGTTTCAGGGCACAAGGCAGAAGATAACCCCGGACAAGATGCCAACCCATCACCCAAAAGACTCACACAGACATTTAAAGTTTATGGATAATGCAGAGATGCTGATCATTCAACTAGACACAACAAAGAAGCAATTAATATTATAAGGCTGTGACTCCAAATAAAATAATACCGCCAAAAAAAGAAGTCACTTCAGCTGTACGGAGAAAGAGTGAAGCGTGAACTCCTTTAAACGCCATTTAACGTTTGTTTGCATTACGCCCACACGAATGAGTTTCTACACTCTGATAACAGGCTTAGCTGTGGTGTAATTACTGCGAATAATTAAGTGTTACAGGTGCTCTCTGTTCCAAGAAAAAGAAGAAGATAAGAAAAAAGAAAAAGAGACAGTGAAAAAGGGGGACTTACTCAACAAAGAATCAAAAATCCAATTACAACCTATGCCAAAAAGGCCTGGAACGTCAGACCTCCACAAAGAGTTTTAAACACCACTCTGCCAGACTTATGAGGTCAAAGGTCAGCAATGGTCAAAGGCACTTCAAAAACGCCGTCTCTTCAAAAAAAAGAAAAGTGTCACAGCAACTAAAGATATATTTTATGTCTTGTTAGCAGCTGTGTCAGGTGACCTTTAGTGTAGCTAGACTTCTTGCACCTATTTTTTTCCCTATGCCAGGAATGACACAGATATCTGTGGAATAACAATATCATATCCCTGCAGGCTGGATACTGCGCTTTACAAGGAAAGCTGTGCAAGGAAACGTATCGAATGGCATCTACGCTAACATTTACATTTACGGCATTTGGCAGACGTCCTTATCCAGAGCGATTTACATTTATCTCATTTATACAGCTGAACAATTAGGGGTTAAGGGCCTTGCTCAGGGGCCCAGCAGTGGTGGCTTGGTGGAGCTGGGAATCAAACCCACAATCTTCAGGTTGGTAGTCGAACATCTTAACCATGAGCCACCGCTTCCCCAATTTGTCTGATTCTTTGTTTTTCCAAGCTCACCGTCATCGCCGCCACCACTTGGAGACATTAAGGCAGTTTCTCAGTGATATTTTGTCTTCTAGACAGCCATCCGGACAAGACCACAGAAACTTTGCTGCAGTATGGGTAACCTATTGGTTTATCTGGTCAGAGGAGAACTGACCCCCCCGACTGAGCCTGGTTTCTCCCAAGGTATTTTTCTCTATTTGGTCCCAAATGAAGTTTTGGTTCCTTGCTGCTGTCGCCTAAATCTGTACAATAATACAATAATATTTATTTTTTATATAAAATATAAAAATGTACGATAACCTTTTATTCACTCGTACTTTTTATTACTATCTTATTTAAAATTGCGCGAATGGAAGCTTTTGTCACCAAAACAAAGTCCTTGTAAGTGCAAACCTACTTGGCAAAAATATAGACGTCAAGACGTCCTTGCCATTTTTCCTTTGGTTGGATCCCTAAACAATTTTAAGGGCTGTTCTAATACTTTATTAACTTTATTGAAGTTAATTAGATGAGCCTTTAGAGGCCTGGGGGATGAAGTCAATATAACTGTAGGCCTCAGAAGCAGAACTTGCTTGGAATGCCATTCTCTTACATCTAATTTTCTTTTCAAGAGCTGCGAAATTGTCAGATACAGCTGTTTACAAGTGTAAACAAGCCCAATAATCCATTTAAAGGTGTAGTTTCTACACTCAGTTTGAAAGCTACTTAAACGTTTCATTACAATTGGGATTCACAAGCAGCCAAAGACTCTAAACACAAAAAGAACTAGAATACTAAAGTCTAACTGGTTGCATTTGATATCATAAGCAACTACATCCCAGATTTAAACAGAACAGATGTTTCCCTTATTCGTGTTGTGCACCATTTACGTTTTTAGCATTTTATTTCATTTATACAACTCAGCAATTGGTGGTTAAGGGATTTGCTCAGGGGACCAACTGTGGAAACTTGATAATGCTGGGAATCAAACTCCAATCTTTTAATTAGCAGTTTAACACCTTAACCACTGCACTACCCAACAATTCGCCAAAGTAAATAAATTATTTAAAAAACACATCAGAATTTTCTATTTATATATATTTTTTCCACATAGATAAAACAATGAGGTTTTTTGGCCTCTTTTAGTATTTATTCCCCAGTCATTCCCCAATCAGCTGGTCTGCCTCACTTCCTTTTAAAATTAAAATAGAGCTTCCCACGTTCTAATAAATAGTTTGACTGGGCCAGGGAAAAAAAAGAATTACTTTAACTTACAGTTCTTCCCCTGGACAAGTCACCAGTCCATCACAGGGCCACACACTCACTCCTATGGGCAAATTAAAAATCACGAATCAACCTAACATACATTTTTTTTGGACTGTAGGAGGAAACCAAAGAACCCACACAAGGAGAACAATGCAAACAGAAAGGCATTGAACCCGGGACCTTCTTGCTGTGAGGCAACAGTGCGAACCACTAAGCCACCGTGCTGCCTACAATCCAGCAGTTGTAATGTCATTAACAAATAACAAAGTGTGTCAGGATATTTACGATCACTACAATTACGCCTTTTCTGTCGAGATAAAGTTTTCCCACGTAGCTAAACGCTCAAGAGCTGTGCCTTTAGCCCTAATAACAGGTGCGCTTTATACTCCAAATACCAAACATTTACTTATTTTACATTTAATGAACAAACATGAACTTTATTACCATGACAACTCAGGTTAAAGGAAGAAATATTGCTTAATATTTGTAATTATTTTTTATTTTACTTGGTTTAAAATCCTACATTATTTAAAAAGAATAAATTTTAGATCAACAAGCCTCAAAATCCCCTTGATCACCAACGCATTACAGTCATTACAGAGCAAACAAAAAACAGACGTATTCATCTAATGGCTTTAAACAGAATAAAATGAAATGTGCCATTAACCCCACAGCACCTCTTGCCCCACTGTACCCTGTAGTAGTGTTTCAGTCTAAACATATAAATGACTTTATTACAGCAAGTCTGTTAATAATAGTCAGGACATGGTGGGCTTATATATTAAATATATGTAAATTATACTGTATAAAAATTTAGCAAAAATAAATCTTTGGTTTTTAAATTAACATTTAAATTTATCAATAAAATATGTAAAATCATCTTATTAAGATGTTGTGACTTGAATAAAAATAAAGCTTTATCGACCTTATTTGCTACTGCTGAGTATTTATTTCCCTCTCTCTGTTCCACTCGATGGATGGTTGTACAATCAGAGAACCTTTTTCTCTATCTCTCATTCACACACACACATAATTCTCAAGAGTGCTTTTCGTAAGGTCTCTTGGGTGTCGGTGGCTGTCCTTCTAGAAGCCGAAGCTTTTCCCACTAAGACTGAGACTCTGTTTGTATCGTGGAGAAATCATTTATCATGATGGTTTTAGACATATTCTGGGAGCATCATGTGTTAGGAGTGAGTACAGAGTTTATAGATCACACACACACAGTCAACCTACCAGATTGTTTTTGAGAGGCGGCTTGAAAGTGGAGATCCCATAAAAACTTCAAAAGGACACTGGAAAATGTGTTAAATTTCACAAAGACCTGGAAATAAATAGATAGATAGATAGATAGATAGATAGATAGATAGATAGATAGATAGATAGATAGATAGATAGATAGATAGATAGATAGATAGATAGATAGATAGATAGATAGATAGATAGATAGATAGATAGATAGATAGATAGATAGATAGATAGATAAAGACGTTTCAACACTCCAGAAGGGCCCTGTGGGGCTGGGGTGCCAAAAATTATTACAACACTAGTCGCATTCTACATTCAAGACAGCCTTTTTTTGGTGACATGCAGTTTCAGTGCAACGTATTAAAATTGCAGAAACTCAAAACTAAGAGCTTCCTGAGATCAGCTCAACTCACATCCTTCATCATGACAATGCACTAATTCGGTTCACCAGCAATTCTTTAGCTGTCGGATACCTCTGGACTGAAAAAACAAATCATGGTACTTCCCCAACCACCCAACAGCCTCATCATACCTTTTCCATGGACACCATTTTAATAGTGTGGATAAAGTCTAAAGAGCCGCCACATGGGTTAATGCATCCTACTTTAATACCTCCAGGCAGGCTATGAAGAATGAAAAAAAAAGCAAAGCCATTTGAGAAACAACCAAATTTTTTAAAAATTATACATTTATACTAAGTTTTAAATAATTCGCCCGGCATTAACCCATTTTTATTATACCAATATTTTCCTGCTGTTTAGAGAAGTGTAACAAAAGACAGAGAGACAGATGGCTTGAGAACATCTTGAAATGAGAATTAAACATTCTTACTCTGTTTCCTGTTGATGAATGAAGAAATGGACTGATCCTGAAGACCATGCAAATGTTATGAAACCTAATGCTTTTTTTTCCATACACTGGCTGGGTTAACAGGCTGTAACTGAAATGTTTGATGGGATGAGTGCACAGTAAACAGAGGGACTCATCTGTGTCAGAGTGGAGAAGGGATGTAGGGAGTGATTGCTGATGTTGTGACACACATTTTTCAGAGTCTTAGCTTAAGGAATTCAATGCTTTAAGCAATTGCATAGTATTTTTGTGTATGTGTGTATGTGTACTTTTGTGTCAGCTTGATGTTCTCAATCAGAGAGCCTCATCCTACTATTACTCTTGCTCTAAAAATTAAAAAGCCAGAAGCCTGTTTCTTTCCTGTGCTCTGGAAACAACCCGGCAGTTTAAAAGCTGGACTTATTGCAGATGGATGAAAATGGAGCTCAAAATGCTCGCAGTTCTGGTGTATTTAAGGTTTCTGACACCAAACAAGATTTGTGCCCATTACCGCTGCTGCTGGAAATTGCTTCCCTG
The DNA here is from genome assembly GCA_005784505.1 of Bagarius yarrelli. Taxonomy (NCBI): domain Eukaryota; kingdom Metazoa; phylum Chordata; class Actinopteri; order Siluriformes; family Sisoridae; genus Bagarius; species Bagarius yarrelli. Next base: position 2,140,739 of record VCAZ01000001.1, on the reverse strand, counting down.
GTGGCAAAGAGCCACGCTCCAAATAAATGATGGTCAGGCATGGCTGAACTTAAAATAAAGGCTTGTTGAGTTCTGCTGGGTCTGTGTAGCTTTTGCTATGACCATTCATAAGGGTCCTAAATCAATATTCGACTTCACATCCATTCTTTTTTTCGCCCCCTCGGTGAGGGACTTATCCTCATGGCAGATTACATGATTGCTTTTCTCTATGCACAGAATGGATTCGTCGTATTAGCCATTTTTTTTCATAGATAATGTGTTCCAGGCCCAATTGTCAGCATATGAAATGTTGTGTTGGTTATTTGTCATGTAACTAAAAACAACATTTAGAATTTACAGCATTTGGCAAATGTTCTAATCCAGAGTGACTTAATACGAATATTTTGTATTAGGATTTTTTTTTTTAATTAAAATTTTTTACTGTGCATCTGTTAGAGCAGGGGTGGGCAATCTCGGTCCTGGAGGATCCTACAGAGTTTAGCTCCAACCCTAATCAAACACACCTGAACCAACTAATAAAGATCTTGCAAGGTATACTTTAAACTAACAGGTAGGTGTGTTGAAGCAAGTTGGAGCTAAACTCTGCAGGACACCGAGATAACATTTTTACATTTACAGCATTTGGAGGACGCTCTTACCCAGAGCAACTTACATTTATCTCTCATAGAACTAAGCAATTGGGGAGTTAAGGGCCTTGCTCAGGGGCCCAACAGTGGTGGCGTGGTGGTTCTGGGAATCAAACCCCCATCTTCCAGGTATCAGTCCAACACCTTAACCACTGAGCCACCATTTCCACCATTGTTAGAGACTGGATGTGCTGCAATGGGAGAGAAATCCTGCTACAAGCAAAATGAAACTGCATAAATGAGAGTTAATTACTTTCATGTAGGCCTTAAGACACTACAGGGTTTATATGCTGGTAAATAAAACCAAATTAATTTGGGAAATTAAGGCAGGTGTTTTTTATTTAATTCACACCCTTATAGCTGAATATTAAAGCCTTATATTTGTACATCTAAAGCTTTGTGTCGCTCTCTAAAACATACAGAAGGCTATAAATCGGAGTGGGAAACAGGCGACGTCCCAGCTATTTCCCCAGCATAACAAGACAATGAAAGACAACAAGGAATTTGGTTTGTTTCTGATGACGAGGCCATTAAGACAGCGCTTTTCCTTCTGGCTTCATCAGATTGATGATCGTTGCTTACATGGGATGAGTTTGATTAATAGGCTGATAAGAGCGACGAGATGCCAAACTCGTTCGCTCTGGCAGTAATAAATCTGCTGCAATGCTTCCGCATCTCCGCAGAAGACAAAATACGTTAGCTAAAACTCCTCTAATACACTCATCTGCTTCCACACCCCCACCCTGCTGCCTGTTAGTGAAACGTCTTACAGAGACAATGATGAATTACTGATAGCCCTTTCTGTAAAGTTCTTAGACCATGGAGCAGGAGGTCATGGCCGTAAAGCGTGATCTGAGCACAGTTAATTATATTTCTGGTCCAACTACTTGGTGCAAGAAAAATATCCAAGCCTTTTTGTAAGTTGGACCTGTGAGAGCTGTGAAGCAATAGGAATCAGAGCTGCTGCAGTCTGCGCCATAATACAACAGTGTCTAGACGTGAAGGTGTGGTGTTTTACACATAAAAACACACACACACACACTACAGGCAATCTCCGTTTATTAGATGCTGCTGCTGGTTAATGCATTGTTAATGCTGCTTTAGGGTACTCCAAATAGAAGTGCAGTTTGAAAACAGTGGACAATAACATTTTAAAAATATCTCAACTATAAGATTAAGTGCTGGCAGATATGACCAGAAACAATTTCAGAGAATTTATGACATAATTAATAATACCCAGTTTCTGAGTTCAAAACAAAAACCTTACCATCTAAAGCATATTTAATTCCTGGCACCCTCCTAATATCCTTGTTTTATTAGCAGCACTTTTATTGGAAGGGAGTTTTTTATAGGCAATCCATCTGGGACATTCTTTGATAAACAGAATCAGAATTACATGTTTGCACATGTTTTTTCCGTATTAATAAGACTTTTTAGTGGATTGGGTCAGTGGAAATGTTATTTTGTGCAGTCAGTGTGTATAACTTGTTTTAATATCAGCTTGTATGTTTATAGAGAGGCGTAGTGGATGTTGTGGTGTTTGATTCCTGTTTGGGGCTTTTCTGGTTGTTCTTCACCTTCGCCCTATCCCTTAAATAAAGGCTATAAAATGGCCAAAATTGTAAAAGCAAAAAACTGTAAACTGTTGGTTGTCTTTCTTCTGTCAATAAACTGCGGGTATGCAGAGATGGCAAAAGTACACACATCCTTCACTCGAGTAGAAGTGCAGATACTCATGTTTAAAACGATTCGGGTAAAAGTTGAATGACTGATTGCACTTTTTTACTCAAGTTAAAGCAAAGAATTTTGTGCTCGGACACGTACTTACATGTAAGTAAAAAGTAAATCAACTACCAGAAAATCATGTTATGTTATGTTAAATCAATAATCATGTTAAAGGTGATACAGATTCCGGTCTTTTGATTGTGAACTGATTGGGCAGTTAATTAGGTTAATTAATGTTCGCTAATTAACTGAGTAACGTTAGCAAACCCATGTGCTGCAGTGTAGATAATGTAATAGCAAAATGTGCACCCGTATGAATTTAAGGTAACTTTACTGACAAACAGAGAAAAAACACTATTAATACTGAAAACATTCAATTGGCTCATGACAAGAAAGAGAAAACAATTAAACATCTAATTTTCCTGTATGTGTTTTCTCCAATTTGACAGCGAATTCTTGAACTCCAGCATCTCGTGTTTAATTGTGAACATCTCTCTCATATATATCTATGGATGATCAGGAATGTCTCTGTTCTCTGTCTTGGTTACATTGCTGAGTCCCTCTTTCTCATCTCGTCCATGTTCATCCATGTTTGGCCATTCTTGTTGCTTTCTGCCTGACTGTCTTGCTCGTTGTTAGCTTCATAAATTAGCCTATTGTTACGGTGTGTGTGATGTTCAGAAAAACCCCAATGATTGGTTAAAATAGCCACGCAGGTTGAAAAGAGGTGTGCAAATACCTAGAAAAGTAACGAATCTGGTTTAAAAATGTGATAATAAGTACAGAAAGTACAGATATTTGAGTAAAAAGTCGTCAGGAAAAATAAATAGTGAAGTAAAAGTACTAATACAAAAATGTAAAGTACAGTAACAATTATTTGTACATCGTTACTTTCCATCTCTGCAGGTATGTTACAAACATTGTAACGGTTCCGCCTGCCCACCACGAGAGGGCGCCATCACCAGAATACTAGCTCCATTGTTTTGCTTTCGCTAAGACTTCCTGTTTAGCACTGTATTTAAGCTAGCAGCTAAGATAGCCTCCTTGTGAAGTATTGTTTGCCTGTGTGACATACCAAGCGTTATTCTCAGTCTGATTCATGTTCATGGTTTTCGATGTCTGTCACATGCCTAGTATTTCGGATTTGTTTGCCAGTTTTCTGTTTGACTTCTGTCTACCGACTCTTGTCTGCCTTCTGACTACGTCTTTGATACAGCTTTCTTTTCTAAATAAAGCCTTTCTTCACACAGTGGATTCGAATACGTCTACATCTTCACAAAAATCTTACAAACTGAGATACGCTGATCATAATATCAATAAAAAAAAAAAAAAGAATGCAATGCCACTTAGTTATTCTTGTGCCTTGTTTCCAGTAATGTTTGCACACTTAAGTAATAAGTAACATGCATGAAATGGACACCAACTACAAAGTGCAAGTGACCGGATTCGACCTAATTTTTATAAGCAAACAAATAAGAAGATCAGGAATATTTTGCGCTCATGAATGTTTGTGTGTGTTTGCTAATAATTTGTCAGGATTAACTGATGTCAGATTGGATCTGAACAATGATGGAAAATCCTTGTTGTAATAAATCACGGTGATGTGGACTGACACATAAATAATCGCTAACAAAATTAAATCTTCTGTTATTTAACAAAAATATATCAGAGGTGGTTTTTTCTGCTTATCTTTTTTTATGTATGCTGAAAATAACGCTGGTTTTTAATATTACATTTACATTTATAGTCTTAATAAATCAGAATGAATAGTTTTTATTTTGTGCTCTAGCCGAGAAAAATTGTAAAGAATAAATGAAATGAGATGATCATAAGTGTCATATTTTTATTAGCAAAGAATGCGATTAGATGATCCAGCTAGAAATCAGTAATAGACCTAACAGGACAACATAATGATCATTCCAGTCAATATTGTTCCTTCCATCCAACGCTGATTCGTTCACCTTCACTACCCTGTTCTACTGTATTTTTTGCTCTCTTGTTCTTTGTAATAAATCAATAATGCTGTACATTTAAGTTACATAAGTCATAAGCACTTCAGTTGTGTTTTTATCATGGTTTCCCGTCCCGTCTTTGCTTCTGTCCTGTCATTGGTCTTTTCTCTAATATGTGCACCTGTCCTTTTTGTCTTTTCACTTGTCCTTTGTGCACTTTGCAATGACTCACTTATATTAAAAATGTATGTTTTGAAACCTTAGTTTCCCGCATGAATTATTCCCTTTTTATCTTTACTTCTGTCTTAAGAGCTATGTCTGTGCTTCATTTATGGTTATGGCTTATCCCCACTTGATGCCATCTGCTTGGGTTTTGAACTCTGCCAAGGACTTGTTTGGCTGACATTATTATTAGATTTAACTTGCTACTAATTTGTGTATTTTGCACCATGATTTCTTGGACAATATATATATATATATATATTTCATTGTGAAGTTTGAAGGATAGCCTCTTTATGTTACGCTGCAGCAAATGCAGTATGGGAACACTTCTGCGTGATCGTGGTCTAAAGCACTTGTGTAATCAGTCCAATAGAAAAGCAACACATCATAAAGAAGCATCAGGCATTGTACCGGGTAAGCCTAGAAAGCTAAAGTAGCTCTGACAAGAATGACGAGGTATGGCTGGAGACACAGCATCTTGTTCTATCAAAGAATGATAGTTACATGAACTGCGTCATAAACGCTATGGGATCGAGAATGCCCACAATGCCATAGTGAGACCCCTTTGTCCAGTGTTTGTGTAATCAGGAAGAAAAGACCTTGGAGTCTGCCAGATCTCTAGTGGAGTGCAAGCTTAGCTTTAAAGGAGGGGGCAACCAGAGGCCTTGCCATGCCCACTGCTTTCATAGCTCCAAAAGAAGTGCACTTTGGACCCCTTCAGCCTGTGAGAGGAGGTCTCTTCTGACCGGTAACTCTAAGGGAGGACCTTTGACGAGGAACACCAGTTCTGATAGACATACTTGGGATAGCCATAACAGGACTATCAGCACTAGTCTGACCTTGTCCTGTTAGCTTGAAATCTGATTCCCATAACATCAGTCTCTGCTGACCCTCAGCTACAGGAGGACTGGATGAGAACAGCAATCCTAGCTTTGGTCCTCATACACACTGTGTTAGTAGCGGTAGCCACTAACACAGAGCGGTGCACTGAGCATGCTTGGGTCCCAAGCGGTCAATGCAAAGATCATGCTCATCGCAATCTAAAGCACTAATTGCATCTTTTAGATAGATTTGCTTTTTTAACTCAAACATATAACATGCTACTAAAGAAAAAAAGCTATCCTGCCATGCCTCTGGATGCATCTTATGCTTTCTGGTCACTTACTGTATGTCACCTGCCATGACGTGTCACTGACATGAACTGATTACAGCACACAAGTGTTTCAAAAAGAGGTCTCGCGGATCTGCCATAGTGTTTTTGATGCAGCTCAAGTCCTTGAATTAGAATACAAATGTTTGACATTTTGAGAAGTTAATATTATTCCTCTTACATAATCTCTTCTATTGAAGCAGGGGTTTGTCCCTGATTGTCCTTGATGAGCAAGCCAAGGGCGACGGTGGCAAAGAAAGACTTCCTGAGATGGGAATAGGAAGAAACCTTGAGAGAAACCAGAAATAACAGAGAACCCATCCTCATTTGGGGGAAGACAGCATCTAAACCTACCAGATCACCATAATACTCAACATCTATGCGTCCCTTAGACCTGCTTCTTTATAAATATAATATATACAACAAAACTTTAATATATGCTGTAAGATTTAGTTGTAAAAGTCTGTTTAAACGTCTTTCCCAGCCTGTTTCTCTCAAACAAGAGAAAAGTGAAAGTAATGTGCCGGGGTGTTTTTTTTAACTGACCCAAAGATGTACAGAGGTTTGTTTTTTTTTTCTTTTAGTAAGTGAAAGCAGTAAGGAGCATTTTGGTGATTGTATTGATCCCATAAGAGTGTAAAACTGCGCTGTTAACAGGGCAATTAAAGTTGAGTATGCCTGCTGTTAAGCCACATGTTTTGATTTTATGAGTTTCTAAAGGGTAAATGAAGTGTTAAGAACTTAGCACAGACTTTTATTAGCTCTACAGAATATTCGACTTTTTTTTTTATTTATTGTAGTCTGGAATCTCTACCCGCTCTATTTTAGATTCATTGGTGTCTAGAATCTCTACCAGCTCTATTTTAGATTCATTGGTGTCTAGAATCTCTACCGGCTCTATTTTAGATTCATTGGTGTCTAGAATCTCTACCGGCTCTATTTTAGATTCATTGGTGTCTAGACACTCTACCGGCTCTATTTTAGATTCATTGGTGTCTAGACACTCTACCGGTTCTATTTTAGATTCATTGGTGTCTAGAATCTCAACCAGCTCTATTTTAGATTTATTGGTTTCTAGACGCTCTACCAGCTCTATCTAGCTCTGGGTTATCCTGTGTTCTCCTCAAGACTCTAAACCTAATTCTTGCGCTCTGACTCTAACTTCTGTTACACTAGCACCATTCCTATTACTGTTTATTTGTTTGTTTGCCTCTTTACTTTTTAGAGTGTCGTACTTGAAGTAATTGCCCCAGATTAAAACTCGATTTGTAGAATAAGTGTAAAAATCTTTCTGATTTGATATCAGCCTCCATATTTCAGACAGGAAACATTTACCCAACACTTCGCAAACCTTTTGAAATCTACAGCCCTTCAGCTGATTTTACATGTGCCCTGCTTTTATTATATTCCCACTGTCAATAGAACAGCACTTCACCCTCTGTTACTGCGTAATTAACCACAATTCAGCAAACATTCAAAGTATGCAGAAGTATCTGATCCCCACTGGTTCTGTGCACTGCGTTCTCATGACACTTAAGCCAATTAGACTGAAAGATATGTAAAGACAGGTTGTTAAAAATAGTATTTTTATTCCTATAAAGAAATTTAGGGTTTAGGGAATTAAGGGTTGGGGGAATACAGGGTTTAATGAATAAGGAGGAATTTGGGGTTTATAAATACAGGGTTAGGAGAATAAGAAGGAATTTAGGGTTAAGGGAGTATGAAGAAATGTAAGAAATGTGATTGAGTGATTGAGTAAGTGAGTTAGTGAATGAGTGTATAAGTCAGTGAGTAAGTGTATGAGTGAGCACATGAGTTAGTGAGTGTATAGGTCAGTGAGTGAAAGTAGGAGTGAGTGTACAAGTGAGTTAGTGAGTCAGTGTATAAGTCAGTAAGTAGGTGTATAAGTGAGCGTAGAGTAAGTGAGCGGTTTAGTAAGTGAGTGAGTGTATAACTGGGTGTACGAGTGAGTAAGTGAGTGGGTCAGTAAGTGAGTGTATAAGTGAGCGTACAAGTGAGTGGGTTAGTAAGTTAGTGAGTGTATAATCAGTGAGTGTATAGTTAATGCCAATATTTTGTCACATATACTTTTTTACAGCACTGTGAAATTCTTTTTTGCATATCCCATCTTAGTAAGTTGGGGGTCAGAGCGCAGGGTCAGTTATGATACAGGAGCAGGAAGGGTTGAGGGTCTTGCTCAAGGACCCAACAGTGGTTGGCTTGCCGTTGCTTAGGTCTTCCTGGTCTCTAGATCAGCACCTCAGTGCCTTAACCATGTGAGCCACCATTGTATAGGTCAGTGTCTAAGTGTATGAGTGAGTGTATAAGTGAGTGAGTAAGTCAGTAAGTGAGCGTATAAGTTAGTGAGTGTATAAGTCAGTAAATGAGTGTATAAGTAAGTGTACAAGCGAGTGAGTGAGTGAGTGTATAAGTCAATAAGTAAGTTTATAAGCAAGCGTACGACAGAGTGAGTAAGTTAGTGATTGTATAAATAAGTAAGTTAGTAAGTTAGTGTATAAGTGAGCATACTAGTAAGTGAGTGAGTGAGTGACTGTGGACTTAGCAGCAATGTTACCAACCTAATAATTTTCCTTATTGTATATTCTTACACTTACACATTTATACAATTCATTTGTAAAGATAATGAATGGCTTAGTCAATGGCTTAGCCGCAGAATTATTGGCATCATTTTTAATATAGAGGTGCTAAAAACTTTCCACTCAACAAATAATTACTTTTGTTTTACAAGCCGGCAACATTTAATTATACAAATATTGTTGCCTTTATGTTAAAAATAAAAACAAACTTGTAGCCTAAGTGATACCAGCAGAAACTTCGCCATCCAGTTACTAAGTCTAAAAGAAAGTTATATATGTATTACATTTATTATTAAAGTTGTTTATCTTGCAAACATTATATTTGACTGTCCACCAATGACCTTTACATTAATATCAAACCGTTCATCAGCAACCTTCACATCTCAATGTTGGTTTATAAAAGTAGAATCCTCCCACACACATATCTTACTGCATATCTCTATTCTCACACAGCTGTCATGTGAACCTGAAAAAGTAAATGTTACTCTTGTTTTGATCTTTATGTACAATATTTATCTATCTTTTGCAACATACAGTATGAATTATTATGCTTAATACTTATTAATTTATAACTGTCTAAATTTGGTAGACTGTATGTCGACCACCAAAGCTGCATACCAAATGATGTACATCTCACTCTGCACTTATTCTAGTGATAGAACTGATATAAGGGCATATCGTGCATATTACAGTTATGTTAGTTCAACCATGTGGTACTACAGTGAATATAATTTTAAACTGCGGGGATTTAATAAATCTAATCTGATAATCTGAATATTGTTTTTCGGCAGTGTGTGGTCGGTGCGAGTCAGTAAGTCCGTCTCTGACTGTTTTAAACACTATTAGAATCACTGACCTACATTTAGAACCTAAATTCTAATATTTGTTCCATTAAATTGTATTAATTTTTAACAGTTTATTCTCTTCATTTCGTAGCGTTTCTCTTGCTGCACTGCTTCCAGTATGTGTATGTGGATGTTAGATTTTTTTGTCCAATCAGTTTTCAGTTTCTATGTGCTGCCATGTTAATGTAATCTGGCTTCAGAATCAGTAGCGCTGCCCATGGAACTTATATTATATCTATAACTTGTATTATATCTATATTATTAGTGGCAGATTGGTGATTGGTTAAAGACTGTTTCAAATTCACCTCGCAGAGCCCACTAGCTAGCCAAAAATAACTTCTGCATTTTTCCGTTCCCTGATTGGTCGATCAGAGTAAAACTATTATAGCCAGGTTTATCTAATGAAACGTGTCTGTACGGTTAAATTAGGATTTTTATGCCCACAATGGCTGATGAAGGAGGATAAATTGACTTGGTTTTGGACATACTTAAAAATCTGTTTTCAAGCCGGACTTTTCCGGAAAAGTTAGACATGGTAAGGAGAGTTTGGCTAACCGCCAAGATAACTAGCTTGTCTCAGCACGGGAAAGAGTTTATTCCCCACTTCCAGAGCAGCGCCGCCGACCGGTAACACTGACTTACAGCCTTTAAATGTCTGATATAATTTATTGATATCTGTAATGTTTTTATGATGTTATATTAATATTAAGATAAATATTGATTCTGAACTGTTCCAGATGTTGTATGTGGTACAGTTGTGATTGTAGTGTAGAGGTTTGGAGTTGTGTGTTAACGGGTTTCTTGCTTTAATAAAAATGGTTTTTATCCTCAATATGTGAAATGTCTCTCTGTCTGTAATTCCACACCGTGTTATATTGTGTGTTTGTTTATTATTGATGGTTTCTATAATTGTGATGTGATGTGTGTGGTGGTATTAAGAGGTGTATCAGTCGTAAATCCCCACTGAAGGCCCAGCTACCAAATGCACCGCCCGCCACAGATTTTCGGTACACATGTAGACATTCTTATTTGGCTTTGTTTAGCAGGGACAAAAAGATTTCTCGTGAATGTATAAAACTTAATTACTCATAGATGCGGCAATCTTGTTTGGGAATTAGGAAAAAAATATTCATGTCACTTCCCTTTTTTCTCAATTAGACCAAAAAGGCCTGCTTGGAAAAGAGAGAGAGTGAGGGGTGGATAAAGAGCTGTCTCACTGGAGAGTGGTTTAGTGTTTTCTACAAGGATCTTAGGAGAGCAAGTGACAGACGAAAGAATCAGACATGTATGCAGTTCGATTCCCAGTGGTCTTTTCAATAGGATTAGACCCTCACTCCAGCTGCCAAGTGTAAGCTGCAGAAAGGCTGAGGCGGAGATGTGTGGACAAATAGAGGTGAAGAAAGTGACAGAAAGATGTGAATGCGGAGACAGAATATACTGATACAGACCAAAAAAAGTAGAGACAGCAGTCGGAAAAGACAGCAAGACAGATATTTTTAAATGAAGGGGGACCGAAAGAGAAAGAAGGACAGATTGAGGAAAGAAAATTAAGAGGGAAATAGAAATAATACTAAGAGAGTGTAAAGAAAGAAGAAAAGACAGACAAAAATAAAAAAGTTGATAACAAAACAGCAATAATATTTAGGAGGAGTTAATGAAAAGACAGAAACAAAAAGAGAAGACTGATAAATGGGTGGACAGAGAGACAGTTAAAGAGTAAAGGCAATAGATGAGCAGACAGAAAGACAGAACAACGCATTAGATAGAAAGGAAAGACAATAACAAATAGTGAAAATGGTGGAATAGAAAGACAGGAAGAGAAGTAGATTGAGAGACAAAGTCAAAAAAATAGAAAAATAGCTTACTGTCATCAAGGTTTGACCTTTTGACCAATGACTCTCTGTGGCTTTGTGTGTGTATGTGTTGGCGTCAGTGTTGTACAGAGGCCACACTTCCTATCTGACCCTGTCGTCTGTAATTGGCTGTCATCCGCTTTTTCTCCAATGGCCAATTTGCTTTATTTTTTTATCACTTTCTTCTTTCTTTTCTTTTCTTTTTGTGGCTCTAGGTTAGGTCTCCTTCACCTCTCCTGCAGCTGGTGCAAAGTTCAAATGTTTTCTACCCAATTTCAGTGGGATCCATTGGGCAGAAACAGTCAATGTCATTTCTTTTTTTGGGAAAGTAAGAAGAAAAAAAATGACTTGGCACTTAAAAGTGAAGGTCAGGCCAATGTTTGAGATGGTCCCTTTCAGCGTGTGCAGCTATATGGACAATGAAGGAATGAGCAGCGAAGCGGCTTCACTTTTCTCCACATACTGTAAAAGGTTGCTTGTCTGGTGATGGATGACAAAGCGGCAAAGTGTCCTATGAGACCCTCATGAGAGAGTTGCTATAGAGATACATTCTATACCGTGAAAGCTTGTTGGTTTATCATTGCCTTTAAACATTGAATAAAATTTTTGTAAAACATAAAAAATATTTACCATAAAATTGAATAATTTAATTATTATATTGTTTAATTTGTATTTTAAATAACTCATAATTTACTCCTAGTTTTAACTACAAAGAAAATAAATCATGCCTGATGTTATTATAAATAATTATATCATTTTTTTTCATTCACCTTCAGTTAATTACAGTCCATATTTCACTTTTTGTGATCACATCTAATATCCATTCATTCATTCATTCATTCCTTCATCTTTTATACCCGCTTATTCCCTAATTCGGGGTCACTGGGATCTGCTGGAGTCTATTTCACCCGTCTCTGGAAGGGCGAAAGAAAGGAGGGGGACACCCTGGACAGGTCGCCAGTCCATCACAGGGCCACACACACACACACACACACACACTCCTATGGGCAATTTAGAATAACCAATCAATCCAACCTACAAGTTTTTGGACTGTGGGAAGAAACCGGAGAACCCGGAGCAAACCCTCACAATCACAGGGAGAACATGCAAACTCCACGCAGAAAGCCCCCTGCCTGGAAAACGACTCTCTTGCTCGGAGGCAACAGTGCTAACGACTAAGCCACCACGTGCTGACATCCAATATTGTAAATGGCAAATTTTGACCCCTAGCTTTTATTTATTTTTTAATTTTTTCCTTTAAATGAAAGGAAATGCTTGTCCTTGCTAGTCTATTCATACCGAATGGTCCTGAAAATGTACCATATTACAAAAAAAAGGTATTGTTAAAAGCATCAAGTGACAAAAAAGTCTCGATTATTAATGATATACTACATTATAAATTGTAAAATATATTATTTAACACGCCTCTTTTAAAAGGTACCTGCCACTTTCTTTCAGATCTGACCGAGCGTTTCCAGGAAAAAAAGTTTTTTTTTCGGCCTCAGTTCTGGTTTGATACTTAAGTTCTTGTAGCTAACGAAAATGGGGGCCAATGTATGTCATTAATATTGTAGAAAAATCTTTGCTTTGCTCAAATTATTACAGAGGATGGGCCTTATGCTTTATTCATGACTGCATGGAAATACACAGCTATACATTCGGACCACGGATGACAAAGATAAGCCGCTCTATTCTTAGCTTAGAAGTGCATGAGCTACTAAAATCTGTGGAAATTAGTGGTGTAATTGAAGGTAAGTGGTTGGTCAGTAGTTAAGGTGCTGAACTATTGATCGAAAGTTTGTGTCAGAATGGAGTTCCGAATCACCAGACCACCAAGCTGCCTCTGCCCGACCCTTGAGCAAGGCCCAGCTAATCTTTTATTCATCTTCTATATCCGCTTATTCTCTAATTCGAGGTCACAGGGATCCCTGGAGGGTATCCCAGCCGTCTCTGAAAGAGCGAAAGGCAGGGGGACACCCTGGACAGGTCGCCAGTCCATCACAGGGCCACACACACACTTACACTCATTCATTCATCTTCTATACCCGCTTATTCGCTAATTCGGGAATGGTGATACGTTCCTTGAGATAATTTTGGTTTTGTATCTTTTCCTGATACATCATGATGATGAAAATGTTTGAAAAAATGTTTTTCATTAAAAAAATGTTTATTTTTCCTATGTATGTAAACTTATGGTACACCCTGTATATGGCCAAAGGTTTTGTGGACACATTAGTCTGTCTTCCTTTAACATTTAACACAATGTTAGAAACAAACAGTTGTCTAGAATGTTTTTGTATGTTGTAGCATTACATTCAGGTCATGGGGGACACTTACATGCCATGCCCTTGTTTTTTCCCTTGTTATTGTTCCCTTGTGTGTGTGCCCCCTCGTTGGAAGCTGTGACCACTGTGGTCTGGTTGTATTGATACTTTTACTTCTAATTGTTCTAGCATGACAATGTCCCTGTGCACAAAACCCTTGAGAATTATAAAGACATGGTTGTGTGATTGAGCTCAAGTGATCTTCATAGACTCCTGAACTTTAGAATGACCCAAAATCAATGTCCGATCACACTTATACAGTACTGTTGTAGCTAAATGAACCAATCCCTACATCCACACTCCACATTCTAGTGGAAAGCCTTTCCAGAAATTGTTACAACAGTAAGAAAAGACTAAATCTGGATGTTTAAAATGCACATATTAGTGTGCTGGTCAGCTGTCCCAATACTTCTGTCCTTATATTGTATAAGCTCAGATGACTTCCTGTGTGAGCCTGATATAAACTAGAAAACCCACAGTGAATGAGAACAGAAAAGACCAGAACATTTTTAGAAGAAAACCGAAATTTGGACAGCAAAAAAAAAACCTTGGGTTTTTACCTTCATTTTGTCAAGTATTGTTAAAATGAATTACAACTTTAATAAAAAAAGCTACCTTGTTTACAGCCAATGCAATTAGTGCAACATCACTACAGCTAGCAGGCCTGATTCATTTATTAAACTATAAATCAATAGCTAATAGTCAGGGCTCGTGATCTCAGTAAGGATTCCTAATAGTTGTACAAATCATTTGCTTAATAGCTTCTGGGTAGTGCAGGGATGATTATAAACAAAAACAGAACAAAATGTACGTTTACATTAGTTTAAAACGGTTATTTTTGCCGTAACTGCTTTAGAGGCTTGTGATCCTAGACATTCCTACATCTGTAAGAAAAGAAATAAAAAAGGAATGTAGTGGAACATGCAATGTCAAAAGCTCTATGTAGCAACATGACAATAAAGCTTTTTTTGTAAAATATACTACGATTTAAACTATACTGTCAAAAGTATTGGGACACCTAGCCATTACATTTAAACATATATTAAAAAAAAAGAAAAGTATTACATATTTTGTTTTATCCTATATTCACTACTTTACCACCCATAACTATCTATTGTTACACTTCTGTATTCTATCCATATTTACTGTATCATACATCCATAACTATAGATGTAAATATTAAGCATATTATATGTATTATATTAGTGTTATTGACTGTAGGATACAGAGCCAGGAAGTGGTCATGTGAAGAACGACTCGTCCCGAAGACTTGGCAGATAAGCAAATCGCTTCGGCTTGTACTGCATAGGTTATGTTTGAAATGAACAACTCGGGAATCATATTAGTGACTTGTTTAAAATAAACGAATCATTCAGTAATGACACATCACTATGGTGCATTTGGTGTTCCAATAAGAAGGTCCCGAGTTCGATTCCTGGGCAGGGGCCTTTCTGTGTGCATGTTCTCCCTGTGCTTGTGTGGGTTTACTCCGGGTTCTACGGTTTCCTCCCACAGTCCAAAAACATGTATGTTAGATTGATTGGTGATTCTAAATTGCCCATAGGACTCACTGTGATGGACTGGTGACCTGTCCAGGGTGTCCCCCTCCTGCCTTTTACCCTTTCAGAGACGGCTGGGATAGCCTCCAGCAGATCCCAGTGACCCCAAATTAGGGAATAAGTGGGTATAAAAAATGAATGAATGAATGTGTGTTTTTATTCGGAGTTTCTCAGCTGTGGCAGTGTGCATAGATCTCAGCTCAGAGTAATGAGGGAACATCTGCCTGTCCTCACCCATAAAGCGCTAATTGCATTTTCAAGCCGTGTGTTGTTTCTCTTAACACCCATAATCAATAGTTGCCTCTCTTTTTCTGGCAGATGGTGATGTTCTTCTTGAAGTCATTCTTTGGTGTTTCAGATAAAGCAGCCATGCTTTGCTAAGGGAAGTGATGGATGTCCATCTGAGTGAGAACACGACTGCGGATAAAGCACTGTTTGTTTTTTGCTTGAGTGTTTAAACTTTCATATGTGAACATCATTAACGTATGGCTTGAAAGTCTGCAGTCTGGATTAATGCTAGAACATAAGTACACACAAGTACACACAGAATTCATAATTATTCGCTTGAAGTGATTTCGCTGTTTCTTTTAGCATGGATGCCATAAATATATATATATATATATATATATATATATATATATATGGCGTCAATGCTAAAAAATTTTTTAATAGCATAGGTTTTACAAGATTGCTAACCCTAGATATTAATTTGTTTAGCAGTATTATGTGTTAACTTTGCCCTCATTTTATCCTCTTCTGCATTTGATGCTGTTTGCTGTTTTAGATGTGAAGTATCAGATGATCAGATGTTTATGTTAATTATTTACCTAAATGTAGCTCACTGTGAAAGGAAAGTTGTAAGATGAGATGACATTGAGGTCATTGATGTAAAGTAATAACAGGCTAGTAATATGGAACAACACTTTGGAAAGGAAATTAATAATTTTGGAAGTCCTGGGAATTTCCTTGGAATTTTCCATCCTGCAGGTGTGTTTTAGTTTATCGTAAAGGTGTTTGATGTAGTTTGTGAGAACCAGGGTTTTGTGCAGGACACTGATGTTCTTTCAGTCCAACCAGAACACGCTATGTCTTTGTGGAGCTTAATGACTTGGTGCACAGTGACTGTCATGTTGGAACATACTTTTTAAGTCACTTAGTCCCAGTGAGGAAATAATGCAATGCTACAACATACAAAGATATGTGTGAAGTTTGCAAATTGCCCAGATGTCAGTGTGAGTGTGTGTGTGTGTGTGTGTGTGTGGCCCTGTGATGGACTGGCAACCTTTTATAACCTTTGGCATGAAGCACATGCAAAATCTGTCCAGTCGAAAAGCATTTTGCCACGGGCAGGTGACGTCACTGACCAGGAAGTTATGCATTATAAGGATGTGTCCCGCCTCGATAAGCTCTTTTTCCTCAGCACAAGTGTGTATAAATGAAATATAAGAATATTCTTAAAGTTCCGAGCAGGCTGCAATACAAACAGCGTGCATGTCCATATCCATGTTTTGTTTTTTGTTTTTTATACCGGGTTTGGATACACATTCTCTGTGTGTTGTTTGTTTGGGAGTAAGAGCATACTATCGGTGGAAGCTCCCAAACTAACAATAAGCAGATCGGTGGTTGAGACCACCATCTTTCTAGCTTATAAGGCCTCCGATCTCCCAGTCCATCACAGTGCACTTAACTAAATATGCCGGCCCCCAAGGGCCTGGCCCTGGGGTATCTCTGGCAGATATGTGTAAGGCGGCAGGCTGTTCCTTTTTTCATTCATTTTCGATTCAGGCCAAAGGTTATAAAAGGGTGTTCCCAGAATGTCCTGGCACTCCATCTTGTTCCCTTGGGAAACCATGGTTACATATGTAACTTGAGACATTGTTTGTTTAAAGGGTCAAATTAAAGCCTGGAATATAAATATTGCACAATTTGGGGAATTCTAACTGTTCTGCTGTTTGATATTTTTAATGTATATTCTGACAAATAGAAAGTTTCAATAAAATTCTGCCTCACAAGAGGTAAAAAATTTGCAAACTAACTTGATTGGACTTTGAGTTGATCTCTTTGAGTTGATCTCTTCTACCCACTTGTAACATGGCATTTTAATCATTACCCCAAAATGAGCAATGAATAATGAGGCATGTGGTACACTATTTTAGACTGGCTGTCAGGTCTAAAATGCTAGGCTCATCTGTAAATATACAGAACAGAGGCATTGGTCAGGCAGGGTGAGAGGGAATCGATGACCACTGGCTAAACCTAAAGCCACTAATGGTCTCAGTTGGATTGTCAGCAAATCTGATGAACTCAAATGGCCAGTTTGTGAAGAGTATTGACAGGCAGTTGGATGTTCTAATGGTGCTTAAGGCTAATAAAAGCACAGCTAGTCTGTGGGTTTGTTTTGCAGGTTGCTTGCAAAAACCTAAAAGCTTACGCCAGTTCCTTGGCCTGCCTTTTCTCTGTCCATCAAACCATAGGGGTTCGTTACAGTAAATTGATCATTAATAATTAATAATAAATGAAAATCACATTTACATACCACAGCCCTAGAAAGAAGGAGATGTTGTCTCATTAATTTTCCTATGAAAGCCTGATCTTTCTTCCTCACAGGTTGTTGTAAGGTATACACCACTGTGGTTTACACATTTGTGTAGATGAGGGATGATGGAGCATGTGCCAGGTGAATTAATCCAGTTTGGCATTTGGAAAAGGGCCAGACTGTAGGCACATCTGGAACCAGACAGACACAGTGTGTGTGATATTTGAGACTTTATTTGAATTTGCCTTCTGGATATTGGAAACAGACTAAAGGTGTTATTGTAATCTCCTTTACGCTATACTATATATATATATATATATATAACTATATATATATATAATATATTTGTAGGTTTTTATGCTAGTGATAATTGTTTTACAGACAGATTTAAACTTGAGGGTATTTGCTAAGGAACTGCTGAGAGTCACTCTTTTGTTCTTGACCAGTCGGTCCTTTGGGATTAATTACAGTTTGTGCCAGTCTTTGCCTTCTCTATGCAAAATGTTATTTAGGAGGGATCTTTTTTTAGAGAGATAGAAACGTAGATAATTATACTTTCTTGATAAACATATATGCTAACTGCTAATTAGGGGAAAGTGGTGGCTCATGGTTAAGGTGTTAGACTATCAACCTAAAGATTCTGTGTTCGATTCCGAGCTTCACTAAGCTACCATTGTTGGGCCCCTAATTATTCAGTTGTATAAAAATAGATATATGTGAGTTGCTCTGGTTAAGGGCGCCTGCCAAATGCTGTAACTGTAAATTATGGCTATAGATTTCAGTGGTAAACAGGGAATCTAGTAAACAGGGAAAATAATTGTATAAAATATACTATATTAATTAAGGGGATTTTTTTACTTGCATTTGTCTAAATTGCGATGTAAAATATTACCATAGTATATATAGTTCATATATATGAAAAGTCACATAATTAGCAAACAATGTAAAAAACTCGTAAAACCACTAAGTAATCAGAAGGTTTGCTAGCAATGGTAGAGAACGCTGAACTAATAACTTGTGCTAATACTGTGAATAAAAGTTTTTTTTACACTGTTTATTTTTTTTTCATATTAGTTTTTAGTCCTTTCCAGCATTAACTCTCTATATCCGTTTGGGCTTGTAGTTCTTTACGTTCTCTATCATAAAAACATATTCTTCTTATATTGTTGGCTATATAGGTAGTGTCACCAGGTTACAATGTTTACTGTGCATCTTCCACTCATATCTTTTTATTCTTTTTATTTATTTATTATAATTAATTTTTTTTCATCCTCTTTTCTTCTATTTACAGTACAATCATAAAGAAACATGCTGCTACCTGTCATACCATGTATTTCATGCAGACGACAATGATTAACCAGACCTATATAACACATTTAGTCATCATTTAATTATACATTTATGTCATATTATCACTTTCTTAATAACATGTGTGGTGGTAATTCTTGTGTTCATTTGAGTTTCCATCTTTTCCTTGCTTTCTTTCGCCTTTAATTAGCTTATAAATGCCTGTGTTCATTTTACTTTAGCTTTTTTTTTAATAAGTGGCAATCGGCAATTTGGAGTCAAATGCTTAAATAAACAACAACAAACCAAGTATTTTTTTACTTGCTTTAAATAAATATTTAATGAAAAATACAAATAATTAAAAAATTTAAAAGGTTTAACACCAGTAACACCCTCAACACTGACTATCGCAGTAACCCCAATGACAAGTAATATTTTTTGTCTTAAAAAGAGAGAGAAAAAAGATGGGCCACCAACTGTTCAGAGCTGTTATCATACAGGGGACCAGAGGAAGTGTTTCGATGTTCCACACAATTAAACAGAATTAAAAGCGGATCAAAAGTGAGTTTTTCCAAAATTTCACTTTGTGAAGTCAACTGTTTTATTTTTGCTTAACTTCTGGTGTGTGTCGTGTGTTATGCTCTTTATTAATGATGTAATTAATTCATTATTCCAAAAAACTCAAGTTCATTATCAGATTGAACCTTGCAACAGACCAGGTCGATTGTAATCTCTGTTCTTCTTTGGGTTATTTAAAAATTGTTCCATTTAAAAGAAATAGATATAAAAGTGTTGGAGGATTGTTGAAATGGTTTTAGAGATCATTTAGTTGTTTAGTTGTAATGTGTTAAATGTTTCTATTTAATTATTGCAGTGCATCTGTATCAGAACAGCAGAGTCCCTCAAGAGACCCACCTCTTTCTTAAATATCTGCATTCTTTATTTTGTCACATATACTTTTTTACAGTACAGTGAAATTCTTTTTTCGCATATCCCATTTTAGTAAGTTCAGAGATGGGCCAGCTATGATACAGCGCCCCTGGGGCAGGAGGGGTTAAGGGTCTTGCTCAAGGACCCAACAGTGGTTGGCTTGCCGGTGGTGGGGCTCAAACCCAAGTGTTTCTGGTCTTCAGATCAACAGCTGGCAGTTGTGGGGCTTGAACTCAAGCACCTCAGCACCTTAACCATTTGAACCACCACTGCCCCTACATCATCATAAATGCCTTTATTTTGTCACATATACTGTCACAGCAGAGTGAAATTTGTTTCTTCGCATATTCCATTTTAGTAAGTTGGGGTCTGAGCACAGGGTTAGTTATAATACAGCGCCGCTGGAGCAGGAAGGGTTAAGGGTCTTGTTCAAGGACCCAACAGTGGCTGGCTGGTGGTGGTGGGGCTCAAACCCAGGTCTTCTTAGTCTTCAGATTAACAACATCGCCTTAACTATTTGAGCCACCCAATTGTACCAGTATTAAGCTGTTCAATGTTGTGACTCAAAGCACTTTTTAATGTAAATGTAAATGTACTGAAACCGTTGAACAATAAAAGCTCTTGAACGCTCTTGATAACTTGCTTAACTATAAATCAACCTTGAAAAAATGTACCGTCTGATAGTTCACGGAACCACATTGCACATGCCATGTTTATCAATTCTATTGATATTTTTGCTTCTCATGCAGATAATCCATCATGTCCAGCCTATACACATGACTTCCCAGAATCTTCCCTGTGCTGACTGATTTTGCTAAGGAGAGGCCATGATGTTGCTGAGTGTGTGATGAATGTACAATTGAGTTGATAAATGGGTGTAATGCTAGAAATCCATCAAAAAGTCTGCTGATTAAACACACCGGCTATTGATTAAAGTGCAGGAACACCTCATTAGAATACAAACCAAAATGTGCCGGGTTAATACTTATCAACACATACCAGGAATTACTTCCCTTATTGCTTATGAGCAATGAACGATAGCATGCTGTATGATAAGATATAACATATAGTTCAAGTCTGACACATCTCTGTGTCTTTCCTGAGCATCACAGGATGAAATAAGAGATAGGAGAAAAACAGAGAATGAGAAAGGCAGAGAAATCTAGTATGTGGTTAAGGGACTATAGCTGTCATCAATCATAGTTAACCTGAGTGAAATGATTCCTTCACTCACTTTTTCCAGGCTATAGATAGTTTATGTCATGCTGTCTGCTTTTAGTGATGGATATAAAACACCACAGCTGTGGAATATCTGAGCTACACTTGCTCTAACGTTTAGTATTAAGGTCTATTTGAAAATGTTTTGCTTTTCACATAACTCCCCATAACATTTTTTTCTTGTAATTTTGTTATTCATTTTTACATTAATTGAACAATTCAAGATTGTGCTTGTGATTTTTACACAATTTTAAGTGATCACATTGAAACATTTTACTAATATTGTGTGTAATTGATGCAAATTAACTGTTAATAAGCAAATGTGCGCATGGGGCAGCTAAAAGCCGTAGATTGATTCACTCTCAGGCCTCTAGACATGCATATATACTTTACAGCACCTCTGGAGCAGAGGGAGGGTCATCGGCCTTGCTCAATTACCCAAAAGTGGCAGCTTGGCAGTGCTGGGGCTTAAACCGAAATCTTCCAGTTAACAACCCAAAGTCACCACAGCTGCTCTAGATACTAAATTCATCCATTAAGGCTGTATTTACATTGCATGTATCATGTGACCCAATTCTGATTTTTTTTTCCTCCAATGTGGCACGGATCGGATTGACTCATGACAGTGTAAGCAGGAAAAAAGGACATGGATTCCGACATTTTTAGATCGGATTTAGGCCTCATGCGTATGTGGTAATAAATGGGATATGAATCAGACGCTTGTATTAGCGTGTCCAGTGTAAGCAGATAGATCGGATTTTCATCTGTTAATGCGAGTCGAACGTCACTGAATGACGATGGCGCATAATTTTAACTCAGGTGGACGTACAATAACTGTCTATTTTAAATATTTATTCATTTTCATGTTCACTGTAACAAATGTTCAAAACCCAAATCATAGGCAGTTATAACAATCCACGGTTAAAGATTTCTTTCTGTACCGCGCGCTGCGGCTGATCGGAAACACACACCGCATACTATGCTCTCTTTCTCTCTCAACGGTTGTAAAAGCGTTGTAAATGTAAATGCAGATATCAGATACGGGTCAGTTATAAAAGATGATGTAAGCTGGTCATCAAAAAAAATCGTATACACTCAATAAATCGGAATCGAGCATTAAAACCTGCAGTGTAAATTCAGCCATTAATAAATTCAATTAAATGCTGTGGCAAACAGAACTAACTAACACACCTGAATGATTGTAGACCAGTGGTTAACGTGTTGGACTGCTAAGCGGTTCAATACCCAGCACCACCACCCCTGAGCAAGGCCCTTAACTGCAACTGCTTAGTTGTACAAATGAAATGAATAGAAGTTGCTTTGGATAAGGGTGTGTGCCAAATGCTGTTAATGTTATTTTCCTTTTTCTTTTAATCTAAAAATTTCTTTAGGTGATGTTATTAATATAAATTGAATGGGTTTTACACAAGTTTTATTAAATTTGTGCATATCTTAAAGTGTACACGCGGATCAGCATAATCCATGTATACTTGTGCAGCATCTCATCACAATTTATATGATTTCAAAACAAAACAGTCAAGGAACGTTATCCAGAAGTAACTGGATATTTATCAATAACTCATTTCCTGTTTACAGCAAACAGAATAAATCTGATCATATCCAGCTTTTCATATTATCTCAGCGTTGTGGAATTTAACTGTAAAATAATGCGAAATATATACAGTGAAATGTGAAATATATTAAATATAATAGGGAAAGTGGTGGCGCAGTGGTTAAGGTATTGGACCACCAAATTGAAGACCCGGTTTCAATTCCCAACACCACCAAGCCACCACTGCTGGGCCTTTGAGCAAGACCCTTAACACCCAATTGCTCAGTTGTTAAATTGCTTTTTCCAGGAAAAAGATAAAACCAAGATTTCATAGAATATAAGAACAAACATGGTTAAAAAGTGTACAAATGCAAACAGTGGAATTTAAGTAATCCTGTTTAATTTGGTACAATAACAACGCTAATCAAACCCACAAAGCTGGTTGTGTAGTTAACATTTGTTCTTTTGCAAGCTCTTTTCACTTCAACATATAAAATGCTCCCATGGAAACATCACTATATGTGACTGCTTTGTAATTATGGGTGCATTTCTGCTCACTGATTTTCACCCAGAAAACAAGTGTCACATTAACCCTGTTCTATTAACAGTCAGGACAGAACATTAAAGCTCCAGAGTTTTCTAGTGATTTAGTGTTTTCTTTTTGACACGGTACAAATCAAGCCTCGGTTTACTGCCCCCTGTGGACCTGCAGATCTGAGAGGTCTGTCATCAAAAACATGCCTCCTGACCCCCCCCATATGTCTCACACATCGACCTGTTTTGATTCTTACTTTATCGAGAACCACAAAGTGCAACCTCTTTATTTCCCCTGAGTCTGACCTTTCACACCTTCTTCATCATATCAGAGAACCAAATCACTGAGTGTGCAGGTTCACCAGATCCACCAGAGGGTGAGGTCATATCAATATGTATGCCCCCTCCCCTAATTAAAGTAACTAACACAACTGTTTTACAACTGTACAAAAGAGAAAAGTACTTAATTTATCAAGTACCCCTAAAGAAAAAATATATTAATTGAGCAAAAGTGCAACAGTTTCAAAAAGCAAAAACTTTTAATAAAATTATAATAAAATGTAAATTTAATAAATGGAATGGATTAAATAAAATTAATCTATTAATAAATCTTTTTTTAAAAGTTAATTATATAATGAAGTAGTACCCATATCACCAAAAGCACCAAGGAAATTAATAGAAAGATGAGCCGAGGTTAATTAACAAGTTTATTGCTAATCACATGATAATAACATGTTAATAACACTGACTCATTTGTTTAAACTGTCAAATTACAAATGGCCTTAATAAATAAGTGCATGTACTGTAATAATAATTTTTTGTTGCTGTCTTTTCCTAAAAAATTACCTTACAAGTTTATAAAAATATAATTATAAAAAAAACATAGTGACCAGGGGTGGATTAAGGTAATGAATCTGCTTAACATATTATCGTTATCTGCCTTCCAACAATTACAGAAATACACAATACACACTGAATATAGCAAAAGCTACAAGAATAACATACCGTAACTTTATGCCAATCGTAGGCTGTTTTCCAGAACCGGTGCCAGACCATAACTAACAGGGGACATGCGGCTTCCAACGAGAGGACACCCAGTCAGTAACTTGCGAAAATGAGGCAGAAAAACCACTAAAAACAACTGCCAACTCGCCCCTCCTAATAATTATGCCTTACTAAAAAAATTGACACAGCATAAACAACAGTCTCCATTACATATCCTCAAGGAGTGGACCACCAACGTAAAATAATTACCATTACACCACATGGGTCGATGTAAGAATTGGAAAATTACAAACAAAACATAAATATAAATAAGCACACGGTCGAGTGCATAAAAAATATGACCAAGAAACCTATAGGCAAACCTGTGTGTTAATCTGTGCCTGATAGTGACGTAGGAAAATGTCATTAATCCCGTAAAAAACGATTACAAACACTTTGTCTCATATTCTAAATATGAATCTTTTTATTTCTGCATTTTAATGCAATTTTCCGCCTCTTTTTACGCGTCAGTTTAGTTTAAACTAAAACAGATTCGTTAATAAATCTTACAAGACAAGCAACAAATGCAATATTAGGAACAATATTAGAGAATAAAGTAGGTTGTAGGAGCTGAAGCATCTGGTTGGGTAAAAAGATATGATGTAAAAGACGGCTGCAGGTTTTATAGTTCGCATTACGTGCAGAGCGGATTGAGTGCGTAGTTCCATCGACAGGTGATAAAACGAATTCCTACTCCACTATTTCGTTAGCTTATTTTCCCAATGCTGACTAAAACCACATTATACAATAGGGACCAATGGAATATTTGCACCACACTTGCACGTGCACTGTGGTGCATAAATATGTATGCTGATGTTAAATATTCATCAGGGTTCTCTGTGCTCTGGCAAAAAGCAAACGAGACAAAGCAAATGTACAACGTTTAAATATGGAGAGGCTGCACCTTTGAAAGAAAAAAGTGATCATTTAACGTTATTTAACATAGGTTTTATACATAACCGCTTTCCATGGACAAATCTAGAGTGGAGTCACAGATCTTTTGAACAGCAGCTCCTCTCAGTATGCAGTTTCTGTATTCTCACAATAAACCGTAGTCCTATTGAGATGCTGCCTGTGTCCTGGAGGGGTTCTTAAGTTTAAATGTTTAAATAAAAATTTATTGAGTAATGCCTCACAGTTCCTGGCCTGCTGGTTCGATCCTGAGCTCAGGTTACTGTCTGTAACGATCTGTATTTGTCTGTGTTTTCTCACCAACTCTCAAAAATGATACGCTGATTTGTGTTTGAGCCATGTAATGAACGTTTTTTATTCCTTAGATTATAGTTGTTCTCTTTTCCTCAGTGTTCCCAAGATTCCTGTGGATCCTTATACATCAAAGAATCCAGACGACATAGGATATAAATTAACGTGATTATGGGTTCTTTTTGGGATCTGAATTCAATATTATGGTAAAAAAAAAAAACATCTTTTAAAAAACATTAGATAACAAAATAATAACAATGGTTTCAATTTTTATTTCAAAAGGTACTTGTTTCGTATCTAAGCAGCAGTTATTCCCCACATAATTATTACTCTTGCATGTTAACTTTTCTCACCAGCCCTGAAAACACGACCTTGAAATAAGGGGGACGTTTTGTGATTTCAGCTCAGAATTTACCACTGTTTCTCCTGCAACATTAATAAACAAGCTCAAACACCTCTTTTCTCCAAAATCTGTTCTTACAATCAGACCAATATGACTTTCATTATTCTGAGCGGTGGTGTTCCACAGGACTGTATATGCAGTCAGCTGTGTTTTTCCCACTTCCCACTGGGTCAACAACTATAATCAAGTTTGCAGATGCCTTATATTCTCAGCCTTATAAGCAATGACAATAAATAAACACTGGCCTACAAGAAAAAGGTTCTCTTCTATTTACATAAATGTAGAGAAGATGAAAATTGTGGCTAGCTTCTGAACTCGAGCATTAACTCCACTGCTTTCGATAAAGAAAAAAAAATGTAAAACTGCATGATATTGTGGTATAACAACTGCTTAGTTGCAAACAGAAGGTAAATCTGCTTAACATATTATTGATATTAGCCACCCAACAATTACAGAAATCCACAATACACACCGCATATGGATGGTGAAAAGCATCAACAATAACTTACTGTAACTTATGCCAATCGTAGGCTGTTTCCTAGAGCCGGTGCCAGACCATAACTAACAGGGGGACATGTGGCTTTTAACAAGAGGACACTCAGTCAGCGAAATGCAAAAATAAAGCATAAAAGCTACCAAGTGCAGGTGCCAGTTTTGGGAAAGTTACTCCCAAAATGTAATAGGTTACAGATTGCAAATTTAAAATAGAATAATAAGTTTAAACTTTTAATGACTTTATAAAAGTAAAGTTACTGATGTGGAGAAGCAACTAAATGATTTTTTACACTTTTATATCAGGCAGAGTTAATTTTACTCTCAGACAGGATGTAGTAACCAAAAGCGTTTACCTGCAATGTGGCTTAATGTAATGTATCACATTACAACAAATTCAAACCAAAAAACCAATCAAAAGCATCAGAAAAGTACTTTAATAAATGGATTTAGCAAAAGGCATCATGCAAATCGAAAATCGGTCATTTTTAACATTTTCGTAAGTAACTGTAATTTAATTACACTCTTTCAATATGACAAACTAATCAATACTACCACAGTCACGTCACAACAAGCATGTGAAACATACAAAACCAATAATATGCTGTAATAACGTTCTAATAGCCAAGAATCACATTTAAGCTTACATAAATTAAATAAACGCATAAGTTTTTCACATTAATATACTAAAGACGTTCTGATACATGAAGCGCAACACGACTAAACAGAGAAACAGGTTTATTTCCATTAAAAAAATCAACAAATATCAACTGTAGGTTTTTCATTTTTATTACATTCATTACGTAAAATAATAAAACGTTTAATTTTATTTCCGTTGGATTATTCTTGATGTATAATAAATAAATTAAAAATTGTGCGGGGGCACAATAAACTTTTTGGGGGCGTGGCCTGCCTCCTCCCATTGAGGATGTTTTAAAGGGATCCTGTACTGTTGCAGCAACTGTCTTAGCTTCTTTTCCTTAAAGTGCCTTCTAATCTTTGCCCTAAAGCACTAAAACACCCCAACCTGTTCATTTTACAACTGCTACTACTATCTATAATTCTTTACTCCAGTTTACTTAAGTAATTAATACTGTATATTACTTTTGCACTACTGGTCACTCGTTTGTACTTTCCTGGGTTTCTGATGACTCTGTGTAATTCTGTGTACACTACTATGTACATTTCTTGGTCGCACAAACTCGAAAATATAACGTGATATTTCGAACAACATAAGTGAACATTTCTGGGCCTGATAAGGTTAAAAGGCTATAAATCCTACCTATACAATGATTAATTACCCTTTTCAAGTGTAAATGTATGGTTTGCAAGCAGCTTCTTAGGTACAGAAACTTGATAAATGAGGCCCCCTGACTGTACATGTCAGAAAATTCCTTTTGAGGGCTTGGGCCTGGCAGAGAATACAGATGACACAACTTCAAAGCAAAGGCAGAAACTGCATATAAGCACCCTGATTATCGTTGCAGCATATTTGACTTCATGGAAAGGCCTGGGAAAAGCTTGCTGTTGCTACAGTAAGTCAATAAGTCAATGTATGTCATGGAACGCTTAGTTGTGGAATAATCTGCAGCCACGAATGTTGAATTATGCATTTGTACTGAGCGCTCAATGCACAAGATCAGCATAGAGAGACGCTGATATTTGCATCACAGACTGAAGATACAAGAGATGAATCTGTCTCTCTGGGCTCAGTGCCAGTTCCCCCAAGACAGTCTATAGTGACAATCGCTTCTTTCTGTCATGTGAAACAGTATGCTTTCACTCTTTGCTCCAGCTAAATTGCCATGGAAACTCTTAGGCATTAATGAACTTTCTACAGTTAGAAAACAGGCAAATTATTACATTGGATAAATAAATTGGTTCAATAAATGTTCATCTAGCATGAAATCTTATGCCAAAATTTGCAGCAAAAACCCATTTAAGACCACTTTTGCTTATAAATAAAAAAGTGAAAGGGCTTCCCAGGCTTTACTGTAGATAATAGCAGTTGGGTCACGAATGTACAAGATAGCGAGTGCCATTAAAGGAGCATTGTACTCATATTTGAGTTGCTTTTGACACACAGTGCAGTTTGCTGTAAAGACTGCCTCTCCAATTCAGGTTCCGCTCACCCTGTCTCTTAGTGACAATAAACGTGGCCCACCAGGTCTAAATCTATATCTGGCTTCAGTTTAGCTATTTTCTGACAGAATTCCAGACCTCAGAAACATTGACCCGACAGGCACCGACCCCTTTAAAAGTCTGGTCAATGCACTTTGAGGGATGTTACAGTTGCCTCTAGCTACTTCTTCCGCCTCTGAGTCCCAGTCATCGCCCCTGATCCTCACGGCTGGTCCTATATTCAACCCATTGCCCTACTCTGACTCAGCAGAGGCTCCTTCTCCAGTGTTCGCTCACCTTAGAGATGCTGCATAGATTTCCCTCAGAAAGATCTAAGATCACGTTTGTGATATTTCTCCTTGCAGGCCAGCCAGTGGGCCAAATTCATATTGCAACAGGATGGCTCACACAGTTGTTTAAAACATTTCTCTCTCATTTCCAGGAGGTGTTTGGTAGACCCATAGTAGATATGAGCGTGAGCGAACAGCTGTATCACCTGCAACGGGAAAGACCTCCATGCAAGAACACGAACAGATGAAGAATGCACAGGATGCTCGCCAGACGGACTCTTCTATCTTTACCTCCATGGAACTGAGCGCTTCTCCACTCCAGAACTTCTTTCTGAGCCGATAGTTGTGGATCACTTCCGTCTGTCCGAGGGCAAACAACTACATGGAGGAGGCCTTCCAACAAGGGTTAATCTGTCCTTTTACCTTCCCGGCCAAATCCAGCTTCTTCTTTGTCACAAGGATAGAGGCCTCCAAAAATTAATATAAATTATGATAAAAGTGTAGTTAAAAACATAAAAAAGTTTTCATTTGGATTTTTAATTACACCATAAGGTTTAGTCATAATAAGGCTAAAGATCTTCCACCAGCTGGGTGGAAGATTTAAAGAATATGCAGTTTATTAGCAGCTGTGTCTCCTCTCCAGCTAACATGCAGCTGTTATGCAAATCATTAGTACAATAATGAATTACAAAAAGACTTCAAATTTACCTGTTGGGTTCAGTCTATTATTTTGAGATCCCATGCTTGCAGGAAATATTTTTTGATTTTCTGCCATTTTAATTTGTCCTTTTTTAGCACAAGAAATGCTTCTTGTTCCTTTCTTCTGTTCTGGCTTTCCAGACCAACTGTGGATTCCACTGTGTTGTAGGTACTTTACTGGAACTGTCACAGGTTATTTGCCAGTTGAAGAAATACTATGTGATTTTACAGGGCATCAGATTATTTCAGACAAGTACATAAGTCATTAACAATCTAAAAAGTCAATACGTAATGTAATTTAATGCAGTTTGTGGTCTTGCTAGTTCTCAGCTCTTTCTTTTATTTTTTTACCCACCCTCCCTTTCCTTCTTAGTTTCTGCCTTTCTTCCCTGTGCTTTTTGCAGTGTGGTTCTCCCAAAGTCATCCTAATTAGTGTTTAATGCAGGACTCCCATCAGCAAGGTCACTGGTGCCT
Source organism: Bagarius yarrelli (assembly GCA_005784505.1). Taxonomy (NCBI): domain Eukaryota; kingdom Metazoa; phylum Chordata; class Actinopteri; order Siluriformes; family Sisoridae; genus Bagarius; species Bagarius yarrelli. The sequence goes on along the minus strand of VCAZ01000001.1, from coordinate 2,111,103 downwards.
CTGTTGTCAGGATGATGCCAAAAATAATGAAAGAACCGATCTGCTCCCATCAGCAGCAGGAGAAGCAGAGCAGAGGAACACACACTCCCACACTCCAACATTATTAACAGCCCTCGCTAAATTACAGTCTGTGACAGTGCATCAGATGGGCTGGAACTTTTAACACAGGGCTCTGTTTTGGACAATGTTAAAAAAACAAAACAACATTTTCCCCACTCTTACAGTTCCAGGCAGAAGAAACTGTGAGAGTGGGGAAAGGCAGAAGGAAGAGAATTTAATTTATCTAACAGTTAACAACAAAAGCAAGAAAACTAATTATAGACATGGATGTGACAAAGAAAATAACCACCAGGGCAAAAGACATAAAAACCTCACAAAATTAGGATCAAAGCAAACAGAAACAAGTATCAAAACAGACCAAGGTCAGGAAGGAGCAAATGGGGCAATTACAAAACAAAGCTTAATAGTGTGATTGAGCTACTGACATGATACAGTATCATGTGGCAGTGGTGGCTCAAATGGTTAAGGCACTGAGTAATCTAAAGACCTGGGTTCAAGCCCCACTACCCCCAGCCTGAGTTGTTAATCTTGTTAATCTCTGGGTTGAATAATCCTTTATATGACTCTGGTTATATTACTCGTATATGGTTTCACAAATCGTTTCTCAGATTCTTAAGATAAAATAAACAATTATGTATCCTGGCAACAACAACATAAACAAAAAAAATGAAAAAGGTCATCATTCCGTTGTTCTTAGTAGATGTTAGTAACTGTAGAAACAAGTAACTAAGATTTTTTTCAGAAAACTTCTTGCATGGTCAGAAACATAAAAGACTCAAAATGTAAATGTCTTTATTTTTTCCGAAATGTCTTTATTTTGTCACATATCTTTTTACAGCACAGCGAAATTCATTCTTAGCATAGTAAATTGGGGTCAGAGCGCAGGAGCAGCTGCCCAGGAGCAGCTGCCCCTGGAGCAGGAAGGGTTAAGGGTTTTGCTCAATGACCCAACAGTGGCATACTGGCAGTGGTGAGGCTTGACCCCAGGACTTTCTGGTCTTCAGATAAACAACTGGTGGTGGTGGGGCTTGAACCCAGGTCTTCAGATTAACAACTAATGGTGGTGGGGCTTGAACCTGGGTCTTCCTGGTCTTCAGATCATCATTTATCTGAGCCGAGGAAGTCAGCGTGTGACATTCATGAGTCTAGGTGTTTCAGTAAGGGGCCTTTAGTGGAAGGACCATGGCAAAAGTAGACAGAATCCCTACTGAATCCGGTGAATGGAAGGACTTGTGAGACTTGCATCCATTTAATAAATAATTCGGAAAGATTTGAATCTGTTAATGGATCAAATTTTTGATCTCTACAAAAAAATGTAATCTGATTTCTACTTCTGTAGATCCTAAAAATACACAATCATGCACTCACTAGAGAAATCTATGACCCACTTTTCTCTATTTATGTCAACATAAATACCACCTCTGCTGCCCAGCAAACAATGTTATCGTTACTGCTGTGTGCCTGCAAAAATCACATATTCGCACACAATCGCACAAACCGACACTTGACACTGGACTGGCACACTTAACAATTTAAATCCAGCACAAGAACACTTTAGTACTTTAGTACGTCTATCTATATCTGTATATACACTTTTTCTAGGGTATGTAGTTATACATATCCCATACCCATACATATATACTGTATATAACATTTTATTTTTTTATTTTTTATTACTTTCATTTTTACTTGTCAGACAGTCATATACAGCATTAGCTGTTTAAGTATAATTATGTATGTGACAAAAAAATTGAATTTAATCAACATATCAGATTAATATTGCAAGAGACAATTAATTAAATTATTTTCCCAATTCTGCACAATTTCAAAAACCTCATGTGCCCTTTTACCCTTTAGTCCCTCTTCAACATCTCTTTACAATTTTAAAATAACACAGACACAAAACCAGAACCACATTTTCCAAAAGACTAATAAAAGCATCTTGGGTCAAACAGATTTTGAACAAATCCCCTTTATTAATTTAAATAATGTTGTTTCCTCTAAATAATTTTTTTTTAAGATTTATAGCATTCAGCATCTACTGGAGATAGACTTCACTGACATTATCAGGATATTTTATAATGTATAATTTTATAACTTATAAGGCTGCATAAAATTGAATTTGGACAAAGTTGAAAAAGTTAAGTCAGATTTTCCAGTCTTATACAGTGTGTCAGCCTTCTTGAGAATAATGAGCTGTCAATTATTGTATATGTCACATTTCAGTAACTGTTATAATTGTTCTAATGGCTTCTCCATCAACATGTTACAACATTTCAGTGTTACATCATAAGTTTCTCTCGAGTCAACTTGAATCTGGTTCTGATGCTAGGAGTTCTAGAGAGTTCTGCTGCTGCTATCTGGCCCAGCACTGGAAAAGAATTCACTCAGACACACAAGTGTACAGGGAAAAAAAAGTCTTCCATTGTATTACTGCTGAGTTCGAGTCGAGGTAATTATTACCCAAAACAATCAGAATGTATGTAAGATTAAGAAAAACAACTATTCAATGAATAAGATTAAACAGAAGTGGGTTAGAGTAAACCAGATTTGTGACATGACATTTTAGGTGCATATGACAGATGCAGGAATGTCTAGAACAGGGTGATTTGACATTAAGGTTCCTCGAAGTCCCTGCGTTAAAGAATAGATCTGACCTTTTTAATTTCTGACAAATGGCTAAGAATTCTATTATGAAAATCATTTGACTTATGATGCATTACATTGTTATTACAATGTTTTTACATTGTTATTACAATGTTATTACATTGTTATAACAATGTTTTTACATTGTTATACCGTGCTGTTTATTAATGATATTTCAAAGAAAGCATGTAAAAATGTTAGTATAAATCAGCTCACTACATCAAATATGTGACATACCGGATTTAAAGAGGAGAGGCGTTGGGCTTCCACTCTTAGCACTTACACCGTTTGCCCTTGGCTTGTATGCATTTAAATTTTAGCCCCCTTTTATTCCTAAAGTAATTGCTCTGTGCCACCTCGTAGCCATAGTGCAGGTGCAGGTGCATGATAATGAAATACAGCACAGTGTGGGAGGTAGTTGAGGACTGGTCCAGAGAGAGTCACTGTAGCCTCAAACACCACACACACACACACACACACACACACACAATCATGATTGACTCAGCGCTTTAGAGCAGTCTCTTTTTTACCCTAGGAGAGGGAGTCACTCGTTCAGCACCCTTATAAGTGGTCCCCACACACCCATTACAGGTGTGTGCTATACTCAATTAGTGAGTCTCCCCTCATTAATAAAAGAGAATGAGTCTTCAGGGCTTTGAGCAGAACAGCGCAGGTGTTAATTTAGCCATGCAGAGTAAACAGTACTTTGTAGCTCAGTGGCTTGCATGAATATGGATATTTTTCATGAAAAATTGAACACTTGATATTGTACACAGTGCATGAGGCTTTTACACAGTTTAGTTGAACTTGTACATGATTATCATTCACTGTAATATCTAAGAAAAGGTCAACCAGAGGTCTGAAATTATGTTAGTTTATGTATCCATGGAGAGATTAAAGTATCCAAATTTAGACTGTATTCACAAAACATCTGAAGGCTAAAATTTTTTGGGGGGGGCAGGGGGGCCCCAAAAGGCTGAGTTTTTGATCTGAAGATCATGGTTCAAGCCCTACCACCACCAGCCTAATTTGTTGATCTGAAGACCATGAAGACCTGGGTTTAAGCCCCACCACCGCCAGCCAACCACCGTTGGGTCCTTGAGCAAGACCATTAACCCTTCTTCCTCCATCTGTATCATAGCTGACCCTGCGCCTTGAACCCAACTTACCAGGATGGGATACCAACAGTGGTAGCTTGATGGAGCTGGGAATCGAACCCACAATCTTCAGGTTGGTAGTCCAACACCTTAACCATGAGCTTCGAAACTTAAACATATTAGATACATTTGATGACAATGAGCTTTTAAATAGGTCTTGCCATAATCACAAGGGTAATATGACTGGTGTAGAACATGTCAGGGCAGACACTTCACCAACAAATAGAAACAACCCTCAATATCAGCCATGATTATTTTACTCTGGTAATTAAAAGGCTGTTTATATGCATATCCACTAATTGTTTACGAGAAGCAGACTTGTAAGAGTCTGACAATTAGCTGAACATATACTTGCTTAATTAGTGACACTTAGCCTGAATCTATATTTGAATGTGGCAACATAACATCGCGTTTTACAATACTTTTAGTAATGAATCCCTGAGAGACACTCCTCCCCTATCAGCCAATCACCAAGCAGTGGCGTGCGGTCAGGGTCATATTAACTTTTCACCAACTCAGATCTTAAACAATGAGGCTCCAAATGCTATGTAATTTCGGTCCTGCATAATATGGGTATCATTTTCAGATAGCTATGTTAGCTGTTAGGGATTTATAAAATGTGTGTATGTGGTTTATAGTTGCTTACTAAAGGCCCTGACAAAAAGCCACTATGCCACTAGCTATAACCATTTAGTGTAGTGACATTTGTCTACAATGTAAATCTCTGCCAAAGTATGAAGCCATCTCGGCAACTTCCTAGCTACCAGGGATTTGTCAGCAGGTGCATTACCATCTAACATAACACCAAAGAGAGATTGATGCTGTAAAAAGCCATTTATCTTCACTCAGCTAATTTAAAAGTTTCAGATTTGACAATCCTAAAATTTATCAGTTACAGCATTTTCCCAGTGCTCCAGGTTTTCATGTGTTCTTTTTGGTCTTTTGCTCTGATTTACATCAATTCTCATTACTTTGCTGTGCTTTATGATTGTGTTTTTCAGCATGTGCTGCCTAATTTATCACTGTGTCACTGTCTATGTGTCTAAAACCACTTACTGCTGATCTTTGCCTCTACTCATTGGAAAGTGGACTGGTGTAATTGCCTTTCAGAGGCTGGAATGGTCTGAATCTGTTCTTACAATCACTAGCAGAAGCAAGGTCTACCGACTGAGTAAAAGGAATTACAATGACTAGAAATCACACACTGCTATTATTTCTAATGTTGACGTTAGTTCTTTTCTGACAGCTTGGGGCAACTGGAAGTCCTGAAGCTCAAAGTGATTAACTTTATACTTTGATCTGGTATTGTCAAGGCCTCCAAAGTGAAGCATCGGTGCGAAGTCTACCAACTGTAATTATAACAGGCTCAACTAAAGCAGTTATGAATATTTAATAAGATCCTTGCCTTTAATTGATTTTTGGAAGCAAAAACAAGTGTGTGTTTGCAGGTTTTTTATCAGTTATATGTTTTTGTCAGGGTTGAACAATAGAAATGAATTGGTGGAGTTTAACCGCATTGATATGAGCAAGTAACTACTTCTGTGTGGTTTTGTTGGCAGAAATTGTTCGACAATGACTTATTCGGACCTTCGGTTGCTCTATATCCAGACCTCTAGTAAACCAGAGTTTAGCAGACTGTGTACTGATTTTCACATTGTTGGAACCCCTTGGCTTTATGAATGTTTGCATTTGAAAGGTTTAAGCTGAAAAAAATGATCAAAAACTAATGTTAGTTTTATAGCAGGGAAGTTTAAATATTTAGTTTTGCATTCACACACACACATTCACACATCAGAGGTGTAGCCAGCCAACCAGTAGCTTTTTTCCTGAAAAAGTTATTAGAGATCAAATTAAAGAATGATCACAGAAATTCTCATGAAATCCAGGCTTTGATTTTATTCTAGTAGAACCTTATTACCAGCGACAATCAGGTATGCCGGCTTATTATACTACCATTCATATCTTTTATTTTTAAATAAAAAGCTTACATTAAATCTGCATGAAAAGACTGTATACACATTTTTACTTTACACAGTGAAACTGATATTTCAGATCATTTAAATAATTTTCTCCTTCCATATATATGAGTGAAAAGATTGGAGGTTAAGGTGAGGAATGCCGTCTTTAGCAGTGGACTCATTAAAGCAAAAGAAAGCATTATCAGTTTACTCCCCAATCAACCAGTTTACTTTTACTTGCCCCATAATGCTCTCTGATTCACACGCTGACTTGAGCACTTCGGCCACCTCATCTTGCAGCCATGTGCCCTTCTGCTTTAAAATACTTTTTACATATTTAACAAATACCACATTTAGTTGATTATATATTATGTTTATATATATGGTTGCTGTCTCAACAACTCTTTTTAGATTTCCTTGACTGTGTGCATAGACTTTGCATTTCAGGCTGACTGTGTGAGAAGATGTGTGTATTTGCACCAATGATTTGCGAGGAAATGGCAGCCAGTCCAGTTACCTTGAGTATCCTGGGAGAGACTCCAGAGTCCAGTAAAGCTCAGATTCTAGATTCTTCTTTTTTATTCATAAGTTTTGCTGTATATATATATAGATAGATAGATAGATAGATAGATAGATAGATAGATAGATAGATAGATATAGATATATATCACTGTTTTAAATTTGTCATTAAGGTCATAAGAATTGTATGTTTAAATGTAGAAAAAAACACATCAGGAAAACAAAAAAAGGTAAGACTCAGTTATTACCTCTCATTATGTTTATTATCTGCCTCTATCACCTCACCCAGTTGTCTTTAGACTGTTTAACATGAGCGGTCGTAATCCAGTCTTTAACAAGTGGTGTAGTGAAAGCACCATGTATTTGTGTTCTAGAAACAGCAGGTAGGTACAGGAGCCTGTGCCAGCTTCACTCTGTAAGGCATGTGACCTGTGAATCCGCTGCCCACATGGCAATAAGCTGGAAGCCGAAACGTTGTCAATCAAAGAACTCTTTTGGGACTCTTCAGCCTCTATCCTGCCTTGCATGATTTTCCTTCATGAATGGCTAACTGCTTTGACCCATATCTCTCTCTCCTGGATGCATCCCAACTTCCTTTCTATCAGCCATATAATGCTTGTGAGTTTTTAGTGGTAAGAAGGGAACTGGTGTCTTTTAGTAATTAGCACTGAGGGCCAGGTAAAGATAATTAGAGAAAGAAAGAGAGAGAGAGAAAGAGAGAAAGATGTTATGTATGAAGCAGCATTTACTGCATTGCCTATTATAATTTTTTATTAAATATTTGTTTAACATACTGTAACACAGTATGCCACAGGCAGTAGTGGCTCAAATGGTTAAGGTGCTAGTTGCTGATCTGAAGACCAGAAACACCTGGGTTTGAGCCCCACCACCAGCAAGTCAACCACTGTTGGGTCCCTGAGCAAGATGCTTACCCCTTCCAGGGGCGCTGTATCATAGCTGACCCTGCGCTCTGACCCCCAACTTACTAAGATGGGATATGCAAAAAATGCATTTCATTGGCTCTGTACATGTACCTTGAACAATGACAACGAAGTTGAATATTATTATTATTATATTATAACACAAAACTAAAATGAACCTAGACCACATTGTTTATTTTGTTATTAGCTCTAGTAGTGGTAATAGTAAAAGCGTTAGTCTTTATTCTACCTTTATTTCTTATTTAAACTCTTTTTGAACCTATATTTTCATTTGTACGAATTCAGCAAAAACCTCACGCCAATTCCGCTCCTGTGCATCTGGCAGTGAGATAATAATCTCTAAAACAATTATTAGCCTTGCTGTTAGCTGACACGTACCGTCTACCTCTACTCTCTCTTCCAGGGAATGTTATTTTAAGCTGTGAATATGAGATGAGTGAAGGGTCACAGTGAGGTTGTAAATGGGATTTATTAGCTAGGAGAGAATAGGGCGGGAGGATCAGGCAGGAGCGCAGGGATCGAATGGAGTTTGGACATGTGGTGTTATTCATGCATACACATCAATCCTTTTTATCTTCTCTGGACTTGTTATCTCCCTGTTTTGGTTTCTGTAAAAACCCTCTGTCATTGTCACTCCAATGATAGATCTGAAGAGTGTGTGTCATTGCATTAGTGCAGGTTACACTGGATAACACTTTATAAAAACAAGGAGTTTTGACATTTTCAGACACTTTTGTTTTACTGTTCACTGTTTTCTGGAATGTGTTTGTATTCAGATCTCATTGTAGTTTATCTGCATTGTGGTTCAATGAAATCTCTAATGTTGTCTTTCATTAAATTATTAAGTCATCTTGACTATCCATTTGTATTTTGGACCCATATTTCAATATATTTCAATATATATATATAATACTACTAATAAAAATAATAGTAATAAAAAAAATATATAATACTACTAATAAAAATAATAGTAATATTATTATTGGGGTTTTTTTAGGTTTGGGTCCAAAATACAAATGTTTAGTCAAGCTAACATAATAATTTAATTTAAGACTACATTATTATATTGTTATTAAACAATTTCAAGTATCATAAACTCAAAATCATGAGTGATCGAATAAGCTTACGCTTATCTTCCTTCAGTGTGAATGGACATACAAGAGAACTAATGTACTGATTAGTGGATTACTACAAAAGGCGGAGCTTTACGTCTCGTCTGTTTCCGTAAAGGAGAGGGCGGGAATTTGAAGTTAACACTTGAACTTAACACTGAGTTCAGTGAACCCAATAGGTTTAAGTACATTATTAAACTACCAAGTCAGATAAACGTAATAAATTTCAGTACAGTCTACAACAGTAGCAAGTTATATGACACTTAAATATCTAAGATTTGACACATTCGTTATGGAGGTAACGGACTGACACATTATAGTGTTGTGTTACACAGAAATAAAACATCATGTAATACCGTCATTATGTTTGCAATGACAAAAATACACACAATCCATTAAACAGAGTTTTAACTTCTTATTTTTCACTCTCCCTTTCAACCCACTACATATTTCCTTTAATTTTTTTCTGTTATACGAGACAGCAAACATGTTGTCAGAGGCATGTAGGCAAAAGACAGCTGGCAATGTTTTGACACAGGTGGCTGTTGTCAGCTGAGACACGAATGTGTATAGAAGCAGCCTCAAAGAGAATCATGACATTTGACTTTGACATCGATTATAGCTACAGTCACAACAGCAGAATGTGTTGCTGTAAACTTGAACAAAGACATAAATTGCAAGTCAGCAAGTTTTATACTACAGATGCCTGATAAGAACAGGATATTATTCGGTACTTTTGATGAGTCAAGTTGCCATGATGAGGCAAAAGCTAAAAATTAATAAGACACGTTAGCGAATGTCTTGGATTTTTGTTGATTTTTGCAAATATATGTACAGAATAGACCAAAGCTGACTGGCTAATACCATTTTTGCCTTGCATTTTTTCCAGGCTACGATTTCCATCAACTGTGTGCATAGAGTTTGCATTCCAGGCTGACTGCCATCTCTACGTTGTTTGTAATGTGTGAGCAGGTGTGCAAATTTGCACGATTGATTTGAGATGGAATGGCACCCAGTCCAGTTACCTTGAGTATCCTGGGAGAGGCTCCAGGTTCCAGTCCGAGCCCAGATTCTAGATTCTTCTTTTTTTATCCATAGGTTAGTTTTGCTGTAGATAAATAGACTAAAAGATGAGTTTTCTTTACTGATTGATAATGGAGAAGTGTAAAATGTAGCTGTGAAGGTTAATGAGATAAACAACTGACTCCTTTATAGTTTTTATCTACAGAAATGCTTTATAAAAATAGCAGACTTTGACCCTAAGTGTTAAGTTTGTTGGTTTCTTTGTTTGTTGGTTAGTTGAAATTTGAAGAATACTGTTTACCATGTCTTGGAATTAGTTAAAAACCCAGTATAACACAAAAGGTTTGTTAAAAAATACATGTAAAAACATCTCCCTTTATGGTATAATGTGCCATCAGTGAGAATTGTGATTCAATTCCTTGTAACATTTGCAGCATTTTGGCAGACGTCCTAATCCAAAACAAAGCAATTAGGGGGTTAAGGTCCTTGCTAAGGGGCCCAACAATGGCTACTTGGTGCTTAGATTTAAACCCAGAGCTTCCAATTAGCAGTCCAACATCTCAACCACCGCACTACCACTTCCCTATCTTGTTTTTCTTGTTTAATTGTCCAGCTGTTGGTTATTAAAATCTCTACCTATTTTATATAATAAAGTAAATAAAAAGTAAATAAAAAGTGCTGCATTTTTTTTCTATTTTCAGCATGGTATTTGTTTTGGCTTGTCAACATTTTACATTTACAGCATTTAGCAGTGCTTCATTAAAGAGATCAATACTGGTACAAAAGATCACAAAACAAAAGTGCATCAACCACAAAAACTGTTGAAAGAGCAGCATTGATAATTGTTTAAGGTCAAGTGCAGATATTTAAGAAAGAGGTTGGTTTTCAAGACGGCCAGTGACTCTGCTGTTCTGATATTGATAAAAAAAGTTCCACTATCTTGGTGCCAAAACAAAGTGAAGTCTAGATTCAGACCTACCTTGTGTCCTAGGGGATTGTGGGACTAGTCGAGCGGTACTTGTGAAAACCTTGGTAGGTTGAAAACAACATGTGCAGCTGCATTCTGCAGCACTTAGTGGTAGAGACCTGCCAGGAGCGAGTTGCAGTAGTCTAGTTTCGAAATTACAAGAGACTGAACAAGCAACTAAATGGCCTGAGTAGATAAGAACGATTAATTCCTCCTGATGTTATGGAGGATCAGCGAATTGTCCATGGTGACTGCAAGATCTTGGCATGGGGATGAGTCAGCTGGAATGAAAAGTAGTTCGGTTTTGCAAGGGCCAGCCAGCAAGCTAAAGACGCCGTGATACGGGTCTGCAAGCCAAGATATTTCTCCAAAGAAATACACTAATCATCCTTACAATTTCTATCTGACATTATTTTGCAGCAGAGTGCTTAAAAGGCTGACTGGCCAAAATGACTAGTTCCTTGAATCTGATCTGGCAGCTGAAGATGTATTGTGTGTTTGAAGCAGTTTTAAGAGCTCTGGTGCACAACCAGATCAAATATAACAGCTCTTTTCATCTCTCAGTTTGAGATTTAAGTTTGTAAAGATTCTTGTGCATTTCCCAGCTGAGCATCTATGTGTGTCACAGCAAATAAAGCATCCATGTAGCTCAACTGTAAATTCCAGACAAAAAATATTCCCTGGTGGAAAGCTTAGACAAACATTCTTTCAGTTGTCATTATTGATTTGGTAAAAACAGAGTTGTGTGTATTTTACTGCTGTAAGAATCTTCTTTACTTTTTTGTTGTTTCCTTTTCTGGCCAGGTCAGAGACAGTGTCTTAAACAAATATTCAGGGTTCTATTTTAATATTATATTATTTTTCATTGCAAATACAGTACGATAACATGAGCAGATCTTATAATTATGTAATAAATAATAAAATACCAATGAAGTTAGGACTTTAAAACGTAAATAAAAACAGAATACAATGATCTGCAACTCTTTCTTAACCCATATTTAATGGAACACACCACAAAGACAAGATATGCAATGTTCGATCTAATAAACATTATTGTGTTTTGCAAATATTCAGTCATTGTGAGTTTGATGCCAGCAACACATTCCTAAAGAGTTGGGACAGGGGCAACGAAAGACTGGGAAAGTTGGCAAATGCTCCAAAAACACCTATTTGGAACATTACATAGGTAAACAAACTGATTGGAAACAGATGAGCATCATGACTGGGTATAAAAGGAGTATTCAGAAAAGGCTCGGTCAAGTATGGATGGGGTGCGGTTCAAAACTTTATAAACAACTGCTTGATCAAATAGTCCAAAAGTTTAGAAACAACATTTCTCAATGTATTTTCCTAATTGCAAAGAAATTTTGGTGTTCCCTCATCTACAGTCCATAACATCATAAGAAGACTTAAATAATTTGGAGAAATCTCTGCATGTAACCAACATGGCTGAAAACCAACAATGAATGGCCATGACCTTTGATCCCTTAAGCGGCACTGGTGGGCTCAGAAGCACTTTGGAAAACCATTGTCAGTTAACACAAGTCGTTGCAACATCTACAAAGTGCAAGTTAAAATTGTACCATGTAAAGCACAAGCCATACATCAACAACACCAAAAAACGCTGCTAGTTCGTTCATTTCTCTCTTTTTCTCTCTCGCTTTCTTTCTCTCTGGGGTGGGTTAACTTGCCCCTGAAGTACCAGTGACCAGTTTTCCTGCCTCTTTTCTTGAATTCGAGGAGCTTTGAGGATGGATTGGGACTCAGCTACACCAACCCAAGGCTACAGTTTTAAATTAACCCTATTTTTAATATGTGACATTTTCTTAAGTAACTGTAATTTAATTACACATTTTTTTCAGTAACTGTAATGAAATTGCTTTTTCTCAGTAGCTGTAACGAAATTATGTAACTCCATAAACTGTAACTAATATAGAATAAGAAATAAAATAGACAATGAAGCATCAACAGTGCACATTTTAATGAATTTAACCCAGTAGTGAAATAATGACAGCAGCAAAAAATGTAAAAATATAAGCTGTCCATATAGCAGTTTTGTCTCTATGGACTACATTTTAATGGTCTATAGAAAATTCTGTTGAAATGATATGCAAAACGTTTTTAAAGTGAACCAAAATCAGGTTTTAAAATAAATGCAACACAATTCTGTAATTCTGTTCTATTCTGTAATCAACAATTCGGGACTTAAAGTGTGTACTTGGAGCTGTTGAAGTGAGAGTAAGAGCAGAATGTCTGCATGTTTAGGCTGATTTGATTGACAATTTTGCATCTTCTGCGAAAGATCAATGAGTGCAAGATAGCCTGCACAGTGTAATAACTGAGCCATGATGTGCTGTCTGATCTGTCTAAGATCAACCTGAGCAAACCTATGAGACTGCATACAGGTAGAGTTATACTGGTGGAATAGTCACAGACAAGTATGACTGTAGAACCAATAAACTAAGCTGAACAGTTATGAATGTTGGATAAGGTTACATAGGATAAAAAATAGGTTAAGAAAAACATTTACAAATTAACATGAGACTTTTAAAGTATTAGATTGTATTTCTTATTTCTATGCATTTTTTTAAATCCCACAACCAAATGAACATAAAAGCCAATACGGATCAGCCCTCCAGAGTCCATGCCTCTGGTGCTGCTACAGTACATCCAGCGTGGATAATGGACGCACTCAGCAATTAAATACTGAATTGAAGACACAGCAGTGAGAATTTTAAAAGCTGGGGCACATCCAGCTACTTCTCAGAACTAGTTTTGCTGGCTGAACCTTTTGTTCAAGATCATTTAGCGCTTTCATTTAAGTCAGTCATGCGTTTTGGAGGAGTTTTTTTGGGAGGAAGGGGAAGGGGAAGTAGTTTTGGACAAGCTAAGGCCAGTGTGCCCCTGTGTAAGAGCTGCAGTGGGAAAAATCTTCCTTTCTTCCTTTCTTTCTTTCTTTCTTTCTTGAATGCTTTATTGATTTATTATTTGTTTGTTGACTAATGGACAAACCTATAAACATAATAGAAATACATATCACTGATTCCTAGTCATAGCTTCAGTCATAGAATCTTAAATCTAGGTCAGGGGTCACCAGACTCGGTCCTGGAGGGCTGGTGTCCTAAAAAGTTTAGCTTTAAGTGTACCTAGCAAGACTTTGATTAGTTGGTTTAGATTTGTTTGATTAGGGTTAATGCCAAACTCTGCAGGACACCAGGACTGGTTACAAACCTTTGGAATGATTTGCACACATAGCGATAAACAGTGATGAGTTTCCTTTCATATGTTTTGTTCTGCTCGCAAGGTTAACAGGCTGAGGATCAGAAGAAAAATATCAATCAAGTGTGCTAATAAAATGAACCCTCATATTGGCACTGCTGTTTTATTGTGTTTTAATCTTCGCCATGAATTTCATTTTAATGGTAGTAGATACCGTATCACGTCATCCTTCGTGAGATTTATCTTACCATATATTAGATCGCTCTTGTGTGAGCACATTCCTTCCTCTCACCCCTGAACCCATGGGAAATATGCTTATGCCACCTAGAGGATCTATGGACAGGTGGAGAAGTTCATATAGGAATTTCACATAGCACACATTTACTGTACATAACATTCATTTACATTTACACTTACAGCATTTGGTAGATGTCCTTATCCAGAGCGACTTACATTTGACTCTTTTATACAACTGAGCAACTCTTGGCTTAGGGTCTTGCTCAGGGGCCCACAGTGGTGGCTTGTTGGTGCTAGGAATCAAACCCCAGTCTTTCTGGTATCAGGCCAACACCTTAACTATTTAAGCCACCACTTCACCAATTCATTCCTCCACTATTTCTCATCATACTTTAATATATTTAAATATTCAACTTCATTGTCATTGTGCAAGGTACATGTACAGTGTTTTTTCGCATATCCCATCTTAGTAAGGGGTCAGAGCGCAGAGTCAGCTATGATACAGTGCCCCTGGAGCAGGAAGGGTTAAGGGTCTTGCTCAAGGAGCAACCCAGGTGTTTCTGGTCTTAAGATCAGGAACTCAGCACCTTAACCATTTGAGCCACCACTGCCCATCATACTGCAGCCTCAATATTAAAGAACAGTGTTTTACTGCCATTATAGTAGACACTGTAAATAATGGACAACCTATTACGAGTTTAGTTCCATTCAAGTGTCTTATGTTGCTCATATATCATACATCAACTGAGCAGTTGGGCCGTGTTCAGGGACCCAGCGGTGGAAAATTCAATTAGCAGTTCAACACCCTAACCATTCGAATCAAATCAAATTTTATTTTTCATCTACCTGAAATACTTGATTTAAAAGTTAGAGAAATGTTTCTTGATGACTGAGCTCCAATAAAAATAAGAATAAAAGAATAAAGAAAGAATAAAAAGAAAAAGATTTGAATGAAACCGTATATATGGAAAAGTAATATACAGGATAAAGAGAGCAAATGTACATTATGTAAATATAAGTATAAATATAGTAAAGAGTGCAAGTGTGCAGGTAGGTGAGGTGGGGGTGGGGGGGGTATGGTAGCGCAAACAGCAGAACCATTGACAAACATGACATGCTAAGGTAAGAATAAAACTCATCTGTGAAAGAGAGAGAGAGAGTAAGAGAGAGGAATTGAGAGAGAGAGAGAGATAAAGAGAGTTAGAAAGAGAGAGAGATAGAAGAGCTAACTGAAAACAATAGCTACAAGGATGCTCATATTATAACTTTATTACACCTCCCTTCTTACTCTTGCTTCCTCTCTTTTCCTCTCCCTCTATCTTTCTCGCTCTATCGCTCTTTCTGTTTTCTCTTTCGCTCTCTCTCTCTCTCTTGCTTAAACTTTCTCTCTTTCTCTCAAACTTTCTCTTAGGAAATCAGCCATACGGCCTTAACAATTAGCACTAGGTGTGTGTGTGTCTGTGTGTGTGTGTGTGCTTGTAAGTGTTTGCGTGGCAAAGATGTTAAACAGTGAAAGCATATGCTGTATATAAAGATGCACATTGTGATCTCGAGGGAAAAAACATCTCAAACACTGTGCCATATTTTAATGTTTCATGAATGAGCGTGTCATTATTTGCGAAAATAAATGCTTTGAAAATGCAAAGCTGGCTGTTGGCTCCATTTGCGGACCGATGCATTTTTATCTAACACACGGCTGCACTGTCATTTTCCCGGTGACATTTTCTTTAGAATATCTAATGTTTTAGGGTAAACAATTTCTGTGCCAATTATACGCTGTCAAGTCTGTAAAAAAAGACTGCGAAGAGCTATTTGTATAGAGAAAGAGAGAGAGAGAGAGAGAGAGAGAGAGGGATGGAGAGATAGTAATAGAGAAAGTGATAGAGAGAGAGAAAGACAGAGGGAGAAAAATAGAGAGAGAGTGAAAGAGAAAGAGAAAGAGAGAGGAAGAGAAAGTGATGAAGTGATAGAGAGAGAAAGAGAGAGGGAGAGAAAGAAAGAGAGAGAAAGATAGAGAGAGAGAAAAAAGCTTTAAAAAATAGCTAAAAGGATGCTCATATTGTAACTTTATTACACCTTTGTCTCTCTTTGTCTCTGTCTCACTCTCTTTCTCTTCCTCTCTTTCTTTCATTCTCTCTTTCTCTCTGTCTCTCTGTCTTATTTTCTCTCTCTCTCTCTTTCTCATTTTCTTTCTTTTTCTCTTTCTCGCTCCCTCTCGTTCTCTCTCTCTCTCGTTCTCTCTCTCTCTCAAACTTTAATGAACTTTCATATTCCCGGTAACATTTTCTTCAGTTTTAGGGTGAACAATTTCTCTGCCAATTAAACGCTGTCAACTCTGTAAAAAACTCTGCACACAGCTATTTTTATAGCTATTTGCAGCAGCTCTCTATTTAAAATAAATAAGACATATGTGAAGTTATATAAAGTGGGTCCTCAGAGAAAAAACTCTGAGCATGACGGCCTAAGGTTCCAGACACAATGACAAAGCCCTGTATATCAAACGGGAGCCACACTGTTTATCACAAGTCACCGAAGGAGTGGCGGCGAAAGTATCAGCTTTATGACAGCTCTAAATGATGCTGTTATGACAAAATTTATTGTTCAATCCTTGGCCGCTTTGAGGAGTTACCGAGGTTAGACAATGGGGCGATAAAAGCGTGGCAAAATAATCATCTCAATAAGCCACAGAACATGACCTGTAAAATGATTAGGCAAGAGAATGACAGAAATATTCTGCACGCTCCTAGAGCATCTCAAAATTTACAGCTTTATTAGATTGTCCGCATGGCCATCTCAGCGCGGGGGTGAGGATGATTCAGGGTGAGCGGAGGGTAATAGGAAAACTTCAAATCCATTGGTCATATTTACCCAGGCTTCGAAGGAGCGAAACAGTGTTACAACTGCTGGCTTTTTCAGATAGATCAGGATTAATCTTGGCAGTTTGATGAGATCATTGAAAACATAATTTTATGTAGGAGATCGCGAGTGGATCAAAGCTGTACAACGAAAAATAATAATAATCGCCTGCATGATTATTTTGGAGAAAAATATCATTTTGGGTAACAGTGCATTTATTAATGTCAGAGTAAACGCTATGCATCTTTGGGCTTCAAGCAGACGTCCTATAGACGACTTCCTTTTATCCATTGAGGGTTTTAAACTTTGAGCAATTATAGGGTTCCAGAGCCTTACTTTGGGCAATTGCTGAGCAATTGATACAGATTTAGTCTTAACTTGTAGCTGATTCCAGCATTTTAGTCCTTAGTCTTAGTCTTCCGGGCATTATATTATTCCAGTTTAATTTAGTCTTATTTAGTATTTCCAGATTTAGCATATTTAGGGTCTTACTCTTGAGCAGATTAGTCTATTCCATTATATTCCAGATTTAGTCTTACTTTTCCGGCCATTATATTCCAGATTTAGTCTTACTCCTCTGAGCATTATATTCCAGATTTAGTCTTACATTATATTCCGGGTTACTCCATATTATATTCAGCTTATTTAGTCTCTATATTCGAGCATTATATTCCAGCAATTATATTTCCAGATTCCAGTCTTACTCTTACTCTTCCGGGCAATATATTCCAGATTTAGTCTTACTCTTCTGGCGCATTATATTCCAGATTTAGTCTTACTCTTCCTGGGCATTATTATTCCAGATTTAGTCTTACTCTTTTATATTCCAGATTTAGTCTTATCTTGCATTATATATTCAGATTTAGTCTTACTTCTCTGAGCATTATATTCCAGATTTAGTCTTACTTCTTCTGGCATCCAGATATTCCATTAGTCTTATTTTTCAGATTTAGTCTATTTTTTCTCAGATTACATTAGTTATTCTTCTCTTCTGAGCTATATATTCCAGATTTAGTATTACTCTACTGGGCATTTTATATTATTATTATTTTCCAGATTTGGTCTTACTCTACTGGGCATTATAAATGTGGAGTAGAACCACGCAAGCACCGGGAGAACATGCACACAGAAAGATTTCTGCACTTTCTTGCTATGTGTCAACTGTGCTTAACACTAAGCCACTGTTCTGCCCAGCCATTATATTAACTAAAATAATTTTGAATTAGATCTAAGAATAACACAACTATTAGAGGCAAATTCAGCCTTTAAACAGTAAAGCCAACTATAATAACAATGTCAAGCTGTGGTTAGTCCAATTAGGCCTTTACTGGTTATGCACTTGGTTAAGGTGTTGGACTACTAATTGAAAGATCAGGGTTCCATTCCCAGCACCATCAAGCTACCACTGAGCAGGACCCTTAACCCCTAATTGCTCAGTTGTATAAAAGAGATAAATGTAAGTCGATCTGGATAAGAACATCTGGCAGAAATGTTCATTCTCTTCATTCATTCATGTCTCCACATTCTGTCTTTGTTTCAACAAACACCTTACAACAGAGCTGAATAAATTCACAGATCTTTAGGCAATGTTTCTGCAGTCACATTTGGGAGTAAATTGTGAACGCTTAGAACATCACTATTAGTTTCACACTCTTTTTTTCATGCTTACCTTATTATGATGTATTAACACAACGTGTGCGGTGTAGTGAGATTTTGCCTCCAGTGGTATTTTAACTGATGCTGTTCAGCCTGTTGAGTTCAGAACCCGAGAAGGACTTGCGTTGCTGTCCTGGTGGTCTAGAAATGAATAATGTTTTCATTTGATGTGATGTCTCTACGGCTTACTGTCCAAAAGCAACATCTCTGTTTCCTCCTGTGGTTTGGCTTGAATCCACATTCAGCTCGGTGTTATATTGGAACACTGCCATTGCTGTGGTATTCACTGGTTGTGGGCAGGGAAATACGGGAATGTAAATATATGTTTGGTCAGTCAGAGGTACTTACTGTAGGCCTTTAATTCACAAGAGGAACCTTGAATAAATATCAAGCTGTTATTCTCTAAAAGCAGAAGTAGGAATGAGCCGACTGGCAGTGGAGGAAAGAAAAATAGAGGAAGTGGTAGCACAGTGGTTAAGGTGTTGGACTGCCACATGGGTTAAGGTGTCAGAGCGCCACCAAGTTGCCATTTCTGGGCCCCTAACTGTTCAGTTGTATAAAAGAGGTAAATGTAAGTCGCTCTGAATAAGGACATCCGCCAAATGCTGTAAATGAGCTGTCTGGAGGGTCCTCTTCTAGCTTCTTACTCCTAATCTTCTTACACACAATCAGGTTTCCATGTGGAAACCAACCAATTGTAACCAAAAGGTCCAAACCATCGAATATTGTTATCCTTATTTATTTATACAGTATATGTATGCTTTTATTTATTTAACAAGTAATTTTTAACTACTAGTGCAATGCCTCAGCACGTTAGACAATAACAGACAGACAGGTCTGGACCTTCTGAAAAACCTAATCAAAACATCTGATTTAATTCAGGGGTGGGTTTGTTAAATTAGTAAACCATTACGATAAGTCACACGTGCAACATGCTCATTTTTTCCAGACGCATCTACGCCTGGCGAGATAAACACAATACAACAAAGTGTACATAGAACCACAGAGAACATGACAACCATCGGCTTCCTCACGTTTTTCCTTCTACATCAGCAGTAGAATGGAGGAGCAGCTCATTATTATTTTTTTTTCTTTTCTCTGTAAATAAATGTTGTAGCAGAGTTACAACAGAGGTGAAAATCCATTGCTGATCCATGGTAATGGAGAGGACAGCTTATGGTTGCTTAGCAACAACATACGCCTCCGGAGCCCAAGCGACCAAGCGTTTTAAACAGTACTGTAGAAGAAAGCACCACGCCTAGCGGGTTGTTTTCCATAAGTTTTAAGGGCGATATGTAAACGGCTCCTAAGGACACTAAGATATTTTCCCAGCATTTTAGTGCAGCACTGTCCAAATTCCAAAGACTTTTTTTATGTACTTAGTTGATATCCTTAATAAATGGACTGTAAAGTGCTGGAATATTCCTCCTGAGGCTCACTGTATTGATCTGAGGTTTGGATGTTGAGAGTTTGTGCTATAAGGATAACAAGAAGGAGATAGTTAAAGGAACGCTTGTTAATGCTAGGATAACCTGAGGGAGACAGGATTTAAGGATAGACTGTTATAAAAAAGATCTTTCTACATCGCGTAATCAAGCATTGATTTCCTTTTCATATCATTAACCGTATTATTCGATTTAATGTTCCTTTTTTTCCAACAATGAATTATCTACTATATATTATTAATAGCAGCAAGCTCTCTTTTTTCTTTCTTTCTTTCTTTTTTCTTTTTTTCTTTCTTTCTTTCGTTCTTTCTTTCCTCGTTCCTTTTCTTTCCTTTTCTTACTTTCTTTATTTTTCGCGTTCTTTCTTCTTTTCTTCTCTTTCTTTCTTTCTTTTTCGCGTTCTTTCTTCTTTTCTTCTTTTTCTTTCTTTCCACACTTCTTTTTTTTCTTTTTTCTTTCTTTCTTTCTTTCTTTCTTTCTTTCTTCTCTTTCCTTTCCTTTTCTTTCTTTCTTTCTTTCTTTCTTTTCTTGTTCTTGCCTCGTACCCTTTCTTTCTTTCTTCTTTTCTTCTCTTTCTTTCTTTCTTTCTGTCTTTCTTTCTTTCTTTCTTTCTTTCCACACTCCTTTTCTTTCTTTCTTTCTTTTTTTCTTTTTCTCTCTCTTTCTCTCTCTTTCTGTTTTTTCCTCTCTCAGTCTATTCTCTCACTGTGTGTCTGATTAAATAATAACAGATTTTAGGTTTCTGATAAAAACCAAAGATGGACAGATATCAATAAATAGTGACTAAAAATGACTAAATATTTTTAAAAGAATTTATCTATTAAAAACTTTTTGTATACGGCGCTTTATATTTTCTATATGTTTCGACATTTTCCATAGATCTCTTTCTCCATTAATACACCATCACACTGCTGACTAATTAAACAATATATAAAACACTGTAGTATAACTGAAGCCCGAAATCAATCGGACACACAGGGAGCAACTGTTTCATGATCAATGCCTGCTTCTTCCTGTCCAAAGGGATTCACTTCAGGGTGTGAGCAGCTGGTGTTTTTGTTTTCTATTAGTTCGCATGAGAATACTGCATTTGGTGTGTGTTATTGTGCGTGTTTACTCCAGGACACAGACTTATTAATTTATTGGGGCCATTAATGAGGACATGGCTGAGCTTGTGCATTCATTTGATGGCTACCATTGTCCTGCTCCAAATACAATAACATCCATATTAAACGACGCCATGGGCTCAGGGGTATCAATCTGGCATGAATGTTTTAGAGCTTTATGATGAATAATTAAAGAAGCAATAAATCATAACTGGATCACTGTAATGAGTGCAAAAATCTGACATGACATATCTGCTGCATTATAAGAGCCGAAAGACGGCTATTTCTGACTAGCTTTTGGAGGAGAAAAAAAAGAGTAACCTTGGTTGCATTGAACAATATAGTTTTAATATTGTTTAATAAATAATTTAGGACATAAAGGTAGTTTCTGTTTAGTTATTTGTTGCTTTTCTCTTTACAATAATTTATCTGCAATATATCATTAAACGCAGCAAGCTCTATTTCTTCCTTTCTTTCTCTCTTTCTTTTCTTTTCTTATTCTTTTTCTTTCTTTTTTTGTTCTTTCTTTTTCCTGTTCTTTCTCTCTCTTTCTTTCTTTCTTTCTTTCTTTCTTACCTATTAGTACTACCTATTACTTCCCACATAGTTACTTGCTAACTGCACACCATTATTCTAAAGTCTAACCGGATTTTCTAGCTTATACAAGTTTGAATAAGAATGCTTTTTGAACATTTTCTTTTGCTTTTGGCCTGTTTTTCTCTTCTTTGCCCCAAAACCACAAGTGTCAGTTTGAGCCAGTTCATTGACTTTAAAATGCTGCTCATGCGTTACCATCCAAAGCCCCGGGCTCTTAAGGTTACTGTGCACAAGTCAAGTTCATAAATGTATTTATGAGTGGAAAGGTGCAACTCAAGTGGAAGGGAAGTTTAAAAGTAAAACAATATTCAAAAAATGCATTCTGTTTGTGTACTTTATAGACTTAAAATAGCAAAACTGACTGCTTTCTGTCGCTCTCGCTTCCTCTCTCTTATAGATATATATATAAACATATATATATATATATATATATAGATAGATATATATATAGATATATAAGTAGATAGATAGATAGATAGATAGATAGATAGATAGATAGTGGGGGAAGGGGTGGCTTTGGGGTTAAGGTGTTAGACTACTACTAAAAAGAGCAGGGCTCGATTCTCAGCACCACCAAGCCACCACTGTGGGCCTGTGAGCAAGGCCAGTAACCCCCAATTGCTTAGTTATATAAAATAGATGAATGTAAGTCACTCTGGATAAGGATTTTTGTAAGGTGGAACAATAAAAGCTGTTGAGATTAGGAAATAAATAAAACAGTCTTATTCTTAATAAAAATAAGTTTAACTACAAAAGTCAAAGTCTGACTTCAGGTTCAACACACAAATCAATGACTACATTTTCCTGTTCAAACAGATGAGACACTAGTTATTGTTAAATAAAGACTAAAGACCAGCCTCCACCACACACTCCAATTAGCACTTAGTTGGAGAGGAAAAAAATCAATTTCTTGTTTTGTGTGTTTGCTTTGTTTTGTGTGCTAAGCTCGCAAACAACGTTTGTTGGACGTCTGTGTAAAGCTGCTTTGAGACAATGTCCAGTGTTAAAAGCCATATACAAATAAAAATACATTTTAATTAATAATAGAGGTTTTTGAGGAGTTTCGTGCAAATCCTAAGAAATTCTATCAAGCAAATATGTCTTTAATTATAATTAATAATATTAAAACTGTTACAGTTGGACATAAACTATAAACAATATTTGGGGGTAATAACTTATGTACTCTTATGTATTGTGCAGTTTATAGTAAAATTATCCTCTGAGCATGTTGAGGGCTTCTATTTTTGAAGGTGAAATCCAAAAGATTACTTTGATTATTTTATCAATACCTATACAGATAATCTGTATAGATAATTTTTTTTAAAAGAGCCCCAGGAAGGTCAGGATCAGCTTTACCTACAGTGCTACGCTTTAACATGGACGCTTAATATATGTATTGTTACTGTGAGCTATTATTAAGGTGTTTTTTTCAAGGGTATTTCCAACATTTAATATCATGACCGGCTGTCTTTTATTACGTCCATCGCTCTTAGTTATATATGATGCTATAAATAATGTGACATGGATAAGTGGTTAAGACTTCCTTATCATAGTGTTTGGGCTCTAATTAATCAATCTCAGCCGCTGTCAAAATTGATATGACTTAAAACATTTGATTGGTGAAAACAAAGGAGTCATGTGAAGAGTTATCTCATCCAGAGTTGAGTGGGTCGAGGATAAATTAAATTAAAATCAACTTTAACTTTTGTAAACAAAATATGAGTATAAAAATTAATTAGACCAGAAAAAAAAATCATTTCTATGACCCCGCAGGGAAATTTGCACTCATGCTGATGATGCTCAATGCTTTAGATGTGCTATGAAAAGCTGGCATGTGATCTAAAATTTTCAATGCTTATGGATTTGATTAACCTTTTCATGCGTGTCACATTAATGTGGGTGGTGAGGAACACATGGTGGCATTTGTATGGGCCATAGAGAGACTCTCCTTTAAATGCCACAGCTAATGAAGCCACCAACTAACAGGAAACACGGCCACGAATAACCTGCAACTCTGCACTATGTGTGTTTGTGGTTTTATGTTCTTTAAAGTAACTAGACTGTAACCAGGGCTGGCTCTAAGCATGGCCCACCCAAACATCTGTCTTGCCCACCCAATCAAAATTAGGTAAAGACAGCGGTATACAAATACGTTTTTTATTTTATTTTTTTGTACGATTTGTGATTTGAGAAAAGCAGTCTGAGGCGGGCTCTGTGCTGAGAAATTAGAAGAACGAGTGTAGAAATCTCGACCAATCACAAAGCAAAACCAAACAGTGTCCCATTTTAAATATAAATGACATATTTGTGCTTTATATAATGTCTTTTTAACAAAGAAAATATTAGCACATCAATATTTTGCTTATTTAACTAGGTGAAATAAGTATTCATCCCCTTAACTCCACCCTCAAGAAATGCCCACCTGGAATATCCACCCTTCTATAGTTGGCAAGAAACGGGCGTGACTATGACATGGTTTGCACATTTATAGCAAAGGTGATTTTTCCCCATTGTTGCTAGAAAACCCTTAGAAGTCTCACGGATGTGATTAGATGTCATGAAAAAATGAAGTTACAATTGAGTTCCATACCATGTGACTACCTCTAAATGCTTAGTGCCCGTAGATTTGAGAGACGATGGCATAGGCAGATGATGAACATAGGCAGTGTTTGAAGGTAGTGGAAATAAAATCGATTCTTACTGCTGCCCCGATGCATTTGGGCCAGCCATCCGAATGTCCTTTTATATCTGTATGAAATATTGATTTGTGACAGGCCATGAGCTCTTCTTCATGCAGTTCTATGTGAGGACTCTCCATCAGCCAGCGCAGTTACTCCAACACTCAAATAGAATTCACTTGTCTTGGCTTTTGTCAAAAGCAGCATTTTTAGCTGAACCAGGCAGATTTGGACGGGACGGGATGGGATATTTGAACATATCACAATCTAAACACTAGATTAGTGTTCTTTGTTTTTGTACGCATGATGAGTTTTGTATGCTTTTCCGCGACACATAGGGCTAGCTGTTAAATAACCAGCTTCCATTTTGCCATATTAAGACACGGTGTCGTTTTGATTCTGTCTGGACGGAAAAAAACTACATTAAATATTTTGTTTTCTACAGTTCTGTGCTAAGTTGTCCCTATTTTTTTGACTGACTCCTAAAGCTAAAATGCAAAAGCGCTCGAGTGTCCCTCAGCAGTCTCTCACACACATTACTTGTCCACACCTGTCAGAATCATTGATCCAAGGTCCTGCTCTGGAGGCTGAATTGTTTAGCTTTCTGGGGCTCTAACTATTAACCCCAAAGCCTGTTGAGAGATATCTATACTGACTTCCCACACACATGCTACACTGATCTAAGAACAGATCCTACTTATCTATAGGAGCAGGTCCACCAGACTGCCAGCATTGACAGTCTTTTACACTGCCGGTCCTTTCACCGGTAAACACGTTATGCTGAAATCTTATGACACATTTTATAAGAATGATACAATGACAATGACAGTTATAAATATATAACTGTAGCACTGTATTTTACATATACTGAAGCATGTTCTGTATATAGATGTTATTATAGCAGTAATTTCTCATCTTATAAAATAGCACTCCATCCCGCACATCAGAGTTTTTTTTTTATGATGAGCCAAAAGTGAGGCAGCACGGTGTCTTAGTGGTTAGCACTGTTGCATTACAGCAAAAAGGTCCCGGGTTCAATTCCCCTGCAGGGGCCTTTCTGTGTGGAGTTTGCATGTTCTTCCTGTGCTTGTGTGGTTTTAATCTGGTATCCAATTTTTAACTTAAGAGTGGATATACACTTTTAGCTCATTCATTCATTCATTCATTCATTCATCTTTTATACCCGCTTATTTCCGAATTCGGGGTCACGGGGATCTGCTGGAGTCTATTCCATCTGTCTCCGAAAGGGCGAAAGGCAGGAAAGGAGAAGGACACCCTGGACAGGTCGCCAGTCCATTACAGGGCTACACACACACACACACTTACTCTTATGGACAATTTAGAATCACCAATTAATCTAGCATACATGTTTTTGGACTGTGGGAGGAAACCGGAGAACCCGGAGTGAACACAAACAAACACAGGGAGAACATGCGAACTCAGAAAGGCCCCTGCAGGGGAATCGAACCCAGGACCTTCTTGCTGTGAGGCAACAGTGCTAACCACTAAGACACCGTGCTGCCATAGACTGTAAATGTATTCATTATTTATATATCTGTATAAATGATAATCTAATCTAATATTGTTTACTTCTACATGGGATAATCTGTTAATGCAAATGATTATTTGATTAATTTTGATAATTACCTCTAATATAAATACTTAGTAATAATAATTAGCTCCATATCGATGCTAAAGTACTTGAATGTTCTGATCCATCTTGATTAATGTTCTAAATACTTTCAGTTAAAAGCTTTATATAAAAACTTGTTTTTATTATTAAATGTAATTTTTCTAATGGATGTTTCAGGTCATTTTAACATAAAATAATACCACACTGTAACTGTACAGTGAAACTATTATCATTAATCAATTACTATTCCATAAAATTACATGGATTTTCTCCTTATTTGTGCTTAGAACGGGCTCTAGAATCCTTATGATAAAACATTATTAAATAAAAATATTTAGTGTTTATATCATTAGTGTTTTAATGCTGGATCTAAAATAATTTTACAACCTTTGCAACCCAAGCACACTGTAGGAGAACAGAGGTTATCATGTGTGTGTGTGTGTGTGTGTGTATAAACTAACAACACATACAGCAAATGTGTAACGCATTAACGTGTTAATAACACTTACAGATTTTCTCACATATGGGGGCTCCAAAAACACCAGTCCTGACGTTCACACTCGCTTTTCACATTTTGAATCCAGCTGCAAACAGAAACAAAGCTGAAGTAAATGGATTTTTGTAAAAAAACAAATTTTAAGCACCGCAAAACTAACATCAAAAACAAGACAGGAAGCAAGACAAAAGGATGAGTTAAAGAAAGACACAAAAGCATTCATCCATTTATCCTTTATGCCCGCTTATTCCCTAATTCGGGGTCACAGGGATCTGCTGGAGTCTATCACAGCCAGCTCTGAAAGGGCGAAAGGCAGGAGGGGGACACCCTGGACAGGTCACCAGTCCATCACGGGGACACACACACACAACTATAGGAAATTTAGAATCACCAATCAATCTAACATACATGTTTTTGGACTGTGGGAGGAAACCGGAGAACCCGGTGTAAACCCACACAAGCACGGGGAGGACATGCAAACTCCACCCAAAAGGCCCTGGGACTCGAACCTGGGACCTTCTTGCTGGGAGGTAACAGTGCTAACCACTCAACCACCGTGCTGCCCTGACACAAAAGCATATTACAGTATTTTCCAACTCAATAGTCTGTGTTTTTTAATACATTTATTACGTTGGTTCTACATGTAATATAATAATGTTGATGTCACAGCTGTGTAATGAATTGAAACATTTTTTTATTCATTATTTGGGCTTTTGCCCACATTTGAAATAGCAGCGTTAGTGTGCTAAAAAATTGGGATTTATTTATCTATCAGTATTTTTATGTGTGTGTGTGTGTGTGTGTGTGTGTGTGCGTGTGTCTATTGCACACCCAGGATTTTAGATAGAAATATGGATTAAATTACACTTTAAATAAGTCAAAGGGATATGATTTGTAATTAAAATTCCAGCAGCATTGCTTATTTCTCTTCTGCGCACTCGATTAGTTCTGCCTTTTTTTTTTTTTTTTTTTTAAATCGAGCGGAAAGTGTTTACCTGCATGCTGCCAATTAGGAAGAGTAAAATTATCCTGCTGCATACTGTTACTTTCACACAGGATCCCACTCTGTGTGTGTGTGTGTGTGTGTGTGTGTGCGCGCTTGTGTGTGTGTACTGTGTCAAAGATTATTCCAAACGTCTATCAAAGTCACCGGCTCCCTTTCTAGGAAATACTGATGTATTCTTTATCTGCAACAGTGATAGAGTGGTAAAGCTGAGTGTGTGTGTGTGTGTGTGTGTGTGTGTGTGTGTGTCAGTTTCCAGGTTGAGATCACTCTAATAGCCTTCTGCACTGATTACCTTCCTGGGCAGCACAGCTTCAATTTATTACATAGCTGTAAGTTCAGATCTTTTTTGCACACACACATCACACACATTCGACCCACACAGAAATGTTAAAAATGACTCTATTGGGTTTTTTTTATACAAACATGTTAAAGGCTGAACTGTCTCTTAAACTTTGCTTGTTCCGTACATTCACAGCTTTTGGCAGACGCTTTTATCCAGTGCGACTTACATTTATCTCTTTTATACAGCAGCAGCAACTTGGCAGTGCTGAGAATCGAACCCCCAATCTTCCAATTAACAGTCTAACACCTTAACCACTGCGCTACCACCTGCCCCAAACGCATCCCAGTATTAATATATATTAAAAGTATATTTATAATTTTGGGTAGAAGATTTTGTAAGCTGATGTTTGCAAATGATTTGGAACACTAAAGTTTTAACTCTGTGTACTGTATATACAACAATCAATGAATCAGCAGAAACTGCTGGAAACTCGATTAAAAAAACACGATTATGAATAGCTCGGTCTGACCATGTTAAAACACACACACACACACACACACACACACACTGTTACTCACCCAAGCACCTGTGATCTAGGCTTATGTGAGCTTTTTGCCCCATTAGCTTTGTTGGTAATGAGCCGAAGCAAATCCTACGGGGGGTTTGCTTCTGCTGGTGTGTGTTTGTGCATGCGTGTGTGTGTGTTCAAAGCCAGTGACGATTACAGCCGCCTTCTTCTTTTCTATTGCCCCTCCCTTGAGGTTGCCAGGAAAACTGTGTACATTTCTTCAAACTTAAGCTGCAGGAATCTGAGTGGTGGCCACTTACTGGAACAACAATTTTTTTTTTACAGGGTCGGCTCTAGGCATGGGCGGACGGGGGGGTCTAAGCCCACCCAAACGTTTGTCTTGCCCACCCAATCACAATTTGGTAAAGACAGCGGTATATAAATTGGTTTTTATGTTCTTTTGTAGTGTTTGTGATTTGATAAAAGCAGTCTGAGGTGGACTCTGTGTTGAGAAGTTTGAAGAAGGGGTGTAGAAAACCCCGACCAATCACAACGCAAAACCAAACAGTTTACTGTTTTTGATTGGCTGTAAGTAATGGCACAGTGTACACTTGCAAGCCGAATCCAAAAAGATCTATCTATCTATCTATCTATCTATCTATCTATCTATCTATCTATCTATCTATCTATTTGCTTGTCTAAATCTATCTATCTATCTATCTATCTATCTATCTATCTATCTATTGCTTGTCTATCTATCTATCTATCTATCTATCTATCTATCTATCTATCTATCTATCTATGTCTGATATATCTATCTATCTATCTATCTATCTATCTATCTATCTATCTATCTATCTATCTACTATCTATCTATTTGTCCTATCTTGTCTATCTATCTATCTATATCTATCTATCTATCTATCTATCTATAACTATACTATTTAAGGTGACAAAGAGAAGAGAGAGGGAGAGAGAGAGAGGAAAAAAAAAAAAGAAAGAGGGGAAGAGAACAAACAGACAAAAAGAGAGAGAAAAGGAGGGGGGGAGGAGAGAGAGAGAGAGAGAGAGAGAGAGAGGAGAGAGAACTAAATATAAACTATATAACTATATATAAAACTATATAAATAAAATCATACCTTGACGAAGTACAGACTCAGTGAGCACCAGTCTGGCTCTGGAGAGGGGAGACACAGACAGTCCTGTGCAGAGGACTGAAGCAGAAACTGTGTCAGCCAGTGTTCACTGAATACAGTAGAGACGGAGCTGCACTTCCTCACTGAATGCAATAATATCAAATTATTCCAACTCAATTCTTTCAAAAATCCACAAAATCCTTTCCAATTTTAACCCTTTCAGCCACCATGAAAAACTGCCCCACCTACTGGGGGAAACACAGGGACACCTGCACATAAGCAGCACAATTACATACCCACCTGTCACTGATAAGGAACGTTGGGGAACCAGGTCTTTTAAACACGCACACATACATATGCACACACACAAACACACACACACACACACCACACCACACACACAACACATGAACATAGACACTTTTATAAGTATCATGTACATTTCTTTCTTATTTTAATTTGGGCACCTTTTTATAAAGATAATTTTGATGTTTATTCTTTTCTATTTTATTCTTTATTTATTCTATTTAATTTAAATTTTTATATTAATAGTGTATTTATTTATTTATATCTGTAATTTCGGTTCTCTGTTACTCGCGCTTTGGCAATTTATGGTAACATATTTAGAGAGATACAAAGAGAGAGAGAGAGAGAGAGAGAGAGAGAGAGGAGAATGAGAATGAGAGAGAAAGAGAGTGTGTGTGGTAGAGATAGAGAGAGAAAAAAGAGAGAGAGAGAGAGAGAGAGAGAGAGAAATATGGAAAAAGAGAGAGAGAAAGACAGAGAAAAAGAGAGTGTGATAGAGATAGAGAGAGAGAGAGAGCAAGAGAAAAAAATATGGAGAGAGAGAGCAAGGTTAGGAGAAAGAGAGTGTGATAGAGATATAGAGAGAAATAGAGAGACAATGAAAAAGAGAAAGGAAGAGTGTGGTAGAGATAGAGAGAGAAAGAGAAAGAGAGAGAGAAAAAGAGAGAAAGAGAAAGAGAGAAATATGGAGAGAGAGAGAAAGGTATGGAAAGAGAGAGTGTGATAGAGATATAGAGAGAAATAGAGAGACAGTGAAAAAGAGAGAGAGAGAGAGAGAGAGAGAGAGAGGGAGAGAGGGAGTGTGGGGGGGGTAATATTCTACTGGTAAAGGCTGAAAGTAATGCAATGACTAATGTGAGCTTTACGCTACTAAAACTGCGTCTATCAAATGACAAAAGACTTCCTGTGTAACTTATTACATGACAAGATACACACTTTTAAAAACTTGAGGCGGAGAGTGGAGAGTTATTCATATATAATAGTAGAACTGATGATTTATAAGTGCTTTTCATTCACTTCCGGACTCGACCTTTGTGCAGACACAGACAGTTAACTTACACTGCACTACATTAAAGCTGTTTTGCATTCGAAACTCGAGGTTTTTTGAAGCAGAAGTCAGCGGTTTTATTGAGCTCTCTGACGCAGCAACTCTCTTAATTGGCAGTTGAAGGTGTCTGCTAAAGCCTTTAGCAAAAACACTCTCCATGGAGAGACTAACAAAAACAGGAAGACATCGTCTTACAGCATGTACACAAACTTTAAATGATGACCGAAAATTTAGAAAGTAGGCAGAAAATCATGCGATGTGCTTACTTGTGCCCCAGATTTATTTTGGGCCTGGATACACACTTGCGTAGTGTGTTAGCTGCCTGGAAGTGAGGCGTGCAAGCGTTGTGAGTGTTGGCTAATGCACATGCTTTGCTCCCATCTGGCTATATTTGATGAGAATGGCCAGGCACAGAGTCTTCAGGCTCAGGCCCCACTGCTGCTGAGGCACAGCGCAGACTGATGTCTTGGGTCCCAGGCAGACCTAGTAAGGAAGTATGAGACAAGCCTAGCCTTATCCAGCTTCCCAGATGCTGGCTCTGTGGGCCTTGAACTGGCTGAGGAAGCTTGCTTAGCGGATTCTTTCTCCTAGGAAGAGTGTGAACTCTTTTCTAGGCTAGATATTGACTAAAAAAACAATAAGCAGATGGGTGGTTAAGACGATCACTCTCACTACCAGCCTGCTGGTTCTGGAAGAGCTCAGGGCGTATTTTACCAGAGGTATGGCAGCTTCTAAGGTCTTGGCCTTGAGGTACCATTAGAAAACATTTGTTTGGCGGTGGATCAAGGGTCCTTGCATCACAGTTCCTACACTTCCGACACTAGGACACTGACATGGTGCTATGGCGATGTGGGTATATCTCCCTAAGTGTTTAAAATTTTAAAAGGGAAAAGTCTTTAGGTTATGTACTTAATCATGGTTCCCAGAGGACGCAAGATGCTGAGTCATGTGCCATACCCCCAGCGTCACTGCCACTCTGAGGGCAGGTTTACTGAGGTGCGGTGTTGCTTGGGTTTGTAGATCATTACTTCCTGGTCGATGACATCACCTTGTTCATGACGTAATGCTTTCTGATGCTTGTCACATGTGCTTCAGGGCAGAGGGCATTTCCAAAAGCATATTAATGCAGTCACCCCAAAATTAGGGACTAAGCGGGTATAAAAAAAATGACTGAATGAATGAATGAATCATTTGAACCTGAACATTAAGGTTATCTACATACGTATGGACGTCATCACTCAAATGTTGCTAAAACATAAATGTGCTCAATTGTGTAATTACTATGATGAAGTTTGTTAAGCTTTGCACTCAGTGTCTCTGCACTTCCACCAGTTGCTGGAGAAATGTCTTTTTACGAATTCTAGTTCTAACCTTCCTCGTCACAAATATCCATTTGACACACTGAAAGCTTTGTAAAGGAAAAAAGAAGAAAGTGTGTATGGGTCAGAGCATTGATGTCTGTGTGAACATGGTTTAAAGCCCCATTTTCCTTTCAAGGCAAGTGAATCTAGCAAGCAGCAGGGAGGTTCACCGCAAAGGCCATGAGTCACATCAAGCTCTTTAACTTCACTTGAGCTACAAAAAAGCACAAATTGATTTTCTATAATAAAAAGAGCCAAAATGAGCCATGCACCAAAGAACCCATAATAATAAACAGGCAGTGAAGTTTATGTCCAGGCACTGCGTTCGGACACAGAGAAGTGCTTCACTGTGTTAGTGATAACGTAGTGAAATAAAATACAACAGAATAACTGCTTTGCTTTATTTAGTTTAATGAAGAACTCTTCACATATATTATTACTTGAGGTTAGTTAGATAGTTCAGTTATTTCCAACAATATAAATACAAGTCTTCTTTTGGTGGTCAAGAGCTAACCGCAATGCCAGGCTGTTTCTCATGGGTACAACAGCATCAACTAATCAACATGTTTGAAGTAGAACATCCAGCAATATCAATTAAAATATAAAAGCAGAAGTAGAAAACGTATGCAAAATAATTCAGAGCTTAATACACACCAACTCTTACATTATTAACCAATAAATAACCAATCAAAATACACTAAAAACAATAACAGCCTTTCTATGATGCAGCTAAATAAGGCAGGCCAACGGTGGCTGAAAAAATCCCTGAGGCCACATCAGAAAGAACTATAAAAAAAGCCAAACCCAACATAATCATACTGCAAAATAATGACTGATTTAAGGATCTCACAAATTTTCAACTGGGTCCTGGGATTGAGATTCATGCACTTTTTGATTTGTAAAGTTCACCCAAAATGCTGGGAAAACAGCTAACCTGCAGTGAGCGCCGATTACCACACTGTTGGTGAAGGGAAAAGCGAACGGTCAGATGTACTTCAGTTCACAAAAAAGTCTATAGTAACTGAAAGAGCCACTTATTAAACTGTACACCATCTCAGTAAGTTCATCCATTGTGTTGCTGCTACAGGACTGACTGGATAATTGTACAGATGAGGTGTGTGGGCGATCTAGACAAAGTAGCCGATATAGATAGATAGACAGATAGACAGATAGATAGATAGATAGATAGATAGATAGATAGATAGATAGATAGATAGATAGATAGATAGATAGATAGATAGAGATAGATAGATAGATGGATAGTTTAATAGGTATTTGAGCAAATAATTTTTATGAATACATCTAATGTCTATATTTTTGTAGAAAAAATCCACAATTTATTGGGTACTTTAAAACAAAACTTTGGATAGACGGACGGACAGACGGACAGACAGGACAGACAGACAGACAGATAGACAGATAGATAGATAGATAGATAGATAGATAGATAGATAGATAGATAGATAGATAGATAGATAGATAGATAGATTAACAGACAGACAGACTAACAGACAGACATACGGACGGACAGATAGATGAATAGATAAATAAATTGATAGACAGACAGACAGACAGACAGACAGACAGATAGATGAATAGATAGATAAATTGATAGACAGACAGACAGACAGACAGACAGACAGACGGATAGATAGATAGATAGATAGATAGATAGATAGATAGATAGATAGATAGATAGATAGATAGATAATCTGCAGATTGCTCTTAACACTATGCTTTTTACAGAAAATCTATTCAGTTACACTGAAATAATACAAATTGGTTTTATAATTCATGGTTAAATTATATTAAATAAATTAGCATTCAAATGAATAAAAATCTGTGATAAATAATCCTCAGTGGGTTCTACATTATCTATTAGACTCATTAACTTTTGCTCTGTTCATTTTATGTCATTATTACTGGTAGGTCACACTGATGACATTCATTCTTTACTTTCTTTCAAACTGACAGAATAAATAAACATACCATCCAGCCGCTCTGTTAGAATTCTCGATCTGTTGGAGAGTGTTCAGATATCGTGATAGGTTCTTAATACTCATGAATATCTTTAGAAGCCAGCTCCATCTAATCTAATAAATTAGATTTTTAAATTCAGGTCATTGATACTTAGAGACTCTGCTGTCACTGTGTTCTCATTTGTCGAAAGGATTGTTGATTGGACTTAAGACCGACATTTAAAAATTAAACAGGACCAATTTAAATTAAATAAGAAATAATAAGACAGAAACGTGAAGCCCACTTCATTAATAACTGTGACAATAATTTCCAGGCTGAGAAGTGTGTGTACATATAAACGCACTGTAATCTGCAAGCTCACAGAGGCGTACAGCACCAATAACCACTTTGTCCTATAGTCTCAGAAACATTAGATCTTATTATATCTTTTATCACATAAAACACACCTGTCGTTTATCATTCATTCTCGCACTGTAGTCATTTTTTATTCACATCACAAACATTCATCCTGTCTTTTTTCTTTACATTTTCTTTTCCTTGTAAGAGTGGATTGAAAACTGTAATTATGTGTATGTTATGTAATTAAGTGTAATCATTCAACAATATTTTGCCATTTTGGCTGTTGTTCTATTGCGTAACTCAGTGCACTCCGGGTCTGATGTGCACTCCGGGTCAGTCCGTCCTTCTGTTCTAAACACTATCAGAAACACTGACCTACATTTACAACCTAAATTCTAATATTAGTTCCATTAAATTGTATTAATTTATTCCAACAGTTTATTCTCTTCATTTCGTTGTGTTTCTCTCGCTGCACTGCTTCCAGTACGTGGATGTGGATGTTAGATTATTTGTCCAATTAGATTCCAGTTTCTCTGTGCTGCCATGTTAATCTAATCTTCCGTCAGAATCAGTAGCGCTGCCCATGGAACTTACACTATATAAGTAGTGGAAGATTGATAATTGATTAATTATCAATAAAGACTGTTTCTTTAACCAGTGACATTTTTAAACCCGCCTCCTGAGGCCGGATAGCTGGCGCACGATGACATCGGCATTTTTCTGTCCTACCAAAACACGTCTGTACAGTTGAAATAGAATTTCTACAGCCACAATGGCTGACAAAGAAGGAGAAATTAACTTTGGCTTGGATGTACTTAAAAATAAGATTTTTCCAGAAAACATGGTGAGGAGAGTTCAGTTTACCCTGGAGATGCCGCCGACCGGTAACACTGACTTACAGCCTTTAAATGTCTGATATATTTTATTGATATCTATAATGTTTTTGTGATGTTATATTAATATTAAGATAAATATTGATTCTGAACCGTTCCAGATGTTGTATGGGGTACAGTTGTGGTTGTAGTGTAGAGGTTTGGAGTTGTATAAACAGGGTTTCTTGCTTTAATAAAAATGGTTTTCATTTAGATAGATAGATAGATAGATAGATAGATAGATAGATAGATAGATAGATAGATAGATAGATAGATAGATAGACAGACAGATAGATAGATAGATAGATAGATAGATAGATAGATAGATAGATAGATAGATAGATAGATAGATAGATAGATAGATAGATAGATAGATAGATAGATAGATAGACAGACACACAGGTAGCACCTTTCTGCAGCATGTTTTATCATACTTCAGATGACTAAATGTAAAAAATCGGATGTTTTTGGATTAAACTAAGCAAAAAAAATGTATTTATATTTTTGAAATGTTTTACCATTGGATCGTTTCTAATATAATATTGTTTAAGATTTTCTTGAGTGACATCGACTTTAAACGCATGGAAGGTAGACGACGAAGCTTCCCTTCCAACTGTGATTCCATAAGCTCAACATGGTCAGGGTTAATGGTGAAAGACTTACAATAACTGTTACTCTGGAACTGAGTG
The DNA here is from genome assembly GCA_005784505.1 of Bagarius yarrelli. NCBI lineage: Eukaryota > Metazoa > Chordata > Actinopteri > Siluriformes > Sisoridae > Bagarius > Bagarius yarrelli. The sequence goes on along the minus strand of VCAZ01000001.1, from coordinate 2,075,269 downwards.
TTTAACTGTGTAAAGTTTGTGCGCTCCACCACGCTGCTATTCGGTAATTAAATTGCTATGGCTGCTGTCAGCCAACAAAGGCTGTTGACAGGATTAGCATCGAGCTATCATTATGAGACTTAAACTGTATATCTCCTCAGCGTTTCTCTTTAACTTGTCAAAAACTGGCCACTGGAGAGACACCAGTTACAAAAGGTGCTCGACTATATTTTATTTATTGCTTGTTGCGAATTATAAATTAGTGCGTTTATTATTTAATAAGGATCTTTTTTTACACTAGATGGACAAAACAAGTTGTGGAGACAAACTGTTAAAAGCACACACTTGTCTAGAATGTGTGTCTGCATATTGTAACATTAGATAATTCCTGCACTGAAACTAAAAGTTCCAAACACGGTTCTAGAATGACAATGCAGATGTGCACAAAACTTCTAAGCTCTATAAAGCCATGATGTGTTATGGTTAAAGTGGAAGAACTCAGGTGTCCTGAACACAGAGCTGTAATCTCAACATTATTGAATTTCAGTAAAAATAAAATTCAGTGGGCTAAAGTCAACCATTATCCGGGAAGCTCTTCTAAAATGTATAACAATAAAAATTATTATTATATTAAATCGGGTAAAAATTCATGTGTACGACAATAAAACTGAACACAATATAAAACATTGTAACCGCTTGTACAATTGCAGCCTCTGTTAAAGGCTTATTACTCTATAAACAAGTCAACGGCACTGGTTATGGGGAAGTGGAGGACTCCGATAAAAGCCCCATGAAAATAGAATACATTGCAATATATTTTTGGGGCTCCGAAATATAGAGAACATGTGATATATTTCTGATTACAGACGATGCAATTAAACTTCATGTATACACAGAGACATGTGCACAGTCAACATCGCCTTATTAAAACGGCGCAACACAACTGCAGCTGGAGTGCAGGCAGCTGTGGAGTGTGTGAGAGAAAAAGAGAGGCTGTTCTGCTCCTGAAGGGTAGCTAATCAAAGTCCAGAGTGGGTGGTAAATTAATCAAACCTGCTGGACACTCCGACTTGCCATTAAGAATACAAAACCACTCAGATGGGTGTTGAATTTAGCTGAACCGTGGAACCTGGAATAATGGAAGCAGTTCTTCTTTGTAAGCATTGTATAAGGAACACAGGATCAGATCAGTCATTTGCTTCTAAAAACAGACTCAATTCTTCATGCTACCGATAAAACTGCTGGAAAAAATGGCTTCCTTTTTTAAGGTTGACATGATTGCATCACAAATTCCCTACAGATTTTTAGGTGAACTTTCATGCTGTGAACATTTTATTCTTTCTCACCCCAAAGACATTCTACAGGATTCAGATCTGGTTCCCAGCAAGACAACTAAAGAACACTGAACTCATTGTCATGGGCATGAAACCAGAGTGGGATGACTGTGATGCATGGTGCATTATGTTTCCGAAAAATATTCATTAGGGGATGATGAAATCATGGAAATCATGAAGTAATGCACATGATCGGCAGAAATACAAGAATAGTCTGTGGTATTCAAACATCAAGATAAAAAGCATAACGATGACTGACCTTCTGTTTATTGTTTTATCCTCAGTGATTTCTTTATCCTGGTCAGTATGAGCGTGGATCCCTAAAAATGAGTTGAAAATTTATCCACTAAATAATTTACACCTACATTAAACATTTACAATTAAACAAAGTCATGTTTTTGAAGGGAACATGAAACAAGGAACAAAGGAGAAAACTAGAGAACCATGAGGAATTTCATGCAGACGACAAACTTCACAAAAACTGTAACTCGAGTTCAGAATAGAATCGGGACCCTTGAACCCAGGGCTGGCCCCGTCTCTGGTGGCGCCCTAGGCGAGACTGTAGATTTGCATCCGAATTTAACCCCCAACCCCTCCTGGTTTCACACACACACACACACACACACACACACACACACACACACACTCACACACCCACCCTACCATGAAAAAAATGCAATGCAAATGCAATCACATGATATGCAGATGCACATGTTCAAATATCATGATTTATTATTGTTACTGGAAAATCAGTACTAAAGTTTTAACTGCCAAAAAATGTTTGCTTTATATATGGGTGTAGGTCACGATGGTCAGAAGAGGGCACTTCCGGCACCCCCTCCAGTCAATTTGCTCCCTAGGCAACTGCCTATGTCGCCTATACCATACGTCGCCCTGCTTGAACCTAAGAAGAAGAATCTTTCTACAATTGTAACATTTCATTATCTGCCCCATGTGACTGTTACACAATTAGAATCCCAAATTAAAAGAAAATTCGCTCGGAACTTTAGCTGTCAGAGTCGGACATGCTTCAGCAGCAGTGCTGTGACGTCGCACCACCCTGTAGGTCTGTAAGACACACACTCCTCACTGTTAGCGTAGCGATACCTTGACAGAGTGTTGATCCAGGCGTTTGCTTCCAAAGGAAAGGTTCCGAGTGTACAGACAAAGAGACGCCTTCTTATGGCTGCTAAACGAATGTAAAAATCCATACATACTAAACCGCATTCCTGTCAATAGCATTTGACATTTATTGCAAGCTCTGACAACATAACACTCTTTCAGAGAACAGCGTCGTGTTCAGCCAACAGCTTATTTTAATAGAGACAGGAGGCTTTCTTTGCTTGTGATGACAGAAGATCTTTAACAGCAACAGGTGAGACTAAAAAAAGACTGAGACTGTCTGCTGAGCCTCACGGACAACCCAACCTAAGATCGATAGCATTAAAGCAAATACTGACATACTGAGACACTCCTGCCTGTGCCGGAGTTATAAACAGATTCATTTATTATTGTTAGAGTTTTACATCGTTATTCAGATTTTCTGTTTTCCATCAAAGCCATCATGTTAATGACATATGTGATGTTTTAAACGGTTGGAAATACAGATATGCATTTATTGTTAAAGGGTCTTAGTAGATTTGGAGTTTATCATAGGGAAAACTGGGAATTTAGGAAGTTAGAAATACACACTAGTCTTTTACAAAGCACACATTTACACCCACACACACATATTTTTTTATTTCGCTGTTATGCTACAGTTTTCTTTTAACCCAGTGCAATATAAGTTGACGTCTGTTTATGAAATAGATTTACTGTCACATTTATTTGTGTATATTGAGTTTCAGGTGGCTCAAATGGTGAAGGTGCTGAGTTGTTGAGCTGAAGACCAGGAATACCAGGGTTCGGGCCTCACCGCTGCCAGACAGCCACTGTTGGGTCCTTGAGCAAGACCCTTAACCCTCCTGTTTCAGGGGCACTGTATTATCTCTGACCCCAACCTTCTGAGATGGGATATGCAAAGAAAGTTCTAGAAATATTTACATTCTATAATAATTTTCTGTAGACTTTGAAGCGTGGCTGTGGGAATCTTTTAATATATCCACATTAGTATTAGTGATTTTAGTCACTAATGTTGGGTGAGGAGGTCTGGATGGCTCACTTTGTGCAATAGCATGCGTAAATAAATGATAAAAAGTTTTTAAATATATAGCTTGCGTTTCTTGTATCTGGTGCAGATAGAGCATGTTTTCTTAAGAGCATGCACAAAGAAGATTCCTCTGGTCATGTGACCAATTACACCTCCCATATAAAAGGTCAGATAAAATCAAGATGACCGCGGATTTGATTTATAGCCTTTTCAACAACCAAGAAAAACAAGCCTTTGTTAAATTTAGGTCATCTGATTAAGTGGGTTCACCTTCTAACATGCTCATCCATGTATAATCAGACTGGGGACAAATTAAAGAAAGAAATGTTTTAGTAACGTGTTTGGTTACCACAAGCCATTAAAAGTGTGCTTTATTCTATTTTATAAAAATGACGCCGAACACCAAACGAAATATATTTCCTAATAAGTAATTTGACTGAAAGGTGTTGATTAACAGCAGCATAAAATTGTCCATATATGAACATGAGCCCTGATGAGATCTGGTAGCTTTGAAAGGGTTATGAATGGTGTTACTGTCATACATTATTATAGTCACCAGTCTGCAATTCTGGGGTCGCGTTTTTCCTCCTCTATATTCCACAAAAGTATGAAATAAAATAATTACTGATTTCATATAAAACAGGATCAAAAAGTTTTATTTACAATGTTTCTGTCTCATGACTTTCATCAGGTCGATGCCAAATGGATGGTTTGTTAGTGTTCTTTGTCTCCTACACACCTGTCCATTGCCTTCAGATGGGTTATGATTGATTGTTAATAGACTTCACTATTTTAACCACAAATAGGACCCCGGAGGTTGTTAAACTATCACACATGAAGATGAACATAACTCATCTGAAATGCGGTGTTGAATTTCTATTCCGAAGATCTTGGGTTGAATTTCCAGCATCACCAAGCCGCTGCCACTGCTGGGCCCTTGATCAAGGCCCTCAACCCTTAACTGCTCAGCTGGATAAATAGGATAAATGTAAGTTGCTCTGGATTAGAGTTTTAGCCAAATGCCAGAAATGTAAATAATTTCTGTATCAAACAGATTTCATAGAACGCCAGGTTGCCAGTCCTAATTTCCCGCCTTTAGCCTGTGTGACACAGCAACTTTCTTTATGTGTGATCTTAATTGCATAGCATACGTGGACGACGCGTTGCACATTAGCTAAACACAGTGTAAATAAGTGCATCAAGGATCAAATAAACGAATGTAAAACAAAATTAACACACACGCACACACACCACTAACACTACAGTACACAAACACATACTAAACTAGCAATTTAAATCACAGACAGAAATCCAGAGCAGATCCGTAGCGTGCCCGCTGCATTCTAATAGTACGCAACATTGTCCCCGAGTGCCATGTCCTCATTCAGACAAGCAGACACTTATTCTAATCACTGCCTCTGATTAGTTGTGCTGGTGTGGTTATTAAGAGTCGGCCTCTATTCTCTAAACCAAACAAATTGAATTATCGTTGGCCCTCAAGTCATGAGCTGTGGCGTTAGTTTTAGTTTCCTTTTGATTATTCACTAATATTACATCATTCATTCCAATCAAGGAATTCAAATTGCTGCCTTCAATTTCCATATGTAATTTTCTTTTAATGTAATTTTAGGAACCTTCTGCGTCTTAATGACTTTCCCCAACTTGGTGTCTAATAGAGACTTTAATCCCCAGTCCATAGGAGAATTATGATGAGATTAGGAGATGTATTTTTGGTCCTTGTCACTGCACGTTTAGCAAGCAGGAAGCTGTGATCCCACAACACCTGTCACAATCTGTCAAAGCCGTTAACAATTTGTCCCCGTGTACCCCTGCTAGTGCATGCATTCCTATTAGCAACCTTTTGTTCGTTTATCAAGGTTTTGTTTACTTCAAACACTCCATTACTTATTCATCAGCTCGCTAATTGTTTGGCGAGTTGCGCTGCTGAAAACACACCTCACAGGAACAGCTTTGCTGAGCATAAGTGATGCGTCCACTCGTTTCCATTCACAGGAACTAATAAAGAGGAAGGCGCTTCTGCTTTAGGTGGAGATTCTTTAATGCTCCTGTAAAACATATCTACTCCTAGCATATAGTCATAGACCAGAGGGTGTAGTTTGATTTTGTGCTGACACAGGTCACTGAATTTGTGATCAGACTTCAGAGGAGTTACGCGTCGCGACGAGCGTGATATATTCCATATTTTCCAAACCACTGGAGCTGTACACTGTATCATCTCTGATGTGTGTATCTGCTTCCTCCTAAAGATGAGGGCATTTTTCCAGTCGTAGTCTCACACAGGCTAGAACAGTATCGATAAAAACCATCTGAGCTGAACGCAGATGCTGACCATTAATGCAATCTCATTTCCAAAATGTCACGTCAGATGATTGTGAATTACACAAAGATTTATGAATCGTCATTTGTCAGACAGACTTGAGATAAGACAACGTCTCGATGAACATACAGGTACAAATTGTCATTTTTCTATTCACAGCTTAGCCATTAGACCTTTAGCAGGTTTCCGCCGGAGTATGTAAGCAGAGCGGAGCAGTGCGGAGCGGAGCGGAACGATGAGTAGGACAGCATGATTTTTTGCTGAGTTGAAGGTTTTTTAGAAGTTGTGGTTTTCTTTCGGTCCACCACAAGCTCAACTCGTGTTAACAGCCCAAAATGCAACAGCATAGAGTATAAACATATTCATATGCTGCTAAAGAGTTAACATCACCGACGGAAGACAGGGAAAGACGGATTTCGTTAAAATATTACCTATCCATCTATATTAAAACATTTACAGTTAACGAGACACATACAGTGTAGAGTTTTCCATAAAGTGATCGTAAAGTGAGGAGTAACTCAGGAGGAAGTGTGGAGTGAGGGAAGAGTGAAGAAACAGAGCTGGAGTAAAGTGATTCCAAAATATTTTGAGCGCGGAGCAGAATTTTTTCCAAGATACACCAGTGACTGTTTCCCCTTAATCTCATACAAACACTCTTTCTTTCTCTAAAGCTGAATGAATATTAATTATTTTGGTAACGAGGCAGACTGCATAATAAGGGACGAAGGGGACTCTGCTTCACTTAAACACTAATTCAAGCTACAGTCGGCTTGGCTTGATAAGCAGCGGCACATGTGCTGGTGTTCTAAAAGTGATAACAGCCACAGCGGGTAGACCCGGGCACAGGGGGTAAGTATAGAATACAGAGGGGGGCAGACAGGCAGTGTTGATTTGATCAACACCGGACAACGGTCACAATATCAAGAATATATATCAAGTTCTCCAGGATCTACTGGCAACCATGCATGTCCACTCCTCCATTTTTGACAAAGGACGTGGTGTATTTGGATATAAGCCCTCCCTCTCCTTCTCCACACCCATCAGTCTGCTACTTGGTTTCTTCTGCCAAAAGAATCTTGTTCCAGAACTTGTCAGGTTTTTTATTAGATGGTTTCCAGCAAGGTGTCTTACCCGATTTTTCTGTTTGTGAGTCTAAGCCGTGAACTGCATGTTGAAGTAAGTCCTCTTTACATTCATAAAGACTTTAATTGATGTAAACTCTGACTGCCTCGTTAGGAATGTTCTGGATTCAACACGGATCTCCAAGGGGAGAATTCTAAGATCATCCACTTCGGTTGTCTTTTATGGACATTTGGTGTTGCTGAACTTGCTAGCACTTTTTTAAGAATTTCTAGCGTGAGGATAAACTCATTTTCATATGTACTGTAGCTACCAAACACACACACGTCCACACACACCTTGCAAGAAATGTGTATTGAATACAGAGGGAGCAGGCAGGCAGTGGCTTGACCTGTGGGCTGATGGTTCATTGACGTTTGGCTTCACTCTTCATACTGGCTTTGCTGTCGAATTCTGCATCCAACAGAGCTGCCAATCAGGGCGTAGCGCTCAAAGGATCTGCTGATACGTACTATAGGTTGTGTTCTAGAAAGACCCTCTACTAAAGAAAAATCTCTAGTAGTGCTGATGATTTGTAGACCACTGCCGGCTGACAGACTCGGGCAAACATCGAAGTTTTCTTCAAGTGTGTTCAGCTTTTTGAAGTACCGTGAGTAGAAGTTCAAACTGATGTAGTGACAAACGTCATGTGTTCTAGAGGACAAAAGTAGCTTGGCATCAAGTCTTTCATATGAAAGGAAAAAAATACTTTTTTTCTAAGCGGCAAGATGTTCCGTTTCACCCGAGTTCCACACAGAAAGATTAGAAATGGGAAAAGCAGCATAGCATCACATAACGTTAACTTATTTACTGTGAATGTTAATTACCTGAAGGATTCATTCCGGTTCTCAGAAAACTTAAAAGATTAAAAACCGTGAAGTGTTTATTTCATTCTGGAAAAATCCAAGAGGCATAAAAATCATGTGCTCTCTTATAAGACAAAACTAGGGGAAGCGGTGGCTCATGGTTAAGGTATTGAACTATCAACCTGAAGATTGTGGGTTTGATTCCCAGCTCCACCAAGCCACGACTGCTGGGCCCCTAAGCAAGGCCCTTAGAACTCAGTTGTGTAAAAAAAATAAATAAAGAGATAAATGTAAGTCACTCTGGAAAAAGGGTGTCTGCCAAATGACATAAATGTACAAAGAAAAAAAACCCTGAATATTGTTATAAAAGCGGAAAACATCTAACAGGCGTAAAAATGACATCTAAAACACAGTCCAGCTGCAATTTATTTCATTACCTGTTGCTTTTTATAGCACAGCCTGCAAGAACAAGCCATTAGAACAAATATTGAAGAACACTGACACTAAAAGGTAAGAAATAAAACACAACCCCGTGTACAGTCACGTCATGTGGTCCTGACGGTAAAAAAGTAAGTGCACAAACCAAGTCTGGAACCGGAAGTCATCCTCATATGTGGCAAACGGTTTTCTCTTTGGATGTTTTAGTTAGACTGAGGTCATGTGACTGAGTGCCTTTTCAAGAACATTCCAACTTTTTGGGTTGGTTTTGTAGCAAAGGCGGTCCTAGACCCTTTGTGTGTGTGTGTGTGTGGGGAGTGCTTCATTCCCCTGTCTATCATGTCAGCCCCCCTTAAGCCATCAACTATCAACAACAAACAAAATGTATTAAAATGATAATTTTCACTATTTAAAATATAATCAAATAACTGTTGCACCCGTGACAAACGTATTTTCTATAATTTTTTACAAATTAACGCAGTCAATGTGTACAGTTTCAACAAGCAATTAGCATCTTTAATTAGCTGTACATAAACGGAGCCCACAACAGGAAGTGCAGGCAAAATATAAGCTAGTGTTATCCCCTGTTTTATGGGATGGTTTGTGTCATTTTACTTCCTGCACAGTGAAGCACGATGCTACCAGATGTGCAGCAATTGACTGAAGTATAGCAGCTTTATATAATAGAGAATTTATCCTGCTGCTTTTATAAACATTCCCAATATCAAGAATAAAAGTGACCCAGGTCTACTGGCAGCCATGCATGTCCATGCCTCTATTTTTGTAGTGTATTTGGATATAAGCCCTCCCTCTCCTTCTCCACACCCATCAGTCTGCTACTTGGTTTCTTCTGCCAAAAGAATCTTGTTCCAGAACTTGTCAGGTTTTTTATTAGATGGTTTCCAGCAAGGTGTCTTACCCGATTTTTCTGTTTGTGAGTCTAAGCCGTGAACTGCATGTTGAAGTAAGTCCTCTTTACATTCATAAAGACTTTAATTGATGTAAACTCTGACTGCCTCGTTAGGAATGTTCTGGATTCAACACGGATCTCCAAGGGGAGAATTCTAAGATCATCCACTTCGGTTGTCTTTTATGGACATTTGGTGTTGCTGAGCTTGCTAGCACATTCCTTCTTTTTTAAGAATCTCTAGCTTAAGGATGAACTCTGTCATTTCCATATGTACTGTAGCTACCAAACACACACACGCCCACACACACCTTGTTCACCTGTCAATTTACAATCGTTGTTAAATGAAGGGACTGTAAATATAGCTGTAATTTCAACACTGTAATATTTTTGCTATCACATAAACTGCATGCAAAACAAATGAATTATTAAATAATTCTACACAAATAAAAAAATACTATTTTAGTTTTCTAAAATAACTATTTAGTATTTAAAATCATTTTCTGTGTCAGTAAACGGTTCTAACATTTAAAACTTATTAAAAAAAAGCTGAACCAGACCACAATATAAAATCTTGAGGTTTTATTTCATGGCTTCTTCCCGACTATGTAAGGGAACTGTATATTTTTAAACAGCATCCGGCGTGTCCCAATGGCAGGCTGTCTTATTAGGAGCAGGTGATCAGCCATCTACTGCCATTGTTGTGTCAGCTGGAACATAAGTATCACATCTGTGAATGTCACAGCAGGGTTTGATCTGTTTATTCTGCTAACTGTGCTTTATTGACGAAAAAAAGACAATTTAGCCTGTTTCACACGGCTCACAGTGTCTCAATCACGGCATGTCGTGGAAACGAGACACCGCCTCAGACGCAGTCTGCTGAGCCGCTGACATATGGCCTGGTGGTGATGGAGGACGTTGAGCCCAAGGACAGAAAAGGGTGGGGACAAAAGTGATTCTGGGGGAAGAAACGAGTCTGGGGAAATTGATTTGAAGCTGCCGTGTTGGGATTTGTCATTCTTGAGGGAATAACCTTCAGTGGCACATAAGGGAGTGGGTTGGAGCTCTCTGTCTGCCTCCACGGCCTTCAGCGACAATGTCATCAGAAGCTGCATTACACAGACACGACCTGGAAACAAATGCGTAGACACTTGATGAGTCTATAAAGGAAGGTGCTGACATGCAGGACAGTGAAGGTTGTATCCTGCATTCAGTGGCCATGTTTAACAAAATTTCATTTATTATTTGTAAAGTGTTAATACATATTTTTAAAATGGAACTTTTTGTTTAAAATAAGATCAATAATTATTAGCCAATGGGAAGAACGGTGGCTTAGTGGTTAGAACTGTTGCCTCACAGAAGGTCCTGGGTTCGATTCCCCAGCAGACTCCAGCAGATCCCCGTGACCCCGAATTAGGGAATAAACAGGTATAGAAGATGAATGAATGAATTTTTAGTTAAGAAAAAATAAGTTGACTTGATTAACACACCTCATCTTTGTGTCAGTTGTACTACCCGGCATGCTGGCTGGCTGGAACGACTCCCGTAGATCTCGCTTTAATCTCAGTCTCTGCCGCTGTCTGATGACAGATTAGGAGCAGCATCAGATGTAACAGGTATTTAACTATTGTTTGTTTCTTTCACTGTTAATTAGCACCTCCTCTGTCCCAGATGGTAATCGAATCTGTCATTGACAGCCTGTCTGCCGGCTTCCATCAATATCTGGTTTAAACACATGACAGATGATAGATTCTCTTAACACAACCAATTTGTCAGGTTGCCAGATTTTTATTTCCACCACCTGCAAAAAAAAAAAAGGTTAAAAAATACTTCGCAGTTAATTTAGCAATTTCAAAGAGCCATTCTTCCGAGTTCACACCATGTATACAAAACGCTCGTCTTCCTCTCATCCGATTCCACGCTTTGCGTGTACAGTATAAAGCAGTTCTTTGTCACTGTTATCATGTTCTGTACTCGAGAGTTTGGGTATTGGATTTAACAGCCATGTGATGAGACCACAGAATGTGAGTGACAATAATAACAATACGCCTACACTCAGTGTTACAGAGAGAAAGGAAATCACTCAGGATAAATATAAAAACCAAAAATTGTCTTTATGATGAAGGGAAAAAAAATGACACCAGGCGGAGTGATGGAACACAAGCCATGTCATCCCGCCTTACTGTAATACCAACACATTCAACAGAGAAAAGCAAAAAATCTCTGAATGTACTGTAAGTTCTATAATATGAAAAGTCATTAGATATTATTTTGCTTGGTTTTTTTTGTTTTTTTATTGCCACATACCCCTACTAACATAGGGGCAGTGGTGGCTCAAATGGTTCAGGTGCTGAGTTTCTGGAGACCAGGAGGACCTGCTGAGAAACTGCTGTTGATTTGAAGACCAGAAACACTGGAGTTTAAGCCCCACCACAGGCCAAGCCAACCACCGTTGGGTCCTTCCTGCTCCAGGGGCACTGTTTCATAGCTGGCTCTGCACTCTGACCCCAACTTACTAAGATGGAATAAGTGAAAAAAGAATTTCACCGTGCTGTAAAAAAGTATATGTGACAAAATAAAGGACATTTAGATCTGAATGCTTTGTGCACATTGTGAGATTCCTACAGTTCACTGCATTCGATGGACAGTTTCATCATACAAATAACAGCATTTTAATGTCTTTCTTATGTCTCAATGTCTGCAGAATACAAAAAAAATGAACAGATTAAGCTTTTTGTTCCAACTAGGACTTTTTGATAGTGTGATCCTATAAAATCCTGCGATTTCCTGCAAGTTCCATTTCTATCAGCTGCCTGCTGTTTAATGCATCCTGCACCTGGATTGTATTTTCATGAGATTTGAACCACACAAATTTACATTTATGCTATTTCGGCAGATGCCTTTATCCAAAGCGACTTAAACATTTCATTTTTTATCCATCTGAGCAGTTGAGGGTCTTTGCTAAGGGGTCCCACAGCAGCAGCAGCAGCAGCAGCTTGGTGATGCCAGGAATTGAATCAAACCACAATTTGTCTAATCAGCAGTCCAACACTGTATCCCATGGTGAGCCACCACTCAATGATGGTCGTAACGTTCATTTCAAAACCCAGATCTCGTGAGTGTTATATTATAGGGGGTCTCATAAGTTTCCATAGATATAAAACCCCCCAAAAATTATGTAAATCATTATTTCTATAATTTGCTACCATTGTTTTGGAAACAGACTTGGATGCTTTTTTTTTCACTGCTAAAAAACACGTATAAGCACAGCTGGAGTTCTGCTTGTAATGGCGTTGGTTTTACGTTACTTATTACAAGATTATTTATGTTTTCCATATTTTCCTGATACACCATGGCCTTCAAATGCTCCCAGAAATAAAAATCAAGTGGGGTGAAAAAATGCTTAGTTTTTCTTTGTCTGGAAACTTATAGGACACCCTGTAGAACAGTTTTGGTGGTTGTGTGATATTTAAACTAGCCTAATATCTGTCTAAAATGATGCTTACATCTGAAATGGTTTATATGAGTGGAATTCAGTGTGTAAAACGTCTTCAATCAAGCATCATGCATCAGTTCAGGCCTTGTAGGCAACCCAACCCCTACCAGCTGATCTCAAACTGGGCACCTTACTTAAACACAGCTCTTCTGTTTGCTCTGCTGCGTCCTCAGCACGCCGCATCACAGCCCACCTCCTCCCCATCTCCGCCTTTAAGTTTACTACTTAAACAATGGCGTTCTGTTGTTATTATTGCTGCTCTGTTACATCTTTCTCTTAAAATGAAAGAGTTGCTATTTTCCTGTCTAGGCTTTTTATGGAGCTCATGGAAAGACAGAGAATTTAGAACAGATCCTTTGCGCCAGATGTAAACTTGGCAGAAAAAAATCAGACTAAATGTTGGCTCTTTGATATCTTTTTGGACAAAAGAGGACATAACTGACGTCTATTTAAAGCTACATTATTTCTCTCTGTCTATATATAAAACAAATATAAAGCTTAAACAGGATAGATGACTGATAGCCCTGAAAGGCACATTAAATTGAAGTCTTTAGTTTATTTTAGTACACACAAACACACACACACACACATCATCTGTTCTATAACAACGAATTAAAAAAACCCCAGTTCAACATTAAAATAAAGATGCCTAATTCATTCTGTGGCCACCAAGCTTCCTGTGGTTCCTTTTTCAAAGCATAAAGAGCTCCAATGCTGCATAATAATTTCCCTAATTATTTGATTGTCATAACAAATATCAGTCAGCTTTAATCACGAGGACCACCAACAATGTGGACACTTAAATCTCTAATTACCAAACCAGCAACAGAGAGCACACAAACATTTATCCTTTACCAACCCACACACTCCTATACGATCACGGATTCTTATGTAACGCTGGTCTGGTGTACAGTTTGATATACACTGAGCGGTGGGTTAGAGGGATGTACAGCGGTCAAGTCTTTATAGACAAAATATTTGGCCAGAAATTCCTTATTGTGAAATTCTACAGGCACTTTAGGGTTCATTGGTAAACCTTAAATATCAAATGTTCGCCCGGAATATTAAATATAAAAAGACATTCGCTCGGAATATTGTGATCTGATATTATCCATTTTTGAAAAAGACCAGAGATCTTTATTTGATGTTAACATGGTTCATATCCTAGGTCCCTGGTGGACCTAAGAATCCCAGATCATTAAGTTCCCTCTAACTGGAACCAGCCCTGTTTAGGAAAGGAATCTCGCTAGAACAAAAATGTGGATCAGACGATCCACTTGCAATACAGCAAACCTTGTAGACCAGGAGTGGGCAATCTCGGTCCTGGAGGGTCGGGGTTCTGCAACGTTTATCCCCATCAACCCTAATCAAACACATAAACCAACTAATCAAGATCTTGCTAGAGTCACTTAAAACTTGCAGGTAGGTGTGTTAGGACAATTTGAAGCTAAAGTCTGCAAGACACCCTGACCCTCCAGGACCGAGATTGCCCACACCTGGTGTAGTTGGTAACTAAAACCCTAAGAAAAAAAGAAAATTCGTCTCAGTTCCTAGAGGTTGGGAGTTTGAAAGCATAGACATCTCTAATCCATGTACTAGACAGATGAAATAGACCTGCTCGGTCATTAAGACAGAGTTTTTCTTTTCCCTCATCAACCAGACTGATGGTAGCCAATCACAGGCATCATGTTTACATGTTTCTGGTCTAACAGGGTGTTTCGGCTATCTCAACATGCCCTATGAGCTGAGCTGTACGAGCAGATTTTTTGATGTGATGGTTTGTTTTTTTTATGTAATAAAGTTAGCGGATGTTAGCCATTCCACAAATGTACTATGGGTTATGTAATAGGTAGGACGTTAATGGTCCAGTGAGTTTTTATTGAATAAATTGCAGAAAATGATGGTACAAAATGGAAAAACAGATGAAGCAAATTATCTGTGTAATGAGTCCCATTCTAAGGGGAAATCCATCAACTCATCTCAGCTTGGACTAGCAGTATTTCTCAAGGTGGGTCATTGGTAAACATATTGGATTGTTCTTCAGGACTCATTCAGTGGCTACTGTAAATAGGTTGGCCTTCAAGGATCATGGAATGGGCCACTAAGAAGAATAAATTTGGCCTTTAAACAGTTCTATAGTGAGCAATTCGGAAACAAAATTAGGTTCCAATAGACATGAAGTAGGACATTAGAAGTTTTATTGTGGGTCAACAGGAGTCTCGGTAGACCTCTGGAAATCTCACGTTAGACCATCAGGCAGGTTATCAGCATTCAGAATGTGGACCCTCAGAGTGGGTCACTAGAGGCCACTGACTGAGAAGAATGTGTCTTAAATCGCAGGTAGCACTTTTGGGTAATTTACTATGGGCATCAGGATTTTAAGGGTTTTGCCACTGGGAAATTATTGGTGGGCCATCAGCAGTTGAGACCGAGTGTTGCTCAGGAAGTCTCAGTATTCCAGTCACTCAAGTGTTTAATGTCTCAATACAACTGAACACAGTCCTGATGAGACTGACCATACCATGATGATGACGATGATGATTCTTCTTCCTATTATTATTATTATTATTATTATCATAAGAATCTTTAATATTATTTAATCTCATTGTGGTTTCTACACCAAACCTATTATCGATGCATCACTGTGAAAGGAACAAAGGTTTGTCAATGATAATGACAGAATATAAAAACAATAATGCTAGCTTGCAATTACACATCATCAACTTATGAAGGCTTCTTTATTTCTATCCAGACTGAATAAAATAGCTTTTACTGGAGTCAATAAGCAGTGGGGCAAGGGCAGAAATGATTGCAGTGTACACTTAGTGTGTAATTAGACCAGGAAACCCATTCTACTGGGATTTAATTAGTGGGAGTATTATTACACAACACAGATACAGATGATCATATAGAGCATTTATTTACACATTTCTCTCTATTTACAGAGCTTTGAAAAGTCATTGTTCTGTACACAAAGTTGAATTCAACATCATTTCAGAAAATCTGACACCATTTTAAAATCTGTAGTATGTAAAGGCTTAAACTCTTCTTGTCTTATATCCATTAAACCGAGGGAGGAATAAAGGAAGCAAATAAAAATAAAGAAAGGGGGGAGTGGATCAGAAAGAGGAACAGGTTGCAGGTGTCACGTTAGTCGTACGTGTGAGGTAACCAAGCCATGATGGTCAGTTAACGAGGTCCTCCTGTTGTCCATGCACTAGGAACACTCGGTAAGACAGGGCTGATAATCAAAATACCTTTACGCCCTCGGAGACGAGGCTGAAGCGTTTCTGAAGCGTATTTGTATTCCAGGAAATAAATCTGTCCAAGTCAATGGGTTTTACAGCTTGGACCTGATGAATGCTTGGAAACACGTCTGACCTCCCATTTACATTTTTAAATGTTACACCGCAGGAAGCCCGCATTTATTTGTCATTTACTTTCCAATGCAATACTGTGATATAGTTTAAATGCGATATCAGCACTTACGCCAGTGAACGTTCAACATTGGAGGAAAATAAATATCCGAGGATGGTATACACCATTGCTGATGTTAGGCACAACTTAACAGGCTCATGTAAACAGTAGATTAAAGGAAACACTTTAAGGAAACACAAAAAAAAAAGCTGATATAAGCAAAACGCTATACAAAACTGGAGGAGAAAGAAGTGTTTTTTTGTCACTACATATACATCATTATTTAAGAACTGGCAGGGAAAAATGAAAAGCCTGACAACATGATTGAACGCTGAATAAAGGTTTGAATACTGCCACAACTTACTTTATGGAGAGCTTTTATGGCCCTGAATGCGCTCGCTAACAATGGCATCATGCAATGTGTATGGCTCTAAACTCTGAAAAGAGGTGAGAAATAACAGGCTATTAAGCACGGAAAAGGCTAATTGATTAGAGCAGCTAGAATTCATTCGATAGACGAGCCACGTGTGAGAGGAAACGTCTGGATCGAGCAGAAAGTAGCCAATATAAGGCAAATTTTATTTATTCTACTAAAAAAAAAAAAAAAAAAAAAGCAAGGTCAAAGACAGGCGTTCATGGAATGAACATCATGGCTCTTGTTCTGACATAGAGGCAGATAAATGGCCACTCCGCCCGGCTCCTGAGGTAGACCTAGGTTTAAATAAAGTGTCCTTTCTTTCTAATATCAATGTGAATTTTAAGCCGGTTCTCTATATTTAGGGTTAAGCATTTGTTTTCTGTTTTCCTGTCTGAATAATGTGTAATTATTGCCTTTATTCCAGCGAACTCCTGACCTGCAGCTGTACAGGAAATTTCTAATAAAGCTAGTACTCTTGATGTAGCTGAAAAATTTTGTGCCAGACAAACCTCCCCGCAGTCACCCCCACACCCACACCCACTCTCGGTGTTAGTACTTGGAGCTTTGGAGAAAAACTAAATGTAAAATTTAATCAGCCTACACAAAACCGTCTCCATAAAACCATTGGGTTTTGAAGGGCTGAAAATTTAAAAAGGACAAAAATGATTAATATGTTACTATGAGCATCTTTTTCAGAGTCATTTTTTTGGCTTTTGTTTTTCAGACACAGGACCGCTAATGCCTGGAGTGTGTGTGTTAGTAAAAATAAAACTGGAAGTAAACGAAAAAAGGATTACAGTTTTACACTGAATCACAAACATAATCCATTTCACCCTAATTAACAGCTTGTTGTAAGTTTGAGCCATACTGAGTCAGGATGCTAGGGCCAGCAGAATTCCCGGGTGGGCCATGAGGAGTCTTGGGATGGGCCATCTTGAGTCTAAGGTTGGGCCAGCAGGGGTCTCAAAGTAAGCCATGAAGTCTGAAGGTAGAATCATTCAGAGCCTTGGGGTGGGACATCTGAAGCTTTTAGTTGGGCCATTTGGAATCTCAGGGTGAAACAGCATGGGCTTAATGGAGTCATAGGATGGGGCCTTAGAGTGGGCCATTTGAAGTCCCAGGTTGGGCCTGAGGGTGGGACAATTGAAGTCTCCAGGTGGTTCTTGGGTAGGCTGGGTCAGCCATCAGGATTTTCCAGGTTGGCAGTCATATATCTTGGGGTCGGGCCATTCAAAATTTTATAAGTCTAAAGGTGGGCAGTCATAAATTCCGGGAGTCTGAGGAGTCTTATGCCCATCATAAATCTTACGAGTCAAAGGGTGAGCCATCGGTTTCTCAAGGCGACCATTTGGAGTCCTAGGGTAAGCCATCGTGAATCTCAGGGTTAGCCAGAAGCCAGTCTCATGTATACCAGGAGTCTGACACTCCTAAATCCCACTCAGACTCCAATCAGGAGTCTCAAAGTAGGCATTAAGAGTCTCAGTTGACAATATTAGTCTTAAGTCTCCTAGTGGGCCAAAAAAAGCTTTGCTTTGGCCATCTGGAGTCTCAGTAGTCATGCTACGTGAATCCTCATCTTTTGTAGTGATTGGGTGCATCTGCAAACGCAAACTTAAGCCTGTAGGCCTCGGCCAGTAGCACACTTACTTCCTCATTGCCCCAGTGCATGGTGGGTAAATTCTGAAGCAGGATCATCAAGCCCTGGAACACACAAAAAAAAACTAGAGTTACAATTTTTTTTAACTATAATTTTTTTTTTTTGAGATGGTTACACTACACACACTTCCAAAAAGAAACAAGGTAGGTATGCCAGAGAGCAGGATAGGATTACCAGGAATTGGTAACACACACTACACAAACACAAACCTTGCCAAAAACACACTATGAACAAGAGGAATGAAAGGAGCTGGACACACACACGCATTCCTAGCAGATACACACATCGCCAACATCATGCTGAGAAGGAGTGTGTTGCCAATTATGGCTTATACACCAAGTTGAGCACAAACCCACTGCACCAATACCAAAACACATACCATGCCAACCCCCCCCCCCCTTTATCTCTTACACACAGACATACACACACAAGAATACTACACCAACACAAAACACTCCACTAACCCTGCACTCCAAGTAGATATAATTGACAGGAAATCACTATACATATGTGTACATACATACCACTATAAAGACTGCAGGTGACGATTTAGACATGAACAGGAACACACACACACACACACACACACACACACACACACACACATGCACAGACCTTTGACTTTACAATATGGATGATGGTGCTGGCAGGGGCTTGTTTGAACACACTCCCCTCACCAGCATAACCATGAACACTGCCAACACCACAACCAGGTCCTAGTTAACCAAATGTTACACAGACACACACTCAGTGTGTTGCCAGGAACTGGTTGCACAGAGACACTCACATTGCCAACATTTTCCTGAGCAGGAAGCGTTGCCAGGGGCAACCTCATGCACGCCGGGTGGGGGGAAATGGGCTATGCCTCACAGCTGTTTATATTTTATTCTGCAGGGGTCACACTGAGCTATATTATAGAACATACTGTGCACGGTCAAATATTTTAACTTTCAATCAGCACGTCTTAGCTTTCTTGATCTTGCCAGGGCATTGGAGTGTGAGGTGTAAGCTTCTTCCATGTGTGTGCCTCTGTGGTTGCGTGCTCAGGACCCGGAGAGCAACAGCCCATTTCTCTTCGCTACAAAAAGCTGAGCATAATTCAGTGACGGTGCACCAGCCCGGCTCCAGACCCTGAAAGCCCACAGTCTATGAGTGCATTAGAGGAGCTTAGGGCGGAGGCACAGTCTCAATCTACCAGCCTAATTCACCTAACCGGCCCGTTATGATGGAAGGAACGACTCTGCTTAACTTCTAAACAGACAGAGAGAAAAAGAAGGGGGAGGAGATGGTGTGTGTGGGGGTTAAATAGAGAGAGAGAGAAAGAGAGAAAGGGAAAAAAGATAGAAAAGAGAAATAAGGGAAGAGAAAAAGAAGGAAAAAAAGAGAAAAAAGAAAAAAAAAAGGGAGAAAAGAGAAAAAGAAAAAAAAAATAAAAAAAGAAAAAAAAAAAAAAAAAGAAAAAAAAAGATGAAGAGAGAGAGAGAAATAAGGGGGGTGAGAGAAAGAGAGGGGAGAGAGAAAGCGAGAGAGCGAGAGCGAGAGAGAAAGAAAGAGAAAGTGAGAGAAAAGAAAGACAATAAGAGAACGAGGGAAAGAGAGAGAGAGAGAGAGAGATAAGAGAACGAGGGAAAGAGAGAGAGAGAGAGAGAGAGAGAGAGAGATGGTGAAGATGAAAGAACACAATGTATATTTTTCTTCTTAGACACAGAATAGCAGAGCCGTGCGAGCAGTCCAATACAAAAGACTATCAATACATCTCAGATATAGAAAAAAACCTTTTAAAATAAAAATGACATTAAAGTTATTATTTTTATAACAGTTGATTGTCTTCAGAAATGTTTTTTTTGCCTAAATGGCCTGAAACTGTCTTCCACAACCTCTAGATACTGATGTGTGATGTGATCACAAATTTACTCTGCTTTGATGCTTGATGTAAATATTAGCTGAAGCTTTGCACTCATATCTACAAATGCAATGCTGCTTCCATATCAGCACAAATAGGCTAGAGTACCATTTGTACACCTGGTAGAGCACAACAATACTGTGGGCAATACTATGGGTAATACTGTGGGCAATACCTGTGGGCAATACTGTGGGCAATACTGTGGGCAATACTGTGGGCAATACTGTGGGCAATACTGTGGGCAATACTGTGGGTAATACTGTGGGCAATACTGTGGGTAATACTGTGGGTAATACTGTGGGTAATACCGTGGGTAATTCTGTGGGCAATACTGTGGGCAATACTGTGGGCAATACTGTGGGCAATACTGTGGGCAATACTGTGGGCAATACTGTGGGTAATACCGTGGGTACCGGGGCAATACCGTGGGTGGGCAATACCGTGGGTGGGTAATACCTGTGGGCAAATACCGTGGCAATACAATACGTGGGCAATACTGTGGGGAATACTGTGGGCAATACTGTGGGTAATACAGTGGGTAATAGTGGGCAATACTGTGGGCAATACTGTGGGCAATACTGCAATACTGGGCAATACTGTGGGCAATACTGTGGGTATAGTGGCAATACTGTGGGTAATACAATACTGTGGGCAATACTATGGGCAATACTGTGGGTAATACTGTGGGCAATACTGTGGGTAATACTGTGGGTAATACTGTGGGTAATACTGTGGACTGTGGGCTGTGGGTAACTGTGGGTAATACTGTGGGTAATACTGTGGGCAATACTATGGGCAATACTGTGGGTAATAATGTGGGCAATACCGATGTTAAACAAAACGAAGTGACTCCTATAATCTGTGCTGATATCAGTAGCTACTGAGTGGCATTATCAGTTTGTTTATTTTCCTGGAAAAGGCATTTGGGCTGTTTATCACTGATTCAGATGAGCCGTCCTGTCTCACGGTTCTCTGTTTTGTGGCAGGCCAGAGGAGAACGCAGCCATGTATCCAATTCACACCACAATGCTCTAATCTGTATTCAGGCAGACAGCGGAGATTCTGCCTTTTCTTATCAGCATTTGCACTCCAAAAACCTCAGGATGTAAAATGTAAATGGAGAAGACAAAAAAGTTTTTGTTTGTTTTATAGCAGTGTCAATTTTTAGATTAGCCTTTCGTTTGACTCGACAATTTCTACACAAACGCAGCAGTTAACATATATTTTTTTTAAAGAATCTCTTCAGTGTATTTGTCACAAAATTGGATGCACTCAGACATCTAAGTCTTTATATGCTAAATTTTGGGTCTAATGGATGGATGGATGAATAGATGGATAGATGGATGGATAGACAGACAGTTTATAATTTGATGGTCTTTAAAAAAAAAAAAAAAGCTTTATAGTTCGGGTTTAATGGATGAAAGGATGGATGGATGGACGGACGGATGGATGGATGAAATTATATGCCATATTTATTGGAAAGTGGTGGCTTAGTGGTTAAAGTGTTGAACTGATACCAGAAAGACCGGGGTTCGATTTACCACCAAGTCACCACCACCACAAGGCTTTCAAGCCCCAATTGCTCAGTTTTATAAAAGAGATAAATGTAAGTTGCTCTGGATAAGAACATCTACCAAATGCTGTAAATGTAATGGTCTAAAACCTTGATAGATAGATAGATAGATAGATAGATAGATAGATAGATAGATAGATAGATAGATAGATAGATAGATAGATAGATAGATAGATAGATAGATAGATAGATAGATAGATAGATAGATAGATAGATAGATAGATAGATAGATAGATAGATAGATAGTTTGATTGATCGTTTATAGATTGGGTTTAATAGATGGATGGATGGAAAGATAAATAGACAGACAGACATAATTAATACTCATCTATACCTGTACTAAACGTATTATAGCATATAATGTCAAAAAAACATATAAAAATATATATAAATATAAAAAATAAATCAGAAGTCACAGTATTGTAAATGTAAGACGCCAGTGAAAGCAAATAAAAGCTAGTTAAATCTTTGGAAAAACAATCCGTATGTTTTTAGGTGTTTTTACACACACATTTTTGCAGACTTTCTTACGTTCTTTTTTTCATGCTTTGTCAAATAGTTACATAATAGTTATAAATAGTATTTCTGCATATTAAAAATGACACCGTGGGTATTAACTTCTTTCCTTAACGATGACGCATGAATTATATTAAATGATCAACAAACCTTATCCGACTCCATCAACACTTCATTTCTCATTTTCCTTCGACGTCTCCATCATATCGTTAGGATGTAGGCTTATCAGCTTTGCACATAATGAGACCGTCTACCTAATCAAAACGGTCATCATGTTACAGTTTACACCTAATAAGAAGATTAGGATATTAATTACATGTGATGAACCAAGCCAAATGATTATCTGAAGATGATTATGTAATCCAAAGATCTGCATAACTTCTGAGCTTGACTAATAGATTAGGACCAGTTCATTTGACATGCACTTTAGGGACATGTCTGTAAAATTTACATGAGCATTATGCTTATGTCAGCTAATGTACTAGAATAACACAGTTATTACATTTCATCATCAGTATCTGGTGTAGCATTAGCGCCCCGCTTTGTCTCTAGCTCGGCAACGAACCTGCCTTGACCTGGTTTATTTAGACGAACAGACAGCAGATGAGGGCATTGCCATGATATCCCTCACCCTCTTTTTTTTATGTCACACACTAGTATGAGGACGATAAGTTGGGACAGGATTTTTAATCAAGGCACAGTGTTAAACCGCACGATTACCACAATACCGGTTTATCTGGTCTTTACAGGTTTATCTGGTCTACTGGTATATCTGGTCAGAGGAGAACTGACCCCCCCTCCCCCTGAGAGCCGCCCCCCCCCCCCTGGTTTCTCCCAAAGTTTGGTTCCTTGCTGCCGTCGCCTCTGGCTTGCTTAGTTGGGGGACTCAAAATTTATAGATATCAATCAAATTGAGTGTTTTAATAAATGTCGTTTCTGATGTATTTCTGTAAAACTCGCCCGATTGTTAAAAGTGCTCTAGAAATAAAGGGGACTTGACTTGACTTAAAGAATGCAAAGAAACAGAACCACGTTGACGATCAGGACATTGGAACAGAAGCTTAAAACTGGAAACACGCAAAGATATCCTCTATTACCATTGCCACCCACCACCACCACCACCAGCACTGCTGCTACAGAGACCACCTGAATGAACACCGCATTCACACTGCCATGCATCTGCTTGTGACTTAACTTCCTACTTCATTTAAATCTGCTTTCTGACTAAATAAAAATGGTGGCATAATTGGTCCGGAGTTTGGAGGATTTTGAGCTAAACCAATAACAATGGGAAAGGAGGGTAATTACGGGGCTGTTCTCTGCTGCCACCGTTGGACTGAATGTAGAGGACCTCTCACTAATGACTGTTCTTGGTAAGTTTTCAGAGGCTACACTTTGACTGCAGCAAACAATTCACACATTTTTAAGAGCTGTGGCCACAATAATGGACGACTTTTGGACTCTTCTCACAGGGATCATCTAAATTTACAAAAAAATCTATGAGCAAACTCAGGAAATGCAGTGCATTCACTCCATCAAATGCCAAAGGCACGGCCCCACAGCTCCTCATGTTTTAAACATCCATGTGACTAACAAGCTGAGAAAGGTGATTGATCGCAGTCCACTTTATAAACAGCTTTGTTTAGGAGGGCTTTGATGCGCTAAAGACACTGGGGCTGTAGTCTTAGCTTGGGGGGTTACTTGGGCATCAAGCTGGTTTGTAATTACTTCTTTTATTTAGGTGAAAAAAAAAAAAAGTCTTCCTCTTCTTTCGCAACAATCCATCAACAAAGTATATTAAAGACTATTTAGAAGGGGAGGGATGGCTCTCACTCTGGAACAAGCTAAGCTAAAGGATAATCAATCATTAAACAAGGCTCCCCTCACAAACCGGGTTCGGACAAAATTGGTAGTTTCCTGATAAATGGGATGGGCTTTCTATTAATCTGGAGGGTTACAACTCATCCAATCTCTCAACTCCACCTAATAGAGTCAACACGATAACTCATCCCAGCGACAGAGAGAAATATGATCAGTACGGCTCTGTGAGGGCTGCTTTAATTAGTATATAACTAATTTCCTGATCCTTTTGTCAAATGTGGCATGACAGAAATAAAAATTCAACCAATACTAAATATTTTGAACGTTCCAGGATCTTTCGAAAACGTTAACAATAGGGGTGGAAAGCTTTAGGTACTTTACGTTCCGATTCCGATTCTGGGAGTCAGGATCCGATTCCAAAATCGATTTTTAATCTACACTTTTTTATCTGATTCTTCTGCTGTAAATTCATCTTCCCATCTTTACATTTTCAGTATGACATCATTTGGTTCCATAAATTGTTCTTTGATTAATAAATTTCAGTGTTCCGGATGAACTGAAGCTCTGGATGAAACATGGAAACGTCAGATTATTAGAACGTTTATGAAGAACACTTAAATAACGCCGTAAGGACACACTGTACCGCCACTTAAGCACCTGTAACGGTGTGTAAAACCCTGTGTTATCCACCACGGAGAACCGGCACAAATCCTCAGCAATAAAACCGCCACTGACCGAGTGATTCACTTCACCGTTTCAGAATTCCGGTGGAAGCTTTGCTATTTGCCGGAGGTTCGTTTTGAGTGAAACTGGTAGTAGATGCGGCTGGTAGAGAAGTTTGTTTCTGCAGCTCTGAGTGAAATCACAATATGATGTTTCTCCATGTTAGTCGTTACTCTCTGGCTCTTACAAACGACACCTTTGTCCTCACAAAATCCAGAATGTTGCAGTCGATTTTAAATTTGACGACGCAGGTATTAGTTTGTCCAGCTTTGTCCAAATTAAGCAAAATCGCTGGAATATCTACTTGCGTCTATCAGTGCTAATTATTTTTTTCGTTTCTTGTTCGCACACGTGCAGACCCGCACTGTCACAATCTAATTTGAATTTTTAATAATCGATTCAGAATCGTTAGAAAAAGAATCGCGATGCATTGATGTAAATATGCTATTTTTTCCACCGTTAGTAAACAAGCCATAGTTAAGAGACGCTCATGCAATTAACTGCTATTTACATTACAGACAGTGGTTTTTAGATTTGTTTTGTTTTTTAAAGCTGAGTCACAACAGAAACTGCAATAACTACCTTTTTTATCCCTTATGGGAAGATTAAGATTTTGTTAGTGTTATATAGAAGCTTTAAAACAGTAGCATGTATTAAAAATAATGACATAATATAGATTACATAAACTATAAAAACCTCAAAACGAGATTGGGGATAGGCAAAATACACACACACACACACACACACACACACACACACACAAAAAGCTTGAGATTACAATAACTGACAATAACTGTAAAAACTACCCTTAGGTAGTAATATAATAAGTAACCAGCTATGATGTATGGTTTAGAGACAGTGGTGAGACAGCTATGATGTATGGTTTAGAGACAGTGGTGAGACCAGCTATGATGTATGGTTTAGAGACAGTTGGTGAGACAGCTGGTTTAGAGACAGTGGTGAGACTAGCTAGGATGTTATGGTTTAGACTAGCATGGTGAGACAGTGGTGAGACTAGCTATGATGTGTGGTTTAGAGACAGTGGTGAGACATAGCTATGATGTGTGGTTTAGAGACAGTGGTGAGACTAGCTATGATGTATGGTTTAGAGACAGTGGTGAGACTAGCTATGATGTGTATGGTTTAGAGACAGTGGTGAGACTAGCTATGATGTGTGGTTTAGAGACAGTGGTGAGAGACAGCTATGATGTATGGTTTAGAGACAGTGGTGAGACCAGCTATGATGATGGTTGGTGAGAGCTTATAGTTTAGAGACATGGTGAGACCAGCTATGATGTATGGTTTAGAGACAGTGGTGAGACCAGCTATGATGTTGTTGTTATGATGTGTATGGTTTAGAGACAGTGGTGAGACTGAGACAGCTATGATGTGTGGTTTAGAGACAGTGGTGAGACCAGCTAGCTATGATGTATGTTGGTTTAGAGACATGATGTGTGGTGAGACCAGCTATGATGGTGTGTGGTTTAGAGACAGTGGTGAGACCAGCTATGATGTGTGGTTTAGAGGACAGTGGTGAGACCAGCTATGATGTATGGTTTAGAGACAGTGGTGAGACCAGCTATGATGTATGTGGTTTAGAGACAGTGGTGAGACCAGCTATGATGTATGGTTTAGAGACAGTGGTGAGAGACCAGCTATGATGTATGGTTTTAGAGACAGTGTGTGAGACAGCTATGATGTATGGTTTAGAGACAGTGGTGAGACAGCTATGATGTATGGTTTAGAGACAGTGGTGAGACCAGCTATGATGTATGGTTTAGAGACAGTGGTGAGTGGAGACCAGCTATGATGTATGGTTTAGAGGACAGTGGTGAGACTAGCTATGATGTATGGTTTTAGAGACAGTGGTGAGACCTAGCTATGATGTATGGTTTAGAGACAGTGGTGAGACAGTGGTGAGACAGTGTGATGCTATGATGTATGGTTTAGAGCAGTGTATGATGTATGGTTTAGAGACAGTGGTGAGACCAGCTATGATGTATGGTTTAGAGACAGTGGTGAGACAGCTATGATGTATGGTTTAGAGACAGTGGTGAGACCAGCTATGATGTACGGTTTAGAGACAGTGGTGCTGAGGAAGGGACAGGTGGCAGAGCTGGAAGTATCAGAGCTGAAGATGTTGAGGTTTTCCTTGGGAGTGACGAGGTTGGACAAGATTAGGAACGAGTTCATCAGGGGGACAACTCATGTTAGATGTTTTGGGGAGAAAGTCAGGGAAGCACAGATTAAGGTGGTTTGGACATGTACAGAGGAGGGATAGTGAATATATCGGTAGGAGGATGTTAGAAATGAAGCTACCAGGCAGAAGGTAAAGAGGAAGACCAAAGAGGAGGTATGGGGATGCGATAAACGAGGACATGAAGTTAGTGTGTGTGAGTGAAGAGGATGTAGAGAATAGGGTTAGGTGAGGACAGATGATTCGCTGTGGCGACCCCTAAAAGGGAACAGCCGAACGGAGAAGAAAAAGAAGATTGTTAAAGCTGGTGTGTATGTTTGTTTGAATTGAATTAGCGTCTGCCCAAGACAATGGAAAAGAAAATAAAGTTCTAAAATTAATCTCAATCAATTTCTTTCCTAGTTTCTACAGCGCCTTTATAAGTTATTAAAAATGTTGGATAAGAATCTGATTTATTTAAAGCAAATCATAGCCGAAACCCTACTGTTAAGCTAACGTCACTAAGCTGTTCGGTTGCAGCTTCAGCTAGAATCTGATGCAATATTATAGCAAAACGTGTGTTTTTTTTCAGGTTAACTTTTTTAAATCAAGTTACTCGGGTAGGTTATTGAGAGAAGGACTCGACTACTGAGAGCCCTAAGCAGTAAGTCAATCAGGCAATAGACTCGCACAGTAAATTAGGAGCATGTGCGCTCTCAGTTATTCACGGCGACAGCGAATCCATTTAGTTTTGGCTCTTTGAACCACCTGAGGTGGAACTGGACAAAGCATTAAAAGCTGATAGTTCCTGGTTTTTTAATTCAGCGCCATAATGAATGTAAGAACTCTGCAGCGCTGTTTTTTTTTTTTTTCTTTAAACCTTCTTGTGTTCCTTGTCTTTACGTGTGATTTTTATTTATTCACTCGCGCTAATGCAAGACACGAGCACGGGAAATGTAATGCAGCTTCTTTTTTTCTTTCTTCAGCGGTGAGTCAGAGAGAAGCTATTCAGTAATGGCGACGAGGCTGAATAAAGATGGAGGCACGTGTCAGCCGACCACGAAAGTGCATGTTTTAATGCATGTAAATAAAAGTCGGGCAGGTGAATGGGAAAAAGTGACCAAGAGCAAGTGGGCTGTGTTAAGCTTGATGCGTTATCAGAACCCAGAAAGCACCAAGACACAAACACATCCTCAGACGATCAGCACTGTAGGCTAGGAATGACGCAGGGTCTAAATGACGGCAGAATAAAGTCACATGATCACAGTCTCTGGATCCATTAATACCGGCATTCACTTTCTTCGCCCAGAGGACAATACCATAGAAACGACTTTAGCCTTAAACTTGGGTTACTTGCACAAACAGAGAACCCATCCATATTTTACAAGACTAGCACATTAACGTCTGCCACAGTGCCGAACGCATTCCCTTGCCGCTTGCGGTCGCCATTCAAACCAACCGGTTAACATTCTAAAGTGGGACTGCTTTCTCTCTGTCCACCTCTCACCTAGCCATCCAAACATAACCACATTATCCTCGCTTCACTCAAGACATGAAACTGTCGCTATTATTAAACTCCAAGGCACAGCGTTGACCCACATCCTTAATGTGTGAGCAGATGAGGGGTACGACCTTATGGCCCTGAACTGGGGTGGTTTGGATAGTTAAAGAACAAAGTAATTGATTTGGATGCGAGGGGGAGCCACGTCCTACCTGCTACATAGGTAAGTTAAGGGCAGGTGGCATATGGTATGTCTAGAATCTCGGGCACTGAGAGGATGAGGGCTAAAGAAAGTCTTACAGTACCTTTAAGGGCATATTTTCAGGACAACACGTGCTATGAATCTCACAACACTCTCATCAGACAACTTGTACCTGCTGAAATGTGCTTTGAAATTCCGTTTATTTTTGTACATCTGTAAACCAGTCATTAAAGAAAGAAAAAAATTTGAGGAAAATAATCTCGGTCTATTTCATTAGCTGTTTTCAAAGGCCTCCTCGTTATGTGATAAACAAACCCCTAATGAGAGCTCATTTACTGCATATTGGCCTTGCTAAATGCCAGCAGGCTTTGGCATTTGGCTGAGGCGCACAGTGGCACTCAGAGGTGGCGACCGCCAAGCGTCTCGCAGATCAAATTTTTTATCACAGCATCTCCATGAGCACAGATTTACCTCCATCAACATAAACCCCAATCAGGACCATGTCTTAATTGGGCTTTAATCACTAAAGCAGACGTTATTTTCTTAAAACAATTTACTATTAAATTCTGTTTTGTGTTTTTTTTTTTTGCTATTCGAAGACAAACAAAGAAATCAGAGCAGGGAGTATTGATCATAAGTGTGCTCTTGTAATTAGGCAGGAGCGAGTGTGTGCAGCAGGCAGACACTGACCCGCAGGACAGAAGGGACAGATTTAAATTCCCATAAAACTACAGTGCAGTGACCCAGAGTAACACGAGTGGAGGGACAAAGCTTCAGAAAAGGTCAGTGCACAGAGAATGAGTGCTCGGGGGCAGACTGAGCTACATGTACTGTCTCTGAATAGAAATACAGTAGGTGTGTGTGTCCGTGTGTGTGTGTCCGCTGAATGCACAAACCACCATGCTCTGCTTCCTCACGCTCATTAAATAGCTCAGTATTTTCCTGACCTGAATTAACGCTACAGGTCTGACTGATGAAATGCAGTTAACAGATATTGCAGTAGGAAAAGAAACTTTTTCGGTAGGAACAACAGCCTTGTTGTGGTGACAAAAACTATCTGCAAAATCAAAGGATTCGTGTCCTTGGACTTAAAAGTTGCATCCTAGACCTGTGTGATATAAATTGTTATACGTCTACACACACTGTTAAAAAACACGAATCAGTTATTACATTTCGGCATTAAACCTGCAAACCCTTGACTTATTTTATGCGCTGGAATTTATTATCAGAGTACGCCGATATCAGTTTAAACTGATCAAACAAAAGTCAGACATCTTTAACAAAAGAGAGACTGAAGTTTCAAACTAAAAAGAAGTGTAAAATCCAACACTATACAAAAACATTCAGAATAAATTAAAAGTGGCTTATTTAGAACCAGGTGAGGGAACCCATGTTTCTTGGGTCTCTTTCTTTTGTTTGTTCTCTAACTAACTTAATATCCCTGCCCTACACACATGCTGGTGCGTTCAACCAATCAGAAGCTGCTACTACTACTACTACTACTACTACTACTACTACTACTTCTGCCCGGATATTAAAGTAAGCAAATGGTGGACACTTTATATAATAGTCCATAAGCCCATGTGGGAGATGACTGATCACATGCAGCAGTTTTGCGGGAAGTGGTGGCTCATGGTTAAGGTGTTAAACTAACCAAGCGAAGATTGTGGGTTCGATTCCCAGCTCCACCGAACTGGATTGGCTGGATTCGGTTTCTCATTCGATAAAAGTGTAACATTCAAACATGGCGGTCTTTGTCTTATTATTTTTTTCCTTTATCCTTTTTGGATAGGACCCATCTATAAAACTAGCTATGATGAAGTGATGATCGGTTAGAAAACCATTCATCGCAGTACTGTGGAAGAAAATATTTCATTGTGACCTTTGTGATTCTTGCACTCACAGCAGACCGGTTGTTAATGAATACAAAGGCGAGAACGAACAGAGTCAATGGATAACTAACACAAAGGACAAACAGCTCTTACCATCTGCTACAGGACTTTAGGGAGAGAGGGGTGGGACCAGAAAGAACCCGAGCCGGGAATCGAACCCGGGCCGCCGGAGCGCAGCCGTGTATGTGGACGCCTTAACCCACTACACGACTCTTTACTCCACCAGAGAGCAGATTTCTGCCCTGATAATAAAAAGAGATGAATGACACCGGATCCAGTTTTCACCATCAGATGGGAGCCGTATTAATTTGTCAACCCTGGTCTTTCCCTTCAGTCCTCCATCATTCGGTTATCACAAAGTAATTAACTTCATAGACATTTTCATGTACACTTTCGCATTAGGGCCTCCCAGTCATAATGCGCAAAGATTTATAGCTGTCCCTGAAAGTCTTTTAAAGAGGACTTCAAGAGAAAAAAAAAAAAAAGTTCACCAACCATTTACCAATCCATTACTGCAGTCCTGAGACCACAAGGCCAGGGAGCGGGCGAGAATCTTGATTAAGGCTGAGGCAGGATTGAAGACGACATTGTACACTGTGCGGTTTATCATGTTTTAACCTACACTCTATTACACCAGGCTGTCCCAGGGGCAGATGCTTTGCTAAATCTAATCGAAAGAATTATTAGAAATCCGCAAGAAAGTAATTAGTAATCGGTAAAAAGTTAGAAGATATTTAGAAAAATTGCTGCTACACTGCCTGTAAAAACAAACATATATCCTTAGACATTTCTTTCTGGACATTTTGTCTTTATAGATAGGACAGAGAGAGGTGATGCAGCGGAAAGAGAGAGAGAGGTTGGGATCGGTAAGGATCTGAGCCGGAATCAAGCCTGGGTCACCTGAGGGCAACGCCTTAACCCACTACACCACCACGGTAAATAAGATCTCTGGGGACCTACAAAGTGTGTGGGGCTCTTAGAAATGTCCCCCCCCTTTGAAAGTGTGTGTAGGCATTACCTGGTGGAGTTGAGCAAACTGAAAAGCGGTACGGTGACTCACGAGCGTCCCAACTAACAAGTTTTTTATGATACGAGTCGTCTCTCGGCCGATTTTTTGCTTTGTGTTGCAATCAAAAATTTTACGAGGCAGGTTAAGACACCCAACCGCTTGTTGACGCCACAGTGACCGCCGTAACATCCGCCCAGCATCCCTTGTCAGACATGCGCGTTAGCAAGTGGAGTCGTCTGATCTCCAAGGTAAATGCTGTACATTATACTTAATAAAACCGGTTTATTCCAGTACATCCTATTGTATTGTTTTTATACAATATTCATTATTTATAAGTTTAGTTTTTTTATTTAAAAACAAAAAAAATGGTCCAAATATATATTCTTTTACTTGTTTGCTATTTAAATTTTGCTAGTACATCGTGGTACTTGTTTCTTGTTTATAACAATATAAAATGGATTCTAAGTTAATTTAAGTTAATAAACATCCATGTCTGCCAGTGCTTTGCAAAAGTTCGAGGTTTCTTTAACGTTGTCAGGCAAAGGGCTGGATTTTTTTTTTTATTTTTTTTTGTGGCACCTTTAAAAAAAAATGACAAGCTTTAATTATTTTTGTCATTAATTTTGAGCGAAGGAAAACAGGAAGCCTGGAGGGGGTGACTGTTTACATCGGTTATACGTGATAATAGGAGCTTTTTTTGAGGGCGGATGCTTTAAAACATTAGCTGCAAATTCTAAACAGATAAAAGAACAACGTGTCATTTTTAAATGAACACTAAAATTGCAGCCATCGCCGGTTACTGTTGTCAGGCTGCACCACACCACCTTCTTTATTCTTTCTTTCATTTTTATCACATCCTTTTGTATTTTATTTTCTGTATACATCCAGTCTTTACTCTATTTACTTCAAATGCTGAAAAAACTCAAATGTGGTGATTTTTTTGGTAAAAAGTGATGCCTGTTTCTAACTTATTACATTCCCTCTATGATGTATCAGTTATTGTTCAGTAAAAATTTCATGGTGGTTCATGGTTAAGGTGTTGGACTACCAACCTGAAGATTGTGGGTTTGATTCCCAACTCCACCAAGCCACCACTGCTGGGCCCTTAACCCGGGCCCTTAACCCGATTGCTTAGTTGTATAAAAGAGTAAAATGTAAGTCGCTCTGCATAAGGACGTCTGCCAAATGCTGCAAACGTAAATGTAGAACGTACAGCCACATTTTTCATACTTTTTATTCCTAAATTTTTTATGAATTAGCATTTTCTTGGTCAGGGAGGTCGTGCTGTCAATCACACGCTGTAGAGGAGACTTTAACAATATGCTTCATGCTTCAGAGAGAGTGATGTCTGACTAACCGGAGTGAATATACAGCTGACACTTGCACATTTCTCTCAATGTTGCAAGACCTGCAGTTTTCCTCGTGTAAATGACTTCCATGCTGCAACCATGCCAGCGCATTGCTAGTTAAAAAGTAAACAGAAGGTACGGTAAGTGTGTTTTCTGTTATACATGCATGCTGAGGTTATGAATAAAATCTAGTGCGTGACCAGGTGAAAAGGGTGTATATAATAAAAGGAAACTGTTTTTATCTGAATCACATTAATGGGCTAGTTAATTGACAGCGAAACAGGAGACAGGATTCTGTTTTATATTTATGGCTGTCAGGGCCACTCCTAAGAATGAGATTGGGCCTCTTACCGAACCCATTCCACACCAAAGATACTTTTACATAACTGATAGTACTGTTACTACTAAAAAAATATGATCTCTTGGCACCCACAAACTGTGTGAGCCCTTAGAAATGACGCAAACAAATAAAAATGTATAGGACACTGGCACTTTGACTTACGAGTGTCCCAACGAATTTTTGGAGATATGAGTCGTCTCTTAAACATATTTTTGCTTTGAGTATTGAGCTAAAGTTCGGGTTACGAGGCAGCTTCAGACACCCAACCGCTAGTTAGCGTAGCGACTGCCACAGTGAACGCCGTAACATCCGCCCAGCATCCCGTGGGACATGCGAGTTAACAAGTGGAGTCGTCTGATCTCCAGGGTAAACGCTGTACATTATACTTAATAAAACCAGTTTATTCCAGTACATTCTATTGTATTGGGGGTTTTTTTTTATACAATATTCGTTATTTATAAGTTTATTTTTCTTATTTAAAAACATCTAACAAAAAAATTGCGGCGTTTTTTTGAGGACCCGAAATGAATTAATGGCAATTCAATTTATTTCAATGAGAAACACTGATTTAACATACAAGTAATTTGAGTTACGAGCTCCGTCACTGAACTAATTAAAGTAAGTAAGTCAAAACAACCCAAGTGTATTAAAAAGCAGGGGAGAAACTTGTTGTTTTTATCCTACTCGCTTCAACGCCCCGCTGTCCACGTGGGCAAGTGTTTTTCTAAACAAGCAAATTGAAAGATTTAATAAAATTCCACAAAAAGGCGGATCAGTAATTGGTAGGAGTGTGAAAATAAACAGGAAGAAAATGTGCTGCTTCAGTAAATTACTTACAGAAAAAAGCACCCCGTATCGAAGCGCATATTACAATTTAATTTAATTAAATCAATGTATTAATTTACATTTATGGCATTTAGTAGACACATTTTCAGTGCGATTTACATTTAGCAGATAATTGACAGATATTAGATTAAAACACACGGAATAAATCAACACATCTGGTTTTAAAACATGCCAGGTGGCAGCTCAGGGGTTAAGGTGTTGTGACTGATAAGAAGATTATGGGTTCACCTCCTAGCACCACCATAATGCTATTATTGGGCCCCAAGGCAGGGCTCCTACCTTTTAACTGATCATTAATAAATGTGATACGCTGGAGAAGAGCATCTGCCAAATGCAAGAAATGTAAAACACCGCGCAAACATTGCTCGTTTATATATATATATAAATACACAAATATATATATATATATATATATATATATATATAAATAGAGAATTCCTGTTACTGATACTCAGCTCAGAACCGGCTACGATATCAGGATTAACACTAGTTTGGCTATTGTTAGAAAACAACTAAGTAAGAAATAAATACTCAGAACTTCCAGAGATTAAACAAAGCAGCTTCTTCCAGGCGTTTTTCATGCTACAGTAAGTAAATGAGAGGCTGAATGAACAGAGACTAATGTGATGAAAAGACCCTGTGTTGGTGTAGAAGAGACAAGGAGGGCAGAGACAGATGCATGTGCCCCTTGCTTGTGGGTGGCACTGTGAATGCCAAGTGGAGGCTGGCTGGCTGCAGCAGTGGTGCTTGCAGAGGATCATACTGAATCAGCGGGCACTGTAAACACAATCAATCAACAGCCTGCCCTGCAAAACAACCACACACACCATGCACCCCTGACACACTGCATATTTAACACACCCACACACACACACACACACACGCACATACAACCCCTCTAATACATGCACACTCAGGCACACAAACTGAATCCAAAAAAGATGCGAGGGAAAGAATAACAAACGCAAAAGACAAACGCAGAGAGGAACAAAAAGCATGAAGAACAAGAGACCAGTGAGGTAAGACACTGCAAATGGAAACAAAGTAACGTATAATTGTTTGACACACAATGCTGGAGGGTGAGTAACGCACTAATTGGGGTGTACCGAGTTAAAAAAAAGAGCACTAATAAGATGGGGAACAGTGTGAGAACATAAAGCAGCCTTCCCAACCTGTCCCCAGAGCTCTGTTAGCGCTCCATTATTCCTCCCCCAGATCCCAGCACGGAATTGCTGCTTCAGGTGAGGTGGGAGCTAGGAGACAAAATGGAGACCATCTAAAGGTCCCTGAAGACTAGGCTGGAAAACACTGACCTAGAGATAAAGTCATTGGCGGTGAAGTAGGTTCTGTGTGGCGCTGCCTGGGGGCAGAAGTTACTAAGAGGGACTTTAGAAACTCACAAATCTTCCTCAGATAAACTCTCAACTCAAGATTTATCTTGGGGATGGACAAAACGAGAGAGAGACAGAGAGAGAGAGATAAAGAGAGGGAATAAAAGGACAACCACCCAATGTCACCTTAGCGCAGCTGCCACAGTCATCATGCTAATGCACCTGCAATGACCCAGTGACCCCGAGAGTTAATGAGGATAGAGGGGCCTGAACGAGGACACCAACTGCAGCTCTGGGATTTGTGAGAGGCATGGCAGAGACGACACACCACTCACTCTCTTACACACACACAAATATTTCCAAACTCACCTGGAAGTCTTTCTCCTCCAAAATCTCCTTCCTCCAGTGCACCAAGAAAGCAGCACACACGTACAGGTGGAAGTGGGAGAAACCCTCGGGCTCGGCCTGACAGCAACATATGAAACAGAGCAAAAGAATCATCAGAACACGATCTTTTAACAAGAGTGGATTAATGAGCAATACTCGAGCCCATGGAGAAATAACTGGGCCAAGGTTAGATAAACTGCGAAGACTTTCCGGACGTCTCCATTCACTCGTACGAAGCGAAACCAGCTAATAGGTACATCTATAAGGTTTATCATAAACCCTAGCATTTAGAAAATACTTTTGGAAATACACACCAGACTGTGGCTGTGTATTGGGGTAAGTGATACGTGGTAAGGTGTTGGAATGATACCAAAAAGACAGGGGCCAAATGCTGTAAATGTAAATTACCCCCCAGAGATTTTAAGTACATATTTCAATAATTTAACAGCACATTTGCATGTTTACTTTAAAAACATTGATTATTTATCCTCGTTAAAGTTTTAATCAATAGTATTTATTGTTATTACACATTTGAACATATACAATTTAAACACGTTTCATTTCTAAATGTATAGAAAACGTAGAAAATGTAGAAAACTAAATAATTGCATATCTCAAGGCTTTTAGTAATAAACTGTCTGATCCTCGTCAGTCTGAACGGTGAGAACCCCACTGCCAATGATAACATCCCTCATCTGCATATGTACATATTAGCCCAGCAGAAAGATGGAGCCCAAACTGCACACGACACACAACGCAGCACAGGTGATAACCAGCGCTGGAGGAATCGGAGCACTCTGTAAGCAGTGCACGGAATAAAGTTGTTTTAGTTTGCAAATGCAGGCAAACATGAGTCAGCATGTGCAAACAGACAGACATAAACGAGTGAGAGGAAAGAAGAGGAGAGTCGCCATTGTGGTCCAAAGAGAACCGATTCTACATAGGGGGTAAGCAGTGTGACTCCTAGAGGCAGCTGTGAGATTGTTTCACACAGCAAAGACCACACTCATTTTTTATGCCAGCCACAGACAAGACTTAATGAAAATCAATGGCTGCCCTGCTTTCTGCCAATAAACAAGCAAGATGGGTCTCCCCTTCAAGGGTAAATAAGAGCAACGGATATATTCCTGACTACGATCTTCGAAGCCGCACTAGACTTCGAGGCCAAGTGTCCTGTCGGGCACAATTAGCTCGAAGTCATCCTCCGTCATCTCCTTGTCAAAGTGACCACACGGGCGTGAAATACGCTTAATTAGACACTCCACAGACGAGCCGAGGCTTCAAGAGTGCCTGCGTAGGTCTAATAACAGTTTACACTGCTGATTTTAGACTTGACTTTTCACTCGTCGTCGGATTTTGCGGAATCGGCATCAAATGGCCAAAATCTGTGGCAAATCAGTGCTTCCCCATGTGAACGACAATCACAGCGTGAAATATGAGGAAGATGAAATATGAGGGAATCACCGAAAACCAGTGAAATATTTGGCATCCTAAATATCTGGATTCCAAATCCCGCTATGTGAAATGATATTTAAATGAGAAATACATCTGCGATGACCTACAGCCAATGAGCGAGCAAGATCCTGGGCATCAGGAAGTTTTGGGGAGAAGTTATAGACCAGAATGCATGGCTTCAAGTTCGATCTTTTTTGATTCTAACACTGTTCTTTCACTGCAAATCAGCACACAGGCCATTTGTATCGTAAACGTCATGCAGGCTACCATTGTAATAATATATCAAGTCTCACCCAGAAACTCGGATATTATGGGTGATATTGTGTTATTTTCTTCTTACTTCTCACGTGAGTTTGGTGGTGGAACATAGTTTGTGGACCAGACAGAATTGTCATGTTTAACCTCTTGTCACTGATCCGTCGTGCAATGTGAACAGAGCAGCAAGTAAATGTTACCCCAGATAGTCGTGCAGTGTAAAAACAACGGGATTCGACGACTCTGAAAATCGAACTCAGCATTATGTGCATCATCTAAAAACCGATGGATGAAATCGTTTGCAAACTCCACACAGCAGGTAGGAAATAAAATACTATTCTCCTTAATAGCCGGTATACGACAAGCAGCTACCAGCAGATGCTAAACATGCTTCAATTGGACGTGATTTCTTTGGCTTGAAGAGAGTTAAACTTAAATGTATCTCTTGAATGTAGGAAAGTGGTGGCTCATGGTTAAGATGTTGGACTACCAACCCGAAGATTGTGGGTTCGATTTCCAGCTCCACCAAGCCACCAGTGCTGGGCCCCTGAGCAATGCCCTTATCCCATAATGCTTTTTCATAACCACACCTATGTGTCAACTGACTTAAAATTACATTAAGTGTTTGTAGAATTTCAGAAAACTGAAATCGTTAAAATATCGGCTATAACGGAAGACATTATTGCACCATTATGAGAATTTGTGGAATATGAATGAAGAAGTGCTTCACTGGCTCTCCTAATTGGTCAATTTAATTATTTTTCTGCTTATCCTTTGGAAAGCAGTGCTGATTATAGAATCTTAATTAATGGGGACAGTGGAGGATAGCCACTGATACACTCAAGTAACCAGGAGAAGAGAAGTTCACACACATGCCCTTACTAACACACACTCTTTACCAAGCCACATGCAGAGGATTGTACTTTTATCGTCATATCACTCACAGCATGAATCGCTAATATGAAAAACAGCAAGAGGATCTTCTTCTTCTTGCGAGGACACATGCATGTCCATACACATAAGGTCTACAAGACATTGATGTATCATTCCATTTCTCTCACATGCCACAGTTCCTAGTTTAAAATTATGACTCCCAGACACACGACTACTTTTAGTGCCTATTTTTGAAAGACTTCAAGAATCTAAGGACTCATACCAGCTTCTGAGGTTTAACTCACAAATCGCTAGGTGACTTCAGGAGCCTATAGTCTGGTGGATTGACTATTAATATTTATTAAACAATTATAAAGACTACAGAGTATTAGAGGTGGGTATTTTCAGGTATTTTACGATCCGATCCAATTCTAGGAGTCAGGATCCGATTCCAAAAACGATTCTTAATCTAGACTTCTTTCATCTTTCATAGAGTGATCCATCTTTACATTTCAACCAGAATTGAAGTTTCTGTGCTCTTTGTTTATAGTTTCTGTATGAATATCATCTATCTTAAAAAAGGATAATTTTGTATAAATTTTTATAAATTTTTCTTTTCTGATTATTAAAGTCGTGTTCCGAATGAACTGAAACTCTGAATGAAACATGAAAACGTCAGATTATTAGAACGATTATGAAGAACACTTAAATAACGCTGTAAGGACACACTGCACCCTGACTCAAGCACCTGTAACAGTGTGTGAAATTCTGTGTTATCCACCATGGAGAACCGGCACAAATCCTTGGCAATAAAACCGCCACTGACCGAGTGATTCACTCAAGTTTGTTTCTTCACCTCTGAGTGGAATCGCATGATATGTTTCTCCTCCATGTTAGTCGTGTTTCCGAAATATTCAAATTAGGTACTATAAACTTTGCACACAGTCTGACTCTTATAAACGACACCTATGCTTACTTGCGTCTATTAGTGCTAATTATTTTTCTGTTTCTTGCTCACAATTTAGAATCGAACCATTCTGAACTGTGTTTGTTTTTTATTTTATTAAATTTGAGTGTTTAGGTGAACCTGCAACGAATGTTCGGTTACACTTATCACGCACAGAACCTCACCGTCGCCATCTTATTTGAATTTAGAATCGATTCTGGACTTTTAAAAATCGATTCAGGAATCGTTAGAGAAAGAATCGCAATTCATCAATGAATCTAAATTTTTTTCCAACCCCTACAGAGTAATATTTAGCCCCCGTCTATAAGTTTCTCAAAAGCTAAATCTGTTTGGATATAAACATGTTTAAACAGGACATTATTAATAATCACACGCTCTGCTGTCACCCAGACGAGCATGGGTTCCCCCTTGAGTCTGGTTACTTACAAGGTTTTTTTCCTAATATCATCTCAGGAAGGCTGTCTTGCTTATTGAATTAAACAGAATTTAATAGAATTCAATAAAATTTAATGGACTCAAATCAAATCAAACTGAATTGAACTAAAAGAAAAATTCAATACTGCAGAAAAAAGTACTGTACAATATACTATAAACTATGTACTTATCTGTGGAAGCAATGATCTACTTCCTAAACATGAGGACTGAAATACAGGCGAAAAAACAAGTTTAACTAGAAAATCTCACTCTAATTACAGTACAAATTTATCTACTCGAGTTTTGAGGATGCCTCGCAAAGGCATTGTTTACTCGTTTTAAATTAAACACATGGGCAGAAGAAAGCATCATCAAATTAACTAGTCTCAGTTCCAAGTCTTGTATTTTTGTATTGGCTCCTTCTTTGCCGTTATTTGTTCGATTGTTTAAATGAGTTTTCTTTTCTTTGAGGGGTTTTTGGCTGATTTAATTATCTAAAGTGTGAAACCAAAAGAAAGCGAACCAATCAAAAGTAGTCTGTTTGGTTCAGAATGTACCAAAGTCCCCATGGTAAACAAAGTTTTAGTTGGAAATGTAACTGCAAAACTGTTGGCCAAAAAAATAAATGCATAAATATGATGTTAAAAAAATAAGATTTTTCTGTTTGCATCCAAAGGCATTTGCTTTAATATTTTTTAGAACATGAAAGAGCCAAAGACTTTCCCTGCCTAAACACCTCTAGTTCTGGAGCCCATCATCTAGAAAACATCATTATCATCCACAGCAGAAAAATAAGACACATCATCCACACCATAATTACAAAAGCAATGCCGGAAGCACAGGTTGTACCTACATACATGGTATTAAAAGCCTAAGAAGACTAAAAGGATGAAAATCAACCACCACACAACCGACCTGTCTACCTAACCATCCATCAGTCCATGCTCTAAAAGACAGACGAAATGAAATGAAATGAAAGAAGGTGAGTCAGAGTGAGGACAGGGGACAGTGACAGTGAGTGAAGGGAGTTTTCTTTGAGTTATGTGCTAGATGATGATTGCCTATTGGTGTAACCTCGTGGCCTTAATCAGAGAGACTCCGAGAGGGTGGCTGTCCGAGGGTATCAAACAGTGACACACAGAGCCACAGTGCTTTATTACTTTATTAACTCCCTCTACCTAGGAGATATGAGACTTGTGCTGTCACAGAGAAGTGTCTTTGCTTTCGGCTAGCACGTGCTGGCTGCGATGTGTGTGTGCTTCGATATTTATACTGAACATTTGTGTGTATGATTGTGGTGTTGATTGATTATGCTAATGTCTTACTCTAACCAGTTCACCCCAGTCTGATCTTTTTGTAGTTCACTTACCTGAAACAATAACCACCACTTCTTTTTTAAGTAGTACTACTTTTTTGAGTTCTGAAGCTTTGACATCAAATCAGTCTTCTCTGAGGAGCTTTTGGGCAATTTCCTCTTTGCTTTCTGGCAAGCAGCATAGTATGGAGTTGAACAGGTCTATAGTTTGACCCGAATGGCAGGAATCAAGTCATGTGTTTTCCCGATATAATTCTTTGCTCTGTGCCCATGATCAAACCAAATTCTATGAACTGAGATACTGACACGATTCACTTTCATAACATGAAAATCTTTTCACCCCCTTGTTGGAGATGAGAGTGAACAGCTAATAAATAGACATTGTTCTGGGTAACGTTTATTTTTAGAGTATAAAGATGTGAACATTTACTGTTACTCAAGTGCATTCACTATATTTCACTATATTTGGTGGCGTTCCTCCGTTACTGACAAACAGTAATTAATTCATAGCATGGATGGCAGCTCATCAGCTGCAACCCAACCCTAGCAAAACGGAACTGCTCTTTATCCCAGCTGATTCGTCCCCATGCCACGATCACTGCTTGTAACCTTGAAGTAATTATTGACATCAGTTTTCCTCACATAATGTTAACTTGACATGACCCTGCCGTTTTAT
Source organism: Bagarius yarrelli (assembly GCA_005784505.1). Lineage (NCBI taxonomy): Eukaryota > Metazoa > Chordata > Actinopteri > Siluriformes > Sisoridae > Bagarius > Bagarius yarrelli. The sequence goes on along the minus strand of VCAZ01000001.1, from coordinate 2,033,687 downwards.
CCTCCACAACATCAGGAGGATTCGACCATTGTTGTCTTCTTAGGCCAATCAGTTGATTAAGGATTCTCTTTTAATTTCAAAATTAAATTACTCCAACTCACTCCTGATTGCAATTCATTCTTGGCAGATGATTCAGAATGCAGCTGCACAAGTTGTTTTTCAAAATTATTCCATACCACTCCACCGCTGCACTCCGTTCACTGGCTCCCAGTAGCGGCACACATCAAATTCAAAACATTGATGTTTGCCTACAAACCCAAAAACATAGCCCCACCCCGCCCACCTCCAAGCACTTGTCACTCTTCTCATCGCACTGTCCTTCCTCAGCTCCACAAGCTCAGACTGGTCCCACCATCCCCTAGGACATTATCAATGTCGTTCTGCCTCAAGACATTTTCCTGTAAGTAGAGTCACTGGCTGTCTTCAAGTGGCGACTAAAGACCCACCTCCTTTTTTATTTCCTACTACTCAAAATTATCTATGCTACTATTTTTACTATTTTTTTGGTTGTTAAACTTTGATTTGGAATCTAACTTATCAGTATTGAGTTGTGTTTTTTTTATCTTAAGTCTCAAAGCACTACTGCTGCTAAATGATATAAATGTAAATGTAACCGAGAAAGGTGTGGGGACTTGTTATGCAACCTACTGTTTCAAGTTTTGTAATGAGATGGTAAGGTCAGCAAGGTGAATTAAGGAGCTTACTGATCTATGAAACCAAACATTTACAGAAATGGAGCACTCACTTACAATGGTGGTACAATTGATTACTCTATGACATGATTGGATTAAACTCTTCTTGTATGACACTCACTATTTTTTTGGAGTTAGTAGTTTGCCTAGTGATTAAGGTGTTCGACTGCTAATCAGAAGGTCATGAATTCAATTCTAAGCACCAAAAAGCTTCCACTTCTAGGCCCTGGAGCAAGGCCCTTAAACATGCAACTGCCCAGTTGGGTAAAAACAGGAGAAATGTAAGGTCATTCTGGATCAGGGCACCTGTCAATAGCCCAAAATATAAATGTTCTCTTGTACGATGACATGAATTGCACTGAAGCAGTATTGGTACCGAAAGACAAACCCCATGCCTAAAACTGACCTGAATTATTAAAGATAAGTCTTAATTTGGTAGGTGCTAAGGATAATATCCTAACTCTGGAAGCCAATGTCAAGGTGAACACAGGCTATGTTGTTGACTGTTATTTTAATAATTCTGCAGTCTGCTACAGCATGAAGGAAACATGATGGGGAACATGGGGCTACTGTGATAAGAAGTGCCTGAGGTTTTTACAAAGAAACAAGGGATGAAATATTGATGTTCCAAGGCCTGTGTCGCTGACCCGAGTCCTTGCCGTTAGGTATTTGCTTTTCTATGTCAAAAACAGAGGCCAGTCATTTAAAAGAGTTCAGCAGAACAGGATAAAGGATTGAAGGTTAGTGGTCCAGAATCTCAGCAGGGCATCTAAGCTTGGCAATGAGATTTTCACAGACAAAAGAGGAGGGTAAAGGAAGACTTACTCAGTGGCATACAAAGAATGTGTGTCTACTCCCAAATATACAAGGGTGTATGATATTGCCAAGGCTTCATTTCATATCAGACTTCATTTGTATTCAAAGTGAAAGCCTACAGAAACATAACACTGATGGAAAGGGCTGCCGGAGCAGGCAGAACCTAAAGTTTATGTCCTCGGGGAAGCATAGTGCAGACGAGCCTGTTGTGCCGATGTTCACCTCCTACCATACCTCGACAAGCTATCTAAGTAGCTTGAAGCGGAACAGCAGGAAGTACACGGCCATCCTAAAGCCAACACAAGTGACTGTTTCTGCTGAAGCTGGTCACCTATGGAAGGGCTATGAACTCCCCAGACTACTTATGGCTCTTTTCAGACACCAGGGCCGAAGTTCAGCAGTTTCACTACTCACTATTGCCAGCCTGAGGAGCCAGGGGCGACACACTTCCTAACATGGATATCAAGCCACTTTCATTTATCAGAGAATTTGACCTGTAACAGCAACTGATTTGGACAGTCTTCAGGCAGAAGAGTCTGAGCGAACAGCGCACTAGAATTTCTTGAGGAAAAAAAAAGCAAAACAGAACTCTTGTTTGACGTTGTAAGGATATCAGACCATGAGATGATCTGAAAGTTCTTACAGCTGTCTTACAGTCAACAGGCTATAATGCTTCAGCTGAAGCTTCGATATATACACTGCTCAGACATGCACTGGTGTATGAACAGGTAAAAATATATTTACAAAAATCTGTCCCACACACACACACACACTTACTTGCCTCTATTCCTGTACTGTAGCAAGTGTTTCAAGTTCTGCATTAACCTTGCTCACCACACAGCAAGACACAGCAGCTCAATAATTAAAGGCCAGACTATTGATGTGTGTGAAGGACAGGAAGATACTCTAAATAAACACACACACAAATCACACACACAAAGTTACAGAAAAATCCTTGATGCTTAGACAAACTTCTAAAAGTAACGCAACAAACACGCCTTAAAGAAAGGTGGCAGGCAGACAAACATATAAAAGGACAGACAGGCAACCACTGACGGATACACTGTGACACACATTAAAGGACAATAAGACAAACAGACAGTCAGAAACAGAAAGAGACAGGGAGAGAGAGAGAGAGAGAGAGAGAGAGAGAGAGAGAGAGAATGGATCCCTGTATTATGAGATAAATTCACACTCTGATTAACTGGTGGACAGGAGAGAGCCAAAATCGCCCAATGAGTGAGAATTAATCTGGCACATCATTGAAATGACACACACACACACACATTGCTCAGCATTACTTGTTCAATACAAATAAAACAGGTTTTGCTACACAAAAAAGTAGGAATATTTAAAGGCTTTTAAAGGAGTCTGGACACGAGGGGAATCCGATTCTGATTCTGGGAGTCAGGTCCCGATTCCAAAATCCATTCTTAATTTTGACTTTTTTTCTAATTCTTTTGCTGTGTAAATTCATGTTTCCATCTTTACATTTTAACCAGAATTGGAGTTTCTATGCTTTTTGTTTATAGTTGGAATTTTAGTTTGACATCATCCATCTTAAAAAAGATGATGTGGTTTTTATGAATGTTCTTTGATTAATAAAGTTCAGTGTTCCGGATGAACTGAAGCTCTGAATGAAACCTGTAACAGTGTGTGAAACCCTGTGTTATCCACCACCGAGAACCGGCACAAATCCTTGGCAATAAAACCGCCACTGACCGAGTGATTCCGTCAAGTTTGTTTCTTCACCTCTGAGTGGAATCGCATGATATGTTTCTCCTCCATGTTAGTCGTGTTTCCGAAATATTCAAATTAGGTACTATAAACTTTGCGACACCTATAAACGACACCTATGCTTACTTGCGTCTATTAGTGCTAATTATTTTTCTGTTTCTTGCTCACAATTTAGAATTGATTCTGAACTTTTGAGAATCGATTCGGAATCGTTAGAGAAAGAATCGGGATGCATCGATGAATCTTTTTTTTCCTCAGCACTACCGGACAGATGTGTGTTCAGAGGGTGAGATTAATATTCCTGTGAACGACACCAAGCATTATAAAAAAAAAAATGAAAGGGCGAACCATCCGCTTTCTTGTATACACACACACAAACTAAAGTACACAACGGTAGCACAAATGACACTGCAAACAGCAGATGGCTGTGCTGCACTGACCGCTCATGGCACAGGCACAGAGGGACTATTACTGTTTTCAGGTTAAGGAACACGAAGACATACTGCAGCACTAATGAGGCATTAGTGAGGAGGACATGTTAGCTGCAACACAACGCCGTTGCTCTTCTGCCATACAGCCATGAAACAGCAGGTACACAAACAACGCTTCTGACACTTGTAGGAATATCAGTGCGTGTTCTTAGGGTAGGAGCGGGACTAAAGCTGCGTATGTTGCTTGTTAGGAAAAAAATAGAAGCCAAAAGATTTTGCTTAAAACAGGACTCGCGTGTTGCAAAGATGATGAAATTAAATAAATAAATCAACCTCACAAACATACTGACATGAATGGAAAATGTAGAAAGTGAAGCAAAACATACAAGACGGACATAAACAATTATACCAAGAAACAGTGGATGAGCACAAACACATAAGACAACAGACTGAAACACAGGGGATATTCATAGTCAACTAACAAGAGGAAACAATCTACTAGACAGGAAATACTTAAAGACAATGAGGAAATTAACCAGTAAGAAGACAGGGGTAACAGATGACAAGACAAACAGGCTTGGTCCGGAATCACTACTAGAATAGAATAGAATAGAATAGAATAGAATAGAATAGAATAGAATAGAATAGAATAGAATAGAATAGAATAGAATAGAATAAATAGAATAAATAGAAGAGAAGACAAAATCAAATAAAATAGAATAGAATAAAATAGAAATAATTGGAATAGAATAGAATAAATAGAACAGATTACAATAAAGTAAAATAGAATAAAATAAAATAGAACTTTGTCATCATTGTTAGGAACAACAAAAATGCAGTTTAGCAGCTGTTCAGATTGAGCAGCTAACAAACAGTTTTTACAGGACAAACAGACATTATAACACACAGCAACATTCAAGACAAAGGCACATTATTACACATATAAATATAAGACTGTAATTACACTGAGGTAGTGCAGTGAGGTAGTGTAAAATGCGATAGTGCAGTATGGTTATATAATGCGGATGGATTATTGCCACGGAATTGTTATTATATATTTAAGCATCTGAATCTGACTGCCTGAGGAAAGAAACTATTTTTCAGTCTTTTTTTTATTTTATTTTTTGTGTATATATCTATATATATATATATATATAGATATAGATAGATAGATATATGGATATGGATGGATGGATGGATGGATGGATGGATAGATATGCACTGGTATATATTAAAGCTACTTTAATGCATAGCTATATATATATATATATATATAATGTAATATATATATTAAAAAATATAATGGGTCTTATGGTTGACCCCTGGTGGCATGGTGGAGTAACATTCCACATTCCCCCTGACAAATACGACGACACAGAAATAATCGATTGGCTTTTGGAAATCTACTCAGCTGCACTATTTTTCTTTTTCTTCATAGGATATTAATTCATCATTTTCTTATGTGGTGTCTTCAATTCTCTCTAGCTTTCTTCCTCATGTCGTCCCAGGAAGCTTCTTCCTGCCAAAGTGTTTGCCTGGATTTCTAGGTTATTATTTAAAAAAACCAAATTAATCTAAACTGATGGGGAATGTCAGTCTCACAACTCCCAAAGCTGTATAATCAAGGCAGTGGTGGCTTGGTGAAGATGGGAATCACACCCACAATCTTAGGGTTGGTAATCCAACACTTCAATTATATACCACCACTTTCCCAAGTACATTTCTGCTATTGTTCAGTCGAACTACCTGACCTCTAAACACTGTAGCTTATTGGCTAAAATACTAGCTAGAGCCAAGAACTAGATAGCTTATTCACCCTTGCTGGGCAACAGTCATTCAAATTCTGAAATAATCAGTCTTGACAAACCACATAACTCCTCTCTTAGACTTACAATGTCAAAACAATGCCTGAGAGGAAGGTTTAAATCTGCAGTCTGTACTGGGCAGAAGACCAGGAGCATCATTTTAATATGAGCTGGCTTAATAGCTTGGGAAGGTGTTTTAATTGGTTCAATTAGGTCGGTAATTAACTACTCTGATGAAGAAGGCTCGGGAGAAGTGTAGCATAATGCCCATAATTAGGGAGCACTTGCATTTTGGAGGTTCTTACATGGGTAATGTGGAGTAATTAGGTGGCCTTGACCAATCAGCAGTCAGGCACAATCACCATGATGTGCGAGTGTCTAAAGGGACCGCAAACAGGTCCAAGCCAGCTGCGAGGTTTAGGTGGGAAACAGATTGGTATGCACATTTGAGCAATCAAAACCAAATAAAAATGCTATTGCATCGGGAACGTGAGGCCAGGATGGGACAGGGATCCTGCTGTTGGCCAATGCCGTCTACAACGATTCTTTGAATTAATAGTAAAGTTTGATAAATAAAAAAAATAGTTGTAAAAATGTAAAATTAAATCTGTAGACCGGAACTGTTGGGCCCCTGAGCAGGACCCTTAACCCTTAACTGCGCAGTTGGATTAAAAAAAAAAATTCTGAATGTAGTTTGGTGTGGATAATGTCATCTAGAAAAAAAATGTAAACGTAAAATTCGTTCATACATTAAACGACTGTAAAAGACTCTAAATAAGGAACAAGCGACTAAACTTTTGTCTTATATAGTCTACCATCAACTGAATTCAGCAAGTAACAGGATGCAAAGGAACACCGATTTCTGTCACAGCCTGGCTACAGCACGGTGCTGCACTAATAGGGCCTTGGAGAGCAGAAAACGCGACTTGTGAGAAGAACAGAGAGAAAGTGCAGAAACACAGAGTAGAACAGCATGACATCAATAAGCAGTGCAGATGTAGACATGCACAATGTATTCCAGCTGCCGGAAAATCAAACTTGGCTTGGAGAGACAGACGGACGAAACGTCTGTAACTTTCAGAGGGACAAGCAAATATTTACGCATGAAAACTGGACTAAATCAACTTATCAAGACGGAGTACAAGACAGATTGTGGACAACCAGGCAGACAGCAGTCATTCAATACGTTACTTGGTTATGCTTTAAATGTGGCATGAGCGAATTACCTTCTACTGCTGCTGTCTGGTATGGAAATTACAACAAGCTCCGGAAGTGTTAAGCTACGCAGCTCTTGATTGTTTCTGAATTCCGTCATTTATTCGAATTGCGACAGTAAGAAAATTTTCCCACCAGTTAATTGACACTAGTGACGACACTATTAATACCGGCTTCACCGTGGGGGGCATTTGACTCCTGCTGCCGGTCTGTGATGTGAATGTCACTCGGCACATTGTGTCAAAATGACGGTGCCACAGTGGGCAAGTGATATAACCGGTGTTGCAGCTTAAAAGGGGTAACACAGTCAAGACCGACTAACAGTTATCTTAAAATCCACTTAAAGAAAAAATGCCAAATTAAAGAGAAAACAATCAACTGTAGATTTTACCTACAGGCACAAACTGTAGTGGGTCAATAAAACGACACACATTAGAGAATAAATGTTTGCTTTCGGAACGACTTGCAAAACTGTCTCTAAATTAAATTATGTGAGACTTCATGAATATGGAGTTTATTGACTGCAAGATTTGCCCCACTGGACAAAAATTACAAAAATGGTCAAATGTTAAATGCTTTTTTGTTAAGTAGTGCTCAGAAAGGGTAAATAAGGCAGTTTACCGCGTTATAAAGAACTGGGGGAGAGAATATTTTGCATGCCACTGGAAAACCTTTGGATATTCATATTTACAGCATTTAGCAGTTGGGGTTGTGTTTTTCTCACTTCTCACTTGATTAGCTAAAATCACTTGATGGTGCTAAAGGCACTTTACTCTGGACGACACTACACAGAGTGCAGATCGAGAGCCATGGGTGTGTTTTTTCTTCGTATCGCACTTAAACTGGTTTACATTTCAGTCTTCATCACAAAGACGTACAAATTGAAACGGGGATCGTAAAACTTTAACGCTGCTCATAACACACTTGGGGCTGTTTGACTTTATACTGTACAGTTATGGAAATAGAATACTAATGAATCTAAATCTGGTTCTGCTCAGGGTTTCTTACTTTCTGTAACTATAAACAACTTCAAACTTTAAACATTGCTGATATTTCAGCTGCCTAAAGTGCTTCAAATGTAATTCTGGTTGGATGTAGACGTGGTGGGTGGGATTTTACCAAGTAGGTTGTGATCCTGGATAAATATCCTTTGTTTATCCTGAATCTACATTTCAATCAACCAATCATAACCAGCTGATGTCATCAGTATGTGCCAACTAAAAAACTGAAAAACTTTAGCTGAGTAAATTCTGAATTGTCTGAGACTGAAAATTAATTGATTCTGGAACTATTTACTGATAATGACGATAACTGGATTAACATTAAATCCCAACATGAAATTATACAAACTGTATTAAAATAATTGATGATAATCAGGAACAACATTGGTGAATTTAGACTGATTCAAAATAAACAGTAAGGAATTTAGACAGTGAATCGTAAACACTCGCTAACACACAACTAAATGTAAAATGTGTTGAAACGGTGAACCTGTAGAACCGCAACAGAGCAACGTTCTATGAATTTACTTTTTTTTTTTTTTTTCAGACACATTTTCCTTGTAAACGTACCTGCATGTGTTCCATAGCTCTTTTGAGTATTTCAAGTTTGTTTTAATTTAATAAATACATTTCTAATATTACATTTTGATTTACAGGAAGGAAAGATTTAAAAAATGGATTGAGGCGGGTCTGATCAACACACACTGATGACATCAGATGGTTATAATCGGTTGATTTAAATGTTAATTCAGGATTAACAAAGGGTGTTAATTGGGGATCACATCCTACTTGGAAAAAATCACGTCCACCATTTAGACATGTCCATACAGGACATTAAAAATAATTACACATTCCACTTTTACCCAGATGAGGATGAGTTCCCCTCTTGAGTCTAGGTCCTCATAAAGGTTCCTCCTAACATCATCTCAGGAAGCGCTAAAGACAAATAAAAATAAATTGATTCCTTCCTCGTTACTGAAGGGAGTTTTTTTCTCACTGCCTCGTTAAAGATCAACTCAAATCACAGACGCAGATGTGCCCCAGACTATCCTGTGACAGGTCCTGACTTGACTTTGAGGAAGTGCTGTACTTTAGCCTAAACAATTCAGTATTTGCCAGACTTTAAGTGCTGACACAATGGCCAGCAGATCCTTTCCTCGTCGTTTTGTATAGTCAGACCTTTATCTCTGAATCGATATGAGAAATGCAATGCAGGGAGCTGAGAATTGTACACAATTATATCCATTGGACAATCCAGACCTTGCATAATTCAAGTGAGTTGTCTGAAAAGAGTAGACTAAGCATCTAAATCAGGTTTATGTGTATAATCAATCATTTCTTTGCGCTTTCTTGCTTCTTTTTTTCTCCTACTTGAAAAAAGGCAAGGAATCAATAACACGCATTAAGTAATATCCTTCCATTATTGACTTCTGCTTGGTCTTAGCAAAAGAGCTTTTGTACGCCCATAGGTCGGATGTGTGTGTGTGTGTGTGTGTGTGTGTGTGGTGTTTCTGATTTCCCAGATTGAGATCTTCCGTATATGTCTGTGACATTTTAACTGTAAGCCACCAGAGCTGTGAAAAGTCTGGCCTGCTATGAGCCACTGTGGTTGAAACAGTAATGGACCCTTAAACCCGTTGGTGGCTTATGTTTAGATCTGCCTAATAACCATGGAATAGAAAACAACAGGTCATGCTGTTAGATAATAATCCATGCCGGGTGAGGATACAGATACAACCACCCCAAAATATATTACTAAAGACATTTTTTTAGAGTACTAAATTATTATTGCATTCATTATAAAGATGATCTAAAGGGGTTCCCCAAACCCAGGGCTGTATATGGGTACCCCCAGATATGGACCAGCCCTCAGAGCAACAGCAGAGACATCGTTTCAAATCTCATTTTAATTGCATGTTTTACTTATAATAATTTCGGTATTTGATAATTAAGTTTGGCTTTCAAACTAAAATTTTCTTAGATGTTAAGTCGCATAATTGTTTATTAGCTTTATCCACCAACCAAACGGTACATTCGACATAATGTTCCCTGGTGATGGAGTAGGTGCTACAGCAAGCCAGCAAGAAAACCCAAATCAGACAATGGAAATGAAAATTAAATGGAAAAGGAAAAGTTAATTTAAAATGCAGGAAATTTAACCAAATGTGTTTATTTATTTATTTTTTTGGTTCAATACCAAGAAAAGGTTTCATATCTCATCTGTCAACTTTGCTCTTTTAATGGTCTGTACGCTAATAACCAACTAATCTAGCATAAGGGGGCAAAATAAATGCATTTAAAATCACAATGCTTTCAGGAGTAACCCTGGACCAGTGTTATTATCTGTTACAGACAGATCTGTCCCCCAATTAAAGAGAGGAAAAATGGTCCTCACAGAAAAAAAGATTTGGGAGGAATGTGCAATGTGGTTAAAATTATAGTTATTTTTTATTCATTAGTCTTTCGGATTTGATTTTAAGAAAAGAACTAAGCGAACGATGAGACAGCAGACTGGTAGGGTCACAGACCACCAGCAAAAAGAAACTGCATTTAAAAGAAAAGTCCGATATTCCTACCTGTTACTGTAATTACCTAATATAAAGTGTAATTATTGCATTTAGATTACATACTATGAACTGAGAACAGTCTTTGTTACTGGCACCCCCGTGCCTTTACCCTGGTCCCAAAGAGGTTGGGGACGGCTGATCTAGAACATACATCGAGTCCGTCCGAATGGGTCGTTGTCAAATAAACAGCGACGTATTAGAGAAAGAGCGTTTCTATATTCACAGTATATACCGTCAGACCCATGCAGTTACAGAAAATAAATCCACACCTTCTGACCATGAACTAAGAATTACCCAGTGCTGTGAAATACCCAGCAAATAATTCACCAATTAACAATTAATGTGTATAATGAGGTAATTACATTCACTAAAGCATGTCTGGCGTGCATTGCTGTGCGTCTTATTAGTGCCATCTGGGCTTAGCGGAGTGTAAGATAGGACTGCAGAGAAGTGTTAGAACTTCAGCTCTTAGGATGAAGAACAGGTTTGGCTGCGGTGTTTTGCAAGCATTATTTTCTAACCCTGGACTCATAATACACCATTTGTTCTTGTTCAGTGCTATAAATAAACATCACTTTTCTTCACTTTGTTTTTACAATACGGTGTTAATGGATAGCACATTTACATTTATACATTCATGCTGCAAACGCGTTTATCCAAAGCAGCTTACGGATGCGGAAATTATATAGCAAAGCAATCAATCAGCAGAGGACAAAGCAAGTAGTGCTACCACACTATAGTGCTAAATTAGCAAAGTGCACAGATTCAAGCTGTAATAGTGGGGTTTTTTTTCGGACGTGCTGTTAAATTTAGGAAAGACGTGGGTCGTCAGCCATTTTTATTAAAATAGGAATAAGTTCTGCTCGTTAAATTAAACTGGAAAGAAAGTTCTAGAAAGTGGCCCCATGCCGCACTGAAGAAACTTTCACAGCAACGAAATATATATAAAGACATCTGGACATCGAGGTTATGAGATTCCGGAGTTTTGGTGTTGGAATTTTGTCCGATTGTCTCCTGATGAAGGTTTCCAGCTGATAAAGAGCTGTCTGTTGTCTTTTACATATTTTTTATTTAATAAAGTTAAAATGTTCTCTATTGGTGAAAGATCTGGACAGCAGCTGGACTCTTCTACGAGACAGCCATGCTGGACAATGCAGAACCACATACTGCAGCTATTATAAGGTCGTTTCTGAAGTAGACGTCGTCCTGATGGGAGCATATGTTGCTCTAATACCTTTCAGCGTTCATAGTGTCTTCCAAAGCATGCAGTCTGTCCAAACCGTGTGCACTTATACACCCTGTACCATCAGAGATGCTGGCTTTAGAACTGAACACTGATAACACGCTGGAAGGTCTCCCACCTCTTTAGTCCGGAGGACACGGCATTCGTGATTTCCTACAAGAATGTCAAATTTGGACTCGTCTGACCATAAAACACTCAATTTAGAACATTCGTTATGTTATTTAGGTTTTATTGGGAATAAAATATTGGCTCATGTGATTTAAAAGTAATTTAATTTTCATTTTATTTAACTTTCCCGGAATTCAGGTTGTATAAAAGGGGTTTTAATCGATTGTAATCAAGTTCCAGGTTAAATACATGCCCATGACTGTAGAAGTGCCTAATAATAACTAACGAGAAGAAGAAAACCTGAAGCTCCACCGTGGTACATCTTCTTGGGCAAAGTGTTAGCATTGCTGAACCGTAAATTACTCTGAACAATTACACCAGATGTGTGTTTATTCTTGGCTAACACTATAAAATAGAATATTTATGCTATATTATGCAGCTCAGGCCCGTAATCTCAGCAGCACACGACTATATTTCATCCCATGGTTCCGTCTGGAGATTTATTAAATCATCTGTCTGCATCTGTCCATCTGAAGACACAATGTATTTGTATTTGGGTAATATTTTTTTAGAATTTTCCCCAAATGCTTTCTGTGAGTGTGTGTTTGTGTGTGTGTGTGTGTGTGTGTGTGTGTGTAAGCATGAACCAACCATACAGGAATGTTTGCAGTAAACAAAAAGTAACTCCAACGCACTTTTTATGAATTATATACAAACATGCTGTTTATATAAATTTCTCTGTTTAACACATTAATATTTACTATTTTGCACAGAATCTTAAACATCCTTTTAGTCTCTACCAGACCAGAGGCTCTGAGCTGCAGACGGACCACACTAAAGGAAGACAGCAGAGGTGCATTATGGGCCGTTCAGACACTAGAAACAGCGTTAAAGACTGTCCTTTAATATCAGTGTGTTATAAAATGGGTGTGAAAATCTTTACACTGCTTCTGTCGTTAACTAATAAACAGAACCTGCTTCATTTCTTAGCTTTTAAGGAGAACAGAAATGTCCTCGTCTGCACGTTACTCAGAGAGGTGAGTCAGCAGAAGGGTGTGTGGTGGTGTGCTGCGATTCGTGCACAAATGACAGGAATTAAAGGCAGAGATTAACATAAAACAAGATAAAACACACAAAGAGGCTATTCAACTCGTTTAAGAACGGCACTAATGAAGGAATGAAGCTGATCCTTCAGCTGATCTATCCCTCACAGATCTATCCCACATCCCTCTATCGCTCACAGAGAAAGGAAGACCGATTCCAGTGTCTTCTCTGCGCTGATAAAACACGAGACTTACTAAAAACCGTGTTTAAAATTCTAAAACCAGTTTTTTTTCCTCTGATCATATACAGCGGTGCGGTGACTTACGAGTGTCTCAACTAAGACGTTTTTCCAGATACGAGTCGTCTCTCGGCCGAGTTGCGAGCCAGAATTCCAGTTAGGAATCAGCTTCAGACACCCAACCGCTGCAACAGCTGGTGCAACGGATCACAAAACTCACGGTTCGGATCACATCACGGTTTTTGGATCACGGATCGGATCATTTTTCAAATAACTTGATATTGTACCTCTTTAACTTCCACTGCTATCATTACTGTCAGTACCTGCGTTTGATTTATGTGTGTGTGAGACTCTCAGAGAAGGGGCGTGTCTGTAGCACCAGACTTCTCCCACTCTGGTGTGATGTAGCGAGCGAGCAGTTACAGTTATGTAGCCTTTAACAGAGCTTATAGAAAGCAAACTTCCGAACAGTCTAATGTTTTTTTTTTTTTTCCTCTTTTGCCAGTCCTGGATGTGTGTTTTGGGGTCATTATCCTGTTGGAAAGACCTGCAACCTGTGACTGAGACCGAGCTTTTTAACAACAGGCAGCACAGGCCATTGTGGGGTTTTCTTTTATTAACGGGGGGGGGGGGGGGGGGGGGGGGGGGGGGGGGGGGGGGGGGGGGGGGTGGGGGGGGGGGGGGGAGGGGGGGGGGGGGGGGGGGGGGGGGGGGGGGGGGGGTGGGGGGGGGGGGGGACCAACAATTTTGTTCATGTGTGTATCTGAGCACAACCGAGAGAAAGCACAGGCACAGTAACACTCATCCGCAAAATGGCAGCGTGAGGTCACCTTCAGCTGAATCTCCACTGCTTTCTGTTAGGCGGTCTACTGTATTGTGATAGCTGACGTGGGGACGTTTTATGCAGTTATGTAGCTTTCTGTAGCCCCTGATGTCGTCCCGTTTGTGGCGACTGTAATGATGCATTAGATAAATCTGCGGCAATTTAGATTTTTTTTATCTGGTCGTAAAGTTCTGGCACAATCCTGCAGCGATATAAACTTCCGGATAGATGTGCTTATCGCTTTAGCCTGTGAAGCCAAAAACGCTCCCATCCATGCGACTTGAACATCGCAGGAGGCTTTTCAACTTTTTTTGCTTCTCGGCCAGCCATCGAAAGAATTATCTTTTAGTCTGCAATCTTTGTATTGTTTTTAAACAATATTCGTTATTTATACATTTATTTTTCTTATTAAAAAACATGTAACAAAAAAACGGGTGTTGGAACGAATCAATGGCATTTCAATTAATTACAATGGGAAAAAATTGATTTGACATACGAGTAATTTGAGTTACGAGCGTCGTCACGGACCCAATTAAACTCATAAGTCAATGCACCCCTGTATACCTGATTTATCTTTTGTGCCACCGTATGCTTTTATTAGGGCATTTGAAGGGGCAGGTTGTGCAAGATGTGGGTTTAAGCCCCACCACCACCGCCAGCCAGTCACTGTTGGGTCCTTGAGCAAGACCCTTAACCCTTCCTGCTCCAGGGGCGCTGTATCATAGCTGACCCTGCGCTCGGACCCCCAACTTACTAAGATGGGATATGCGAAGAAACGAAATTCACTCTGCTGTAAAAAAAAGTATACACGTGACAAAATAAAGGAATTTTACATTTTTTTTTAACTGCAGCCAACCGCTGCGTCCTGTAGTGAAATAACATTCCAATCTGGAGGCCAAAGCACTATTTACCCCTCTTTGCATGTGTGAGATCAGACACCCACTGTCGCTGTCGCAAGCATCGCTGTGAGTGACAGAGCAAAGAAAATGTACTCACTTCCACCAGGAAGTAAAAAAACAAGGCCGATATTACCCTCTTGGATTTTAACCCATCTGCTCTGAGCAATAGGGTGAACGTTTCCCCCGTCACGCCATCTGACAGCACTATTAATAAAGCTTATTTATTTTTACGAAGATGAAATCCGACATATTCTATTAATATATTGCATCCGGTATTTTAGCCTTTAGTCCATTAACCTCTCTGTCCTCAGGCTAGTTCTTTTAAAATAATTTATTCTGTACAATAATAAAAAATGCATAAGCAATCGCTTAATAAAAATGTTCCTGGCTGGAGCTTGTAGAGGCTTTTGCCTGATATGGTAATTATTGCCTGGTATAGCCGACTGCCTAACATCTGCCCCGAGGACAGCTGTGCTACGTTTAGAGCAACTACAAGATACGCCAAGTAGATTCAAGTAAAAACTGTGCCATGACATGCGGTACCGGATTTTTGAGTTGCTGATTAATATTCCAATAAAGGAACAAACTGTGCCACCTAAAATAATTTTAGAACTACATGGACAAAACAGGGCACCAGAACTGTATATTCCTAAGTGTATTACGGTTAATAGGATTTACATCAGGGCTTATAGAATAGTCCACTTCCGAACACTCTAATGTTTTTCTCCACTTCCTGGTCCTGGATGTGTGTTTTGGGTCATTATGCCGTTAGCAGACCTGCGACCTGTGACTGAGACCGAGCTTTTTGACAATAGGCAGCACAGACCATTGGGTTTTTTCTTTCATTAAACAGGGGGGGTTGGGGGACGGGACCAACAATTTTGTCCATGTGTGTATTCGTGCACAACCAAGAGAAAGCACAGGCACAGTAACACTCATCCGCAAAGTGGCAGTGTGAGGTCACCTTCAGCTGAATCTCCACCGCTTTTCCTTCTGTTAGCTTAAAGTGGGGATGTATTATAAAAAATTATAATATAACATTATATATATAATATAAAATTATATTATAAAAAGTCATTTATGATTCGGCCTAGATGCAAAATGTATCCAATTTATTTTTATAATAAAAAAAAGGATGATTTTGCTGTGTGATTGTCTAATAAGTAAGTAATATTTCTTCTTCCACGGTTGAAGCAGTATAATTACCCTGCATGTGCAGCGGATAGTTAAATCATCCATCAACACGAACATCATTGTCCCTTTTAACTGCCGAAAAATAAAGTAAAACCTGAGTGTAGATCCAGTGCCAGGATCACTGGTTAAACCTTAAACACAAACTGGAAAGCAATAAAATTAGTTTTATTGTGATTCTAATTGTGTATATTCTGTTTATATATACATAAATTCCTGTTTGTATATATGAAATTTTATGTTATATTTATTGAGTATTTCTTATTCTTTTTTTGTTTTTTTTGTTTTTGGTGACATGTGTTGTTTCCGTTTTTACTATTAAATTGGCACGTTGACTAACGAGTGTCCCAACTAACGAGTTTTTTGAGATACGAGTCATCTCTCGGCCGCTTTATTATAGCTTTGAGTTGCGAGCTGAAATTTGGGTTATGAGGCAGCTTCAGTCACCCAACCGCTAGTTGGCTTAGCAAACTGCCAGAGTAAACGCCGTATAATCAGGCCAGCATCCCAGACATGCGCGTTAGCAAGTGGAGTCGTCTGATCTCCAAGGTAAACGCTGTACATTATACTTAATAAAACCGGTTTATTCCAGTACATCCTATTCTAGTGTTTTTATACAATATTCAGTATTTATATGTTTATTTTTCTTATTTAAAAACATGTAATCAAAAAAATTGCAGTGTTTTTTGGGGAACCGGAACGAATTAATGGCAATTCAATTTATTTCAATGGGAAAAAGTAATTTTGACATACGAGTAATTTGGGTTACGAGCTCCGTCACAGAACCAATTAAACTCATAAGTCAAGGCGCCACCGCTGTACTTGGGTTTTTGGAATCAGTTGATATTATGTATATTCAGTGTCTAGGTTTGTTTGTACCACATAATATTGAAATTATGTCATAAATGTTGAAATTACTGCAATAAAATTTTTTTTATTTAAAATAAAACCCATCTTTTTCCGACTGATCTAATGTTTATAGTGAGCCGCTGTGTCTGAACTGAGTCATGTGTTATAACTACAATCCGGAATCACCTGAACCATCAGTGACGCTACACAGACCATGGCAACTATTACAGTCTCACAGTGACATGCTCCATCAACCATTAGTATGGAGTTACCTGGTAGGTGTCCCACAGACGGATGGTGCAGCGTAGAGGAAGCTCTCTCATCAGCAGGTTATTCATCCAGCGGAAGGCGAACTGCAGATATTCCACCTCGTAATTCTGCATGTGCCGATGAACTGTTTCTACACGGAACAAACAAGCACACGGTGGTATCGTAAGATAAGAGTATCGCAATACTGATGACGCTTCTTTTATCGGAGTATTAATCCACATCAATCAACAAGCTCTGCGTTAATAAGATAGTTTTTAATTAATAAATAATAAAATAACATCATTTTGGCAAAGGAGAAAAAAAAAAACAATTTCCCACTTTGCCAGGTTTTTTATTCCTTATTAGACAAATCGAATACTAATAACAATGAATTAACACACATAAAGCGAATGATTCTATTAAACACCCCCCTCCACTAATATACCTAAAATCAAGCACAGGAAATAAAAGCTAATTAAATTACAACTTTACAAGTCCATGAAATAAATAATAAATCAACAATATTACACATTTTGTTAGTTTTACAAGTGGATGTTTTTTCTGATATATTGATAAATATAAATGTATACCGATAAAGAACTTGTTTATGTTGATATTGTTAATGTTAACCCGCAGTGTGTGTTTTAAGCGAATTCCTGTTGTTGTCACTGTGAGGAGCTGTGAGGAGCAAGAACGTCGGAAAAAATAAGAACGTCCTTAGCTTTGTATTTTTAGCTATTTTTTATTTATTTTTTAATTCTATTTTTATTATGTATTGCAAAATTTATAGTAATGTATCCGTGCTATATTTTATCCTGACTTATGTATTGTGATATGTTTTCTATTGTGAGTTCCCTACCAACACACACAGCCCTGCAATACAAGCATAGATATAAATATGTGTAATTTAATTATAGTAAAAAAATTAATACACATATATTAAAAAAAATATACACATACACACACACACACTATATATACACACACACACTATATATATATACATACACACACATAACATAAAAAATAACATAATATATATAAATATATATATATATATGAGAGAGAGAGAGAGAGAGAGACAGAGAGAGAGAGAGATAGACAGACAGATAGACAGACAGACAGATAGATAGAGATAGATAATTATAAATGCACATAATTCTATTTCAGTTTATTTTAGTTTTAATTGTGATTTATTTTATTCTACTTTGACTTTTTAACTGGATTATTTTTAACATATCTAACAGAATGTGCACGTTAAAGTATATGTTTATTTATTATTTTTTTTATCATCGATGTGCTGATGTAATATAAAATGTCCTATATCACAGCCATATGATCATTTACATTTAACATTTCCAGCTAGCGATGATGTTTAGCGCAAAATTCAGAATGTGGTGTGTGTGTGTGTGTGTGTGTGTGTGTGTAAAAAAAAAGTAAGCAAGAAAGAAAGTGCATCTAAGTAAATAAGGAAAGCAGTTGGGACTAATCAAAAGCATGACATGGTAGCAGACACGGGACTGAGATGTTCACGCTCACACCCACACACACACTTCGCTGTGGCATGAAGAACTGCGCTGTGCGATTTCACACCTGCTTTCACAGAGTCATTTACACTTCCAGGCACTTCACATAAACAACTCGTTCTCATTAGCACTGCATATAGACTCACTGCAAATCTCAGGGAGCTGATGTTTATGCGCACACACGCACACACACGCACACACACACGCACACACGCACACACACATACGCACCTGTCTGCTATAACTGTTATATACACACATCAGCTAGTGTTGATAAGCTTAAACGCTGGCAACGATTCTTTCAACATTAGATGAGCTGATTTCGGGGGTGGGGGGTGGGGTTGCAGTTTCAAATAAAAGTCAATAATCTGTTATCAGTTTCCTGATATATGATAAATAAACTATTAAAGCTGCTTCGCAAAACATCAACAAAGCACCAAAAAAAAAAAGGATATAAAAGCTTATTTTTATGTCGCACCCAACGCTGCTTAACATTAACGTATCAGAGAATTCGAACCCTGTTATACAGTAAAGGGCAAACACACAGGCAGACCGGGTCACACGTAGGGAGGGTAAAAATCCATCATTACAGAGCAAGAAACCAGGGAAGGGTCGAATCCAGCAAGACCTACGGAGCACCGAACATAAAACTGATGCAACAGCACTGCGAGACTCTGCAAAGAGACACGGCAACATGGAGGGTATAAACGAAGAGAAAAGGAGAAACAGACTCGGATAAACCCTCTGAAAGCATTATCGGGGGAGGGGGTGGGGTGGCGTTTTAGAGAAAGCAGGGTCATGGAAGAAACCCACACCTAATAAGATTAACGTAGTTGTATATTCAGGTTTATTACACACACACACACACACACACACACACACAGTGAATAAAGTGATGAGAATCCAATTGTTTGTCTGTCTATTTTTATAGTGTTTATACTATGCAGGGTTGCAGTAAGTCTGGATTTTATCCCGGGAGACTCAGGACACCTGAATAGGGTGCTGATCTACCTCAGTTCCTAGTCACAGAATACACCTAATCCATATCTTTCTTATTCGGGGGCAGGTTTAACTTGCCCCTCAGATAGCAGTAAACAGTTTTCCGGCCCTTTCCTCGTTTTCGAGGAGCTTCGAGGACAGACTGGGATTCACTCCGCTCCACTGACCCGAGACTGCAGTTTACCTTACATTTGAACAGCATCACCATAAGCTGTAATTAACGGACATTCATTGTCCCCCCAAATAAGGACGGGTTCCCTCTTGAGTCAAGATTTCTTTCTACTTCATCTCAGGGAGTTTTTTCCTCATCACAGACGCCACCAGCTAAATCCTTAGGGACAAACGTACACTTTTTACTGTTACTGCATTCTGTGTAAAGCTGCTTTCAGACAATGTCTGTTGGTTAAACACTAGAGAAATAAATTCGCAAGCGCAAAATCACTTTCGTAAAAGTGCAAAGTAGCTCATAAGCGTAAATTAATAGCAAATTAATTTTTCAAATGTTTTATTTTAAAGCTTTTTTTAATATTGTTCATGTCGATATCGGAATGATATCGTATTGACATAAATTTGATGAAAAATTGTTCATTTTGCTTTTCTAGATTCTAAAAGATCCGGACTTCCTATAACTATAGCAGAAGTGCTGTGACTAACAGAATCCACTGTATCCACTACAGGAAGCTGTTCGGGATTCGGGAAAGAAAAGAAACTGGTTCCAAAAGCAGCATTAAAAAATATTAAACAGCAAGAAATAAAAGGTAAGTGGCTACCGAAGATGCATTAGGACATAAAGACGGAAGAAGATCCAAGCCCTCTTGGAGTCTGTTTACGATCTTATTAACGTGTGTATAAAAACTATAAAAAGCAGCGTACAAGCTGAACGAAAGAATAAAAAGCAGATAAGGGTCAGTTAAAGAAGTCTATGATTATAAGGTTTGCAAGCACTCTCTCTCTTTCTCGCTCTCTCTCACACACACACACACACACAATTCCTGTCGGGGGCGGACACAGCGAGGTCAAAGATCTCAGAAAGACAAGTGAGGTGCTCAGCATGTTTTTGCTGAGCACTGGACTTCTGTATGACTTCTGCTCCCTGCCATCCATCCCATAATTACATCTGCTGCTTCCAGTCCACTAGCATTCACAAATAAATTTAGTGCACTTGCAGCACGGACGCTTTTCATCCCGAATTCCTTCCGCTGTACAAATGTAGAGAGACAGGAAGAGAACCTGGATAAAAAAATAAATAAATGAAAACTCGTTTCCGTTGCGTTCCACAGTCTACGGTTTGATCCTTAGGGGAACCCCTCTGGGGTTTTTTTCCCCTAGTAGAATCTAGCGGTAAAAAAATAAACAATGGAAAGTGTTCTTATTGTATATGGCAATGATTACATCCAATAATAACTGCTGATGGAAAAGAAAGGATGGACGAGAAAACTAAATCGGATGAAGCGGTAGAAGAGGCGACGCCTACAGGAAAAGTAGAGACGTTTATCTATCTTTATTCACTATGGCGGCTGAGGCCATGTTTTAGAACATTCCGGCAGGTACCATAGTAAGAACTTTTGAAAATACAGAAATAAATAAATAAATAATATAAAACTGTACACTTTATAGTGAAGATGGAGGAAACCTGTGTCAGGAGAATAAAATATTCATGCCGAATGTGTGCATTTGAGTAACGTGACCTTTGACACATTCCCATTTACAGCAGTTGCCACAGACACTTTTTATCCAGTGATTTACATGTTTACAGGTTTTTCAGATAAATAAATTCAGGGATAAAAATTTTCCCTGTAATTTATCATTAAGGATTTCTTTAAAAAAAAAAGTCTAAAAAGTCTCATCTCGTCTCTTCTCGTGAACCCAGTCTTGTATCTCGTCTCGTAGGATAAGTGTCTCGTCACACTCCTACTAGTAACTAGTAACTTTTTATCCAAAGCGATTTACATGTTGTGTTTTTCAGTTCAATAAAACACTCTGGATAAAATGTTTCCCTTTAATTCATTATTAAGGATTTCTTTAAATTAAAAAAATGCCTAAAATTTTCGTCTCGTCCTCGTGAACCCTTTCTTGCGTCCTGTCTCCTAGGATAAGTGTCTTGTCACACTCCTACTAGTAACTTTTTATCCAAAGCGATTTACATGTTGGGTTTTTCAGTTGAATAAAACAAACTTTTTTCCTGTATTGCATCATTAAGGATTTCTTTAAAAAAAAAAAAAAAAAAAAAAAAAAAAAGGCTAAAATTCTCGTCTCGTCTTGTTCTCATGAACCTAGTCTTGTATCTCGTCTCGTAGGATAAGTGTCTCGTCACACTCCTACTAGTAACTAGTAACTTTTTATCCAAAGCGATTGACATGTTGTGTTTTTCAGTTCAATAAAACACTCTGGATAAAGTTCTTCCCTTTAATTCATCATTAAGGATTTCTTTATTTTAAAAAAAGTCAAAATTTCTCATCTCGTCTTGTTCTCATGAACCTAGTTCTGCGTCTCGTCAGACTCCTACTAGTAACTTTTTATCCAAAGTGACGTTGTTACGTTGTGTTTTTTAGTTAAATAAAAGACTATTTTTCTCGTCTCGTCTCGTAGGATAAGTGTCTCGTCACACTCCTACTAGTAACTATCCCCTTCGAGTAGCTTACAGTCTCCGGACCGTCCACAACACTCTTGTCAGTATTTTATATTCTTTAAAAAAAAAAAAAAATTTATAGGGTTAAACCAACACGCTTGATCCCTCATCAACTTGAACCCGGCTTATTAGCATGGCACACCACTTGTACAAGCATGCGCTGATACTGAAATGACTGAACTCATGATAAAGTGTCAAGTCTGAGAGACTCTTGCCCTGTCCTCGTTTCAGTCATCCCACTTCATTCCTCACCATGCTTAAAATGTTAATGTGTGCTTCTAAGCAACGTTAAGAAACTCCAGCCTCATATGAATAAAGCAAAACCATGCTGTGCCTTCATTTCCATAAATTTACCGTTCGCAATCTACATGCTGATGAACTCCGGCGTATTCATGCAAAACAGAGGAGATAAGAAAAAAAAAGAAAAAGAAAAAAAAAAAAAAAAAAACAATGTGCAAATTTAGAGAAGTTTGCTTGCAGAAGCCTCGCACGGCGCTCGTGGGCTCTCGTCAACAGTTTCTCATTATAACAGACTCTTGATTATGGGAAAAGTTTGCGACGTTAAATTAATATTTTAATTTTGAAAATGAGGAGGAAAAAGAACAGAATAACATCAGAGAGGAAAGCAGCTGCTGCGTCAGGAGAAACGAGGCTATTTATTACTCTCTGCTTTTGTTTTCTTTGTTTAATGACATCATTATATAGATTCCGGGATCCACAGAAAGTGTTTGCTTTAATGGGGCAATATTAATTATAACGCAATAACAATTGCGATGAGAAGTTACCACTAAAGCACATGTTAAAAAAAAAAATCACAAAAACAGACATGGGGGGGAAAAAGCAACAAAAAAGCAAAAAGGCCTGAGAATTAAAAAGAAGGAGAGGAGAGGGGATGAGAGGAGAAGGGGAGGGAAGAAGGCAAAAAAAAAAAAGGGATGAAGCAAAGAAAAGAGAACAAAAGAAAAAAAAGAAGCGAAGAGAATCGAATCGACTGGAAAAGGCAAAGAGAGACGAAGCGGTAAAAAAAAAAGAGATGAAGAGAAGGAACGTGAAGAGAGAAGCAAAGATAGTAAAGGAAAAGAGAAAAAGCAAAGAGAAGTAAAGCGAAGAAAAGAGGAGAGGAGAGGAGAGAAGAGAAGAGCGAAGAAAAGAGAAGAAGAGAGGAGAGAAGCAAAGAAAAGCAATGCAAAGAATAGAGGCGAGGCGAGGCGAGAAGAGAAAGGGACAGAGACAGAGACAGGAAGGAAAGAGAATAGCAATAAGGGAAGAAAGGAAAATGAAAGAAATAGAAAAGGTAAGAATCGACAGGAAATAATAGGAAAGGACAGGGACAGTGACAGGAAAAGGGAAGTGAAATTAAAGGAAATAAAGGAAGCCGCAGGAGAGAGGGGTAATGGAGTGAGAGAAAAGGCAGAGAGTGCAGGAGGAAAAAGGGGAGAGAATGAAGGGATGGAAGAGAGGATGAGAAGGAGGTAAAATGAGGTAGGGATGGACTGGGTATAATTTTACAGTGATTTATAATGATAATCAGAATGTTCTTTACTGTTAGGTTCGCTCACGTACAGAGGAACCAACATATGGAAACACTTTATTAGAGTTAAACTAAAACTATGTTTCAACACATTTAGCTGAGTTTTAAAGTAATGGCAACCATTAGGTTACTTTCTACTTCTATTAATTTCCCCCCAAAAATACTACAATCCATCATAATTGTCCACTGCAGTATTTAGTCTGTATACTTACTAGTTGTTCATATGAAAAAACACACACTGATGCAATTTTAACTAAATCCATAGTTTCCCAAACGGGGGGTTCGAAAGGGAATTGCAGGAGGTTCATGAATTGATGACAAGCAGATAATTAAATTATAATTATAAAAAATAAAAATTGAAGAAATAATAGATTATGTAATATTCAAATATAAAATTTACTAGCAAAAATATAAATTATTTGTTTCATTCGTGTCATGTAACAACGGAAAATCAGAAAACCGCAAAGTCACGCAAAATAATCAGGTTCATTTCATTCAGAAATAAAAGAAATTGACCAGAAAGTCAAAAAAAAAAGAAAAGCAGCGTAAATACAATGAGGACGATAAACTCGGGTTGACATGCGTAGACGCTAATGCTAATGGCAGGTCCTCTCCCGTGTGTGTTTTCTGTCTGGAGAAACTGGCAAAAGAACGTATGAAACCGGATTTTTAAAAAAGACATTTAGAAATGAAACGTGTTTAAATTGTATATGTTCAAATGTGTAATAACAATAAATACTATTGATTAAAACTTTAACGAGGATAAATAATCAATGTTTTTAAAGTAAACATGCAAATGTGCTGTTAAATTATTGAAATATGTACTTAAAATCTCTGAGGTCAAAGGGGTTCAGCTGACAAAAAAGTTTTAATCCAACAAGCCTGATTTCATTTTAAAATGTTTCATCTGGACTTCTAAGTCATTTCTCACATGTCTCAAGTCTAATCTCAACTAATCTCCACAGACTGGAGAGAGAAAACACGACGGACACAAAAACCCGAGTTTGCGCTAGTTACTGAGAAGGAGCAAGCCGTTCAGCCGGCCAGTGTTTGAAGTCACCAGCTCAAAATGTACACCTACACAGAACCCAGTTAGAAATTCGGGCGAGGCCAGCACACTGCGGAGAGAAATGTGCTAAAATCTTCCATACATTTACTACCTGCTGTCAGGGACATTTATGTCTCGCTGTGCGCGGAGAGCTAAAGCATAAATGTGGAACATTTTAATGATTCAGCAGATAATTGTGTTCTGGGGAGCCCAGTTTCACCTTTATAAAAATCCTCTTTAGGAGAAATTAAAAAAAAGAATGAATTTGCCCAGACGAGAAGAAGAGTGACTTTGCCGTCTACTGTCCTCGGCACGCTGAAGGTGACTGCCTGTTTGATTCATGGTCCTTATTTATTCAGTCATGCGCTCGGCCCGGTGTGTGGATTTTAATTGGAGCAGCGTGTTCGTTTTCAGGACTGCCCCACTGTTAAAGGTGCTGAAAGATGACAGCGGCTGCTATAAAGCAATGAATCTGCAGCCAATTAGGAACAGGAAGGATGGACATTGATCACGCTCTGCTCGCCAGCTAGTATGGGTCATAGCCCAGTGCATGCTAGGAGAAGTAGCACAGGGACAAAAATCGCTTTAAACGTCATCGATTATCGAAAACCAACAATTAAAATGTGTCCACAAATATTTTTGTTATCTTATAATATAATATAATGTAATAGTCTTTCGATTTTAATTGCACTGAATGTGAAGGCTTGCAATAGCACAGTTTAACCAGGGTGGCGCTAAATCGCAAGACTGTAATTCAGTGCTTACGCAGAAGAAGGGGAGGAAATACTTATATTTACAATACATCAACTAATCACAAAAGCTGATTAATTGCTTAAAGCACGGGTGCCCAAACTCGGTCCTGGAGGGACAGTGTCCCATAGTTCTGTCAACACACCTACCTGTAGGTTTTAAGTTTACCTAGCAAGATCTCGATTAGTTGGTTCAAGCTAGGGTTGAAGTCTGCAGTACACCCTGACCCTCCAGGAATGAGTTTGGACACCCCTACTGAATAATCAGTGAAGTAACTTCAGTCCTATTAAAAAGGCATCTTTTTCTTGTTTAATTTCTCTGTTATAACAGGCGTTTCTCCTTTTTTTAATTACGGATAAGTTGAAACAAATGCTATTTGCGATTCAGAATTCTACTTATCAGTTATTTATCGACTATCAAAATAACCGTTTGTTGTAGCCCAAGTTTAAAGTCAGAGAAATAGAGGAAACAGGAAGCACTTTTATACATATACCCTATTTATACCCTCACTGTCCCATGATTTTTCTCTCATTTTTTTAATAGAGGGGAACCCCCCTTAGCCCACAAACACGATTTCCAGCAGTTTTGTATTTTTCACTTCAAGAACTGGATGAAATGAAAGTATGTTTCTAAACAACATGATGATTTTATTTTAACCATTATTGGCTTCTGTAGATGAATAAAAATAATAATAATTTTTAGCTATCAGTGTTAGAACTCAAGACATCAGATGAAAAGTATTAAATTCCAAGAGTTCCCGTCGTCAAATCCATGAAATTGCACATGCCTATTGAAGAAAAAAATGTGTGTACGGGTTTATACATCCTGGTGGGGAACACACACAGACTCATGGGGACTCATGTCACAGTGGGGACCAAAATTGAGGTCCCCATGGGTACAAAAGCTTCTAAATCATACATTGTTAGGGAATAAAAAAAATACAGTTTGTACAGAATAAAAAACAATTACACCTATGGAGAGTCCCCACAATGTGTGTGTGTGTGTGTGCTTTGCTCTAGGGGGAGGTCAGGTTGGGAAAAAAATTTGGGAACCACAGCACCAAACCGATGTCCATATTACACTTTCTCAGTAAAGAATGAACAAGCGTGATATGACACCATTATTCAAGCTTCATCAAATGTTTAGTGCCAAACGTATAATACCTGGGGCCTCAAATAACCCTCTCTCCCCACGTCTTCTGTCTTAATAAACTTGGTAGTGGCCCATGAAGGTCACATCCAGCTGAGCTCCTAATCTCCCCATTTGCTGTGTTCCGGAGACTTCACTCGTGAGCGAAAGGCCAAACCCATAAACTTAAAGACACTGCTTCAGACATTCAGAGCAACCCACACAGCTGAATCTTTCAGCGCTCTATCAGTAGAGTTAAATGAACTCATCTTAGAACCCACATAGTTCACAAGAAACCAGTCACCTGATCCCTGCATTGAAATCCTGACCTTTGAAAATGATTTCTTAAAGCTTTCCATTCCACCTGACTGAAAGCTCGACATCTCATAACAAAATGAACTAATTACAACCACCTAAATCACAAATACCACTCGCATTTCTGGAATTTGGTAGTTAGACAAAACTGGTATTTGGTAGTTAGACTAATCCTGGGTGACTAAAATGAATCGCTTTTTCATCTAACTGAGCAGCTGAGGATTAAGGGCTTTGCTCAGGGGGCCAGCGATGGCATTTTTGTGGTGCTGGGATTCAAACCCACAATCATCTAATCAGTAGTTTTCAACTTTAACTGAGCTACAATCAAACAGCGATAAACAGAACGCAACAGCAAAATCCAGTCCTGGTTTTTAGTAATTTGTGTGCTTGAAATATTGTTAAAACGTACTTCAGACCTGAAAAAGGGTACTTAAAACTTTGTTGTAGAAATCTGACCTTGCTGGGAAAATTTTAATTGGCATTAGTTTAATGATACATTCTTGAAAAAATTCAGCATCTAGTTTAACAAATACTACCACTACCACCACAACCACCACCACCACCACCACCCCACACATGCTTTTTAGTCCAGGTGCATAAATGTAAAAAAATTCTACTAAACATGTCTAACGCTGGGCGATACGACAAAAAATATAATCTCAATCATTTTTTTTTTTTTGCTAACGATATATATTTCGATATATAAATTGTTAATGCTAAGCCACAAAAAATTAGCAGGTTCATTACTTAATTACGTTATAAATTATCATTTATTAACAAAAAAAAAAACAATTAAACATCTGGCCTTAAAAGATTAAAACAGCTTACTTAACTAAAAAGTCAATAAAGTTACTACCGGTGCGAACAGCTGTTTATTTAGTGTAATGAATCTGTACTTTTATTGCGAAAGCAGTGTGTAAACGCCATGTTTAAAAGGTACAGGCGTCATGGCTCGCATTCTGAGGTCAGCTTTTCGTGGTTTCTGGTATGGCTATTTCATAAAATTCATTGTTTTACACACACAGCAGTCTCTAGAGTTTAAATAGAAAGGTGTGAAAAACAGAAAATGAAAAGCGAAAGAAAGTTCTGCGAGTGGCAACCCGCTATTGAGGAGAAAGGTCAGAGGAAAATGGCCAGAGTGGCTTGAGCTGCCAGAAAGGATATAGCAGCGCATATCATTACTTTTTACAACTGTGGTGAGCAGAACCCAAACCAGACAGATCCTGTTGGTAGAGTCTGTGTCCATGATAGCTTTAGAATCCTGGGAACAGATTAAGAATGACTGAAGTAGATGATCAATCACCCACACTAAAGTACAAAGATCACCCCTTCCTCCCAGTCTAGACAATATACTCTTTACAACTAGATAATATAGTGGCGGTCATGCAGTATTTTAGTCTGTTTCACTAACAGAGCTCTATAGATTAGGATAGTTCTAATTGGATCAGAGCTATGGGAGTCTGCACCCGGTAATTTACAGCTACATCTTATTAAAAACATAGGAAGAGGAAATGGAAACTTCACTTCCAATACAGCGGTTCGAGTTTGAAAGGCTTATGAAAGAACTCCAGGCACTTTTGAGTTGCAGACAGTTCATTAAAACTTAAGATAGAGTCACCGGAAGGAAATTGGCAGACGGATTAAAATGGCGCACTGGTGAGGAAAAAAAATCAATACAGCTGTTTGAAACGGTGGTCTGGTGTGATCTCACCATCAGCCTTTTTCCAGCGTTGTGTGCGTTGGTTGGTGGACAAAAGTCAGATAGGAAATCATGATGAAGACTGGAGAGAAAATATATCAGTAAACATCCCAACTCAACAAGGGGTCACTAAGATGTGAAAGATACAACAGATTGACGCCCGCCTTTCGCACAGGCTACAGGCGAAGGGGTGCGAGTCCAACTTTCCACCGTAGACATTTGGAAGATGAATTCCAGCAGCAGTGCTTTTCACAGAAAGTACATTACATCCGTATATATTTGGGTTTTACTGCCTTGATAATGATGCCATGAAGCAGAAAGACCTGACAGATTCCACTGGCTCCTTGTTTTAAGTTATAATATATAGAGTCTCAGAATGATACTAGCAAAACGCACACTGTGCAAAACCTGATGAGTCCGCCTGTGGCGACGCACAATAGCGATAAGCTTAGTAGTACACAGTGAGCGCCCAGAAAGCCATCTGCCTTATGGTTCCCCTAAGAGACAGTCATCTATAGTAAAATACAAGCAATCCATCAACTCAGGAATAAAAAAAAAAAAAAAAGCAGTAGCTCTTTCGCTTACGTATTAAAAAAAAAAAAAAAAAAAGGCAGAATGTCCTTCAGAGAACACCGGATAGCTTCTGAGAATTGAACGTATCTCTATGCTGTAAAATGTATAGAAATAAATCACTTTTAGGGTCACACACCATTCATTAATTACCCACAGAACCAGACTTTTAAACAAACGAGTAGACGCATTTATATTAAATTAAAAATGGTCTTCAAAATAAAAAATAAAACACTAGCTTACTGTCAATTTTTTTTTTAAAAATGAACAAATGGTATAAAAGGGGAAAGTTTTAATTTTACTATATTTTTAACTGTTTGCATTACATTTTATTTGTGCCTATAAAAAAGTTTTTTTACATTAGCATATACAAACAGACACTCTTTTTTTTCTTCTTCTTTCTTTTTTATATGCAATATAAAATGGAGGCAGCGGTGGTTCAAATGGTTAAGGCACTAAGGTGCTGATCTGGAGACCAGGAAGACCTGGGTTCAAGCTCCACCACCAGCAAGCCAACCATTGGCAAACACTGGTTCTTAAGCAAGACCCTCAGCCCTTCCTGCTGCAGGGGCGCTGAATCAACTTACTAAGATGGGATATGTGAAAAAAAGAATGACAAAAAAATGCTAAATTCCTCTCATGATTGAAAACGTCCGAAATCCCACACTGCTATATTAGACTGCTAAATAAATTTAGTTGATGTTTAAAAGTGCAATTTGCCCATAAAGTTATAATATTTCATCCTAAAGTACTGAAAAGTTTTTTTTTTCTCGCATATGATAAGTCCTCTCTCCTGTGGGTCCATGGAACAGTAAAGTGTCCATCCGGGAGACAGGAAAAAGTCATCCGGGATCTTTTCACCCACTATTTAAAACTTAACCATACTATTCACCTTGCATACTAAATTTTGCATACTGTAAAGTAGGAAATTACTCGATTTCAGAAACAAAGTTCTTACATAAGAGAACCATGACACATCTGTAAAACATCTCCAACCTCCACCACACTGTTGACAATACATTTTGATTGTTTCCTATTTATTGCTGTTATAATATCAAAGTGATAACATGTACGGATCAAAGCATGAACCTTGAAGCTGGTACTAATGGGTGTTAAAGTAAATGTGGAAGTGGTGGCTCATGGTTGAGGTGAAGATTGTGGGTTCGATTCCCAGCTCCACCAAGCTACCACTGTTGGGCACCGAGCAAGGGCCTTAACCCCTTAATTGCTCAGTTGTGTAAATGAGATCGATGTAAGTCGCTCTGGTTAAGGCCGTCTGCCAAATGCTGCAAATGTAAAAGTTTTTTCCAAAAAAATGCAACTCTACATATGTTGTTTGACCTTGAAGGGGCCAAACAGCAGCAAGAGAGGACTCCGAATGGTCGACAGATGTTTATTCCCCTCGAAAATGCAGACTTATAAATCCTTTTACAGAGGAGCGGAAAAAAGATCACGCTTTAAAGTCTACATTTTACACTGCGAACGGTCTGCTCCTGCCAATCCTCTCGCGATGTTTAATTCAGGGAGTGTTGTAAATCTGTACAACATCTTCATTGTACATCCAGAGTTCTGTTAGAGCAGTATCGCCAGGGGAAAGAGTTATGGAAGAGCAGATGGCCTTTCTGGAAACAGTGCTTTAAGCAAACACATCCAGGCCAAAGCGGAGTGGATCTTTAACCTTGGGAAGGTCCAGATTTAAAACCCTGCCTTCAATTCCTTCCTGCACCCGTCCTGACTGTAAATCCAGACTATGCTTTATTTCCTGTGCAATACATCTGGCCTGATATGCCCTTAATCTCAAAAAAGAGAAACGACAAAGAAATTTGCATAGTAAATGTGAACTTAATTGTGTTTTTCTTTTTAAAGTTAAAAAGTTTTTTTGTTTTTTTTTTACTCGTTTGAGGTTAATGTTTTGCCTCAGGACATTTTACAGAAGTGTGGTACACATCTGTGGCAAACAGAAGGTCCTGCTGCAATGACTCATCTGTCAATATCACTGGAATAATTAAAAATAAAGTTAAAGGGCTTAGTCACTGTTAGAAGCAAGCGAATGGTTATGTTTGATGTAGTTAAATCGAAACAGGCCAGAAAATGCACCAAACAACACGAATGGAACTGTTTTTAAAAAATATAAATAAATAAACGATGGTTTAGAGGATCATCTCCTACATTTTCTGACCATTTCATCCATTTTCATATATTTGGAGTGTAATCAGTGACTGGAAATCCAGTCTAAAAACTTTGTTTTTCCCAAGATCTCCAAGTCTTGTTTCTTGCTCTGAAAATAACCTCAGTTTTCCACAATCAAGGCAAAACTTTAAATCACAAACTGCTCTGAAAATGAAGACGTGGTGTGCAAATGGGTGCAATTTTCTCACATAGCAATCTGCCATTTTATAATATCAATTTTTCTGAAGCACCTCTAAAGCACTTAAGCAAAAGTACATTCTACAGAGTATGAATGAGTATTATGGATGAAATTCAGAAGTAATGTTGATATTGTCACCTTTGTTTAACAAGACAATATTAACCACAAAGAACAATGTTTAGAATGTTAAGTTCGTGAAAAGTGTTCGTCGTATGCCTACTTCAAAATCCGGGCAGAAAGTAGATCATCGGGGGAATTTTTTTTTCCGCCTACTGTTTTGAGACATACTACTCACCTCGGGGATGTGGTAGCTCAGAGCGGTGTAAGGTGATGGACTGGTGATCCCAAGATTGTGGGTTCAATTTTCAGTACCACTGAGCTGCCACTGCTATGCATCTGAGCAAGGCCCCTAACCCTCAACTGCCCATAAATAATATTGGAATGTAAGTCGCTCTGGATAAAAGCATCTACTAACCTGCCAAAAAATATTTAGGCAATAAATTAAGACACCATAGTGTCCTAAGTGAAGTACAAAGAAAGAAAATGAACAAAAATGGCATATACACAGAGCAGTGGAACGTTTACTGTTTTTTTTCCTGTTCACTTTTTAATCACTGGATGGTCCCAACATCAAGACTACTTAAGTCTGGCAAGTCTGCATTTCCACTCATTCAGAGGCAGGTGCCAGGTCCTTTAGAAAATGTTGCGTCAGCATCTGAACCATGCATCTGCAGCTGAACATCTGTGCACATCACTGCTCACTTAAAGCACAGTGAGTAAAAGAGTTGTAATGCAGGACGAGATATTACAGACCGCTGTGTTGATGTCTGTGACATCCTGCAGGTTCCCACAGGCCACAGTTGCAATGTCGGGCTTGACCAACACGCTCCACCTTCACCTGACAGAGTGCAGGCATATGGTGATGGATGTGGGTGTCTGCAACCGAGTGTTCTTGCACATCAAGGGCTTTAAGCACTGACCATAATCAAAGTCCCACTGCTTTTACAAGCTCACCTAGCCCTAGGCAGTCAGCTCCTGCTTCATTAGAGCTGGTGGTACCTTCGGTTGGGTGGCTCACTCAGTGAAAATATTGGGAGGGGAGAAAAAGTAAAAAATGTGACTGCTTGATCCAATTCTGGAAAAGTTTTATACATTTGAATAAAATGAAAACTAAAAGGCTTTCAATTTACACAAGCCAAAATTTATTCGCAATAGAACACAGATAACATAAATGATTAAACCGAGAAACTTCACAATTAAATGAACGAAATGAACTCATTTTAAGCATAATGTCTGCTACAGGTCTCAGAATATTTGGAATATTATATTTATTATGTTGTAGCATCTCCTCTTTTTTTCGAAACAGTATAAAGACGACTGGACATCGAGGTTATAAGATTCTGGGTTTTGGTTTTGGAATTTGGTCCCATTCTTGCCTGATGCAGGTTGACAGATGCTGAAGAGTTCGTGGTCCCTTCGACATATTTTTTATTTAATAATGAGCCAAATACGCTCTATAGGTGAAAGATCTGGACTGCAGACAGGACAATTCAGCACCCGGACTCTATGATGTCATGCTGTTGTAATGTCATGCTGCAGTATGTGGTTTTGTATGAGCGATGCAGCGTCGTCTGAGGGACTGAGGACCACCGACATCCAACAAAGGGTTTCGTCCTTGTCCCTTACACACAGATTTCTCCAGTTTTTCTGAATCTTTTGATGATGTTATGGACTGTAGACTGCAATTTGACATTGAGAAACATTGTTTTTAAAGTTTTCCACAATCATTAATGCACTCTTTCAGAGCTTTGAGAGCCTCTGCCCATCTTTACTTCTGAGAGCCTCTGCCTCTCTAACACATCTCTTTTATAACTAATTGTGTTACAGACCTGATGTCAATTAACTTACTTAGTTGCTAAATGTTCTTCCAGCTAAATATTTAATTTTATTGATTTTTCTACCTTTACATTGCCCTGTGCCAACTATTCTGAGACCTGTAGCAGCCATCAAATTCGAATTGAGCTCGTTTAGTGAATAAAAGTGTAACAATTCTCAGTTTAAAAATCTGTTATTTTATCTGTTCTATTGTGAATAAAATATGGACTCGTGGTTTATTCAAATATAAAAAAAGGAATATAAAAAATATAGAAAAAGTCCCTACTTTTACAGAGCGGGACGTACAGACTGATTAAGGAAGATTTTGTCTGTTACAATAAAGCAATTTGGAAATAATGAGCATTTAATCCACTGGACTTTATAAACCCAAACACCCAAAAGAACATCTCCGCTGGCACACAGTTTTTCAGTCTCAGCTAAGATAAAGTGTGTTTTCTGCTGCAGACGCCACACACAAAGTGCAGGATACAGCCTTGGGCGAGAATTGAAGGACGGATGATGGGAATAATGGAAGGACGGCTGAAGGAAGCAAGAGAAATGAATGCTTACAGGGAACAGCTATTGGGATAAGTGCCTTTTGACCTCACTCTATTATTTTTCCTCTGAATGTGTACAGTTTTGCAAGAAAAGCAAGCGAGTCAAAGAAAGAACTTTACTCGTGACACAGGCCAGAGCTGCTGGAATTTTCTGTGAAGTGAACGAAGATAATGTAGAAGGCACCACCGTTGACAGGCTCACAGGAATAAATCAAGTGGAATGATTATCTGATGAGGACCAAAAATCCCCACCCCATCTGACTCGGTCAAATTACATTTCATTAGTGAAGATCAAGTAAAGTGGTTAAAAGGAAGTGGGGGTGGGGGTGGGGGGGTGTTGACAACTGAACTCGAGCGCTGTGCTTGAAGAAGCCTGCTGAAGAAATTACTACTGAAAGGTCCTTAAACGAGATAACATGGACTCACCTGTTGTGCAGTATTTTTTTATAACATAACCTGTAACAAAAATGATATGTAGCTGGACTATGCATCACATGACATCACTGCCAATTAGGCCATTGGACGTAATCGATGATGTCAAAGCTGAAAATGTAGGGATTTTAATATTTTAAGCCAATGCATCATTTTAATTTTCTCAAATTAGTTTTGGATTAAATGACACTATGTTTAATGTTTAATCATTTAGAAGTTAGCAGCAATGTAGCAAAAAGGATCTGAGCTACTTTAAAACACCAAAGAAATAGAAAAATAGTGCTACGGATATGCTGTGTTCTTGTATCAGCTGTGTATTGGTCGGCTGCAGTAGGCTTAACAAAGTTAGCTTCAAAAAACTGATAGTGGTGGCCGCTAGTCCACCTCTTTTGCAATTCTTCACAAAAGCAGGAAATAAAATGGTGGTTTGTACATAACATTTGGTTAGGATACCTTAGAAGCGCTCGAGCGATGCAAGAGAACCTGAAGAGAAGCACTACTCTGAATGATAAACTGATAAACAGAAAAGTCAAAGCCACCGTAAGAACTTTTTAGCATCGGGGGTCAACTATTCAAAACAAAGTCATATGTCCAACCATGAAGTGATATGCCTACCATGGTAAATTTTCCACCGCACAAGTTTATACTAGGTTTATTCTAGGTTGATTGGTGGGTCAGCGTGTCTGCATGGTGCTTTGGGTGTGTTGGGACTTGCTTGGTAGTGCTGGAAATTGAACTGATCAGCAGTCTAAAACCTTAACCACTGAGCTACCACTTCAGCTCCCCAGGTGAAATAGTGGCTAAATTAATTGATAGAGAAATAGTCTGCGTCCCTCTGACTGCTCTCTCACCCCATCAACACATTGATTATTTTTTTTCCAGCACTGTTTTAGATTTATGGCATTTGGCAGATGTCCTTAATCAGAGAGACTTACATTTATCTTTTTTCTTAATACACCTGAGCAATTAAGGTGTTAAGAGGACAGCAGTGGTGCTGGGAATTAAATCCCGATCTTCCAATTAGAAGTCCAACACATTAACCACTAAGCTACCACTTGCCTCCAAGTTTAATTTTGTTATTCTTGCTTTATTTGACGTGTTATAACACACTATGTAGTTTTACAAGGCTGTCAGTCTCTGGATGGATGACCCCCGAGCAGATGGACATTTATGATGATGATGATATCATTCCAGGCTTTAACCCACAGCCGTGCTTGCACATCACATAAAGCATCCATGAGTGCCAACAAACCCTTGTCCAGACTACGGAGAGAAAAGGTGGTAAACATCTTACAAGCTAAATTACAACACAGTGTGCAGTCAGGACCTTTATGGGGCGTTTATGTGAATTGTGTGAATTTACTCTTTGTCTTTATTTTTGAGGTTGTTTTTTGTTGGGCCTGAGATAACGCAGTTTCATTTCACTATACGCTGCACAAGCTATAGATGGTTTAGGTTAGCGGTTCCCAACTGGGGGGTCCCAAACCACAAGGGGGCCTCAGCGAGCTCTGTGGGGGTCGCGTTATATTTTGAAAAGTGTTGAACAGTGAGGAACATTAAAAAGAACGATAATATTGCATTAGCTAATTTTATCCGTGATCCCCTGGTGGACCAAAAAATGGACAAATTTGTAATTCGTCCTCCACAAAAACGAGTGTCACTGATTCTCCTTCAGCAGCTGATAGTAATGATCCAGACATACTGGACCCTGAGGAAGAGCCACCAATTCGGGTCGCAGTGCAGAAATACTGGAAACACAAAATGCAGGAAATACCGAAATACCGAAAATATCATTCAATGTAAAGGAGGGACCCAAAATATTTTCTTAGGGAAAAGACATAAGTTGGGAACCACTGGTCTAAATGATAAGGAGTTTTTGAGTCTAACATGTATATATAAAGTTCTGATTGAAAAAGTAAAACCTTGATCACACCACCAGTACACAAGTACCATTTCACTACTGTTGGAAAATGAACACCTGGTCATTTATTAACGAAAGCTGTTATCGAGGTAACACATACGAAATGTGATGCAGGAATTTGTAAGCTTGTAATCAATAATTATACATTTGTGACTTGCCTTTAATTAGTACTGACGACACCGACGCATCAGTGCTGTAACATTACTACACTATTCAATTTCTGATTACATTTTGATAAGATGTGATTTTTTTAATAATTAAAAAAAAAGCTACATTTATGTAATAAATTGAGAAATAAGTTTATACTTTAATATAATGAATAGTTAATTAATTTATGTAATATGGTGACACTTAAAACATCACACTGGCTTGTTATACCAGGCTAACGAGTTAAAAAATAGAAAACACCCAATTGTAAGTTTTCTAAAAAAGTTGTAAAACGTAAATGCCTTTATTTGTCACATATACATTTTACAGCAGAGTGAAATTTGTTTCTTCTAAGTAAGTTGGGGTCAGAGCGCAGGATCTTGCTCCAGGACCCTGGCGGTGGTGGGGCTTGAACCAAGGTCTTTTTGGCCTCAGATTAACAGCTCAGGCCGACGGTGGTGGAGCTTGAACCTGGGTCTTCCTGGTCTTCAGATCTACCACGCAGTGCCTTAACCATTTAAGTCACCACTGCCTCAAGGGTTAGGGTTAGGGTTAGGGTTCGTGGTTCCTTTAAATGGCTAGATTACAAAAAATCTTTAATAATGGGTCAAATCAAGCATGACTTTTAATTCTAATTGTAATATATAAGTGGGATATCAAAACGTTTTGAGACTTGCTAACAGATGGCTGTGCTTCCAGTGACGGCAGCTTTGTGCTGTCATGTGCTGCCGTGTGGCGCAACTTCTTAATATTGTCTTCAAAAAAAAGCTAAACATTTCTAAACTGAAATTGTGTTCAGCAGTTAACAGGGTTAATTAATCGTCTTTAGCGGCTAAAGCTAATGTCAGCCAGCTTCTAAACACCTGAGCTTTTCTTTAAGTGAATAGAAAGGAGAAATAGCAACAACACAAAGAGGATTGGGGAATAAACTTTACAATGACTCCGCCAAAAAGAACAGCATCGCAGAGCTGACTGCAGGCTGAGCAGACAGGCTCGGGTGCTGAAGCACAGAATTTGAGTCTGTCTCTGAGAAGTGGCTATTCAATTCTGATTATGGCCACCTAATAGAAAGAAATGAGCGGGCCTTATGCTCCAGCGACTTCGGCTTTTCCCCCGGCGGGGCAGCAGCGCTCTCTGCAAAGGCCAAACCACTGCAGCATTGATTGAGTCTGACACTCAGGCCAAAGAAGCGAGGGTAAAAAAAAAACGTAGAGAGGAAAGGGAAAAAAATGGAGATGGTAAATCTGGCATGTTAGGGTAAGCAGCTAATGTGTAGTCAGCAGAATTACAGATATGAATGCTGAGAAGCTTTATGCATTTGCTGTCTCCTTTAGATATTTAGGAGGAAGTGGTGACTGAGAGGTTGAGGTGTTGGACTACTCAATAGGTGGTCAGGGTTTGATTCCCAGCACCACCAAGTTTACCACCGCTGGGCACCCTTAGCAAGGCCTTTAATTCCCATTTGCTCAGTTGTAATAAAGAGATAAATGAACGTCGCCTCTGGATAAGGACGTCTGCTAAATGCCGTAAGTGTAAGCGTAATGTAAATGTAAATAATGCTATGTAAAACCCAAATAAATCCTTTTGCCCACATATTTAATAGCGTTTAACACAGCAGGCAAATACCCCTGCCTGTATTACTTTGCTTTCTTAAGAAAAAGAATTCTGCCCAGCACAGCTTTTCCTACACCGTCTCTTGTATGGTAACCATAGCGACAGCAAGCACAGTTAACACTCAGCCACCCAGACCAGCGTTGTTATTTTATATCCACAGGCTACACAGGAAACATAGCAAACGATATGAGCAGGAACCAAAGGCGTCTGATGGGAAGTGCCAGTTTCGGTACTTTTTCACAGCAGGACGTATGCTGGTCTTGGGCACGTACAGGAGATGGCTGCTTAGGGTTGATCATGGCCACCACCTCGCTTGTGTCACTTTGCCACCTATAGGATTTGTTTAAAAGCTGTTGTGCTTCTGATAGACTTGAACGATGCCACCTCAATTACCAAAGAAATGGAAAAGCGCTTGTGCGCTTTTTGTTCTTTCTTTTCTTATTACCTTGATAATAAGCACAAATTCTCTTCTCAACAATACCGTCATTGATGTGCGACTGAGACCAAAATTGAATCAAGGGATATTTCAAACAATGACGTTGGTCTGGCATTTAAATATTGTCCTAAAAAAAGATTGATTTAGCCAATACTCACTAGTATTAAAACTCACATTGTTGACGAAGTTAAGGAGACAAGTAAAAGCAAAAAGACAACGACAGACAGATAGAGACAGACTGCAAGCACCTACCATCGATCCGGCTCACCAGCTCCTCCAGAGCTTTCACTTTCCTCTGGATCCCCGGCTGGGCAAAAGTGTAGTTGTCCTAATGAACGACAAAAGGAAAAATAGAGAGAGAAAAAGAGAGAGAGAGAGAGTAAAAAACCCAACTTCAGCAAACAGATCATTACTGAGGTATGTAGATGTTGTGATTGACAGGTCCCTGTGGAGAGCTCGTTTTCAATATTTTTATATCCGAGCAATTAAAAGTCATTGATCACATAATAAAGAATCCATTAGCGATGCTTAGATAATGTCTTCATGCCTCAGGGATTTTTACAGCATAATGGCAACCATAGGGGGAAAAAAATGACAGTTAACACACACTCAATTTCTCACACAAAGACACACTCGCACAAAGACCTTTGGGGTAAAGGCAATTCCGCTGGTGCAAGCACGTACCTGCAAATACTACACACACACACACACACACACAAAGCAGGACGGCCATAGTGAGAAGTAGCTGCGTGCTGGGAATAGCGAGCCTCATAATTAAGTGATAATATTCATCATGGTCCTGTGGCCCACAGTGCAGCATAATTACCACATTCATTTCTGCGTTTGCCGCCGGCCCTCATGACCAGACAGCTACTTAGGAATCCTACTCCACACCTACTTCTCCCGCTTGCCAATTTCTATTCCATCTAGCTGTTGACCTGGCAACATTTGCTGGCTGCGTCAGAAAGCGAGCAGTAGAGCGCCGCATCTTTAAGGAAGATGAATACTGTGAGCAAAGTGCTAGACGGGGATATTGATAAACAATAGCGGCTGAAGACCCATCATTCACAGCAATTACAGGACTGCTGGAGGAGATCAGGTACAAGAGGGAAGTGTGTGCCTGTGGGCAGGTCTCGAGTAAAATAGTGAGAAAACGAAGAAGAAGAAGAAGAAGAAGAAGCACAGCCGAGCGAAGACGAATTAACTGTGTCCGACGTTTATCCCTATTTTGCTGTTGTGGAATTAAACGTGCGTAGGAATACGAACGGCCGCATGATGTTAATTTTATGACCAGCTTGTGTTTTTTTTTAGGATTAGTAACAAAAATGCAAAAAATATAGACTCAAATCCACACCAAAGACACAATTTCAACAGGTGTTGGTGTTTCGTCTCGACAAAAGAAGCAGCCCCTGCTGCTCTGCTTCACAAGGGCAGACAGATATCGAGTGTGTCTAAGCGTTACAAGTGTGTCTGTCCCCCCATATTTGATGAGGCTTCAGAGAGTGGGGAAGCTTTAATGTGGCCTGAGAGCAGTCAAGGCGGCAAAAGTCCCACAAGGGGAGGAAAGTCATTAACCGATAAACAATTGCGGCTGTCCTTCAAGCTGTGCAGCCACTGCACTCCAGACGTGCCTTGGATGAATACACTAGGAGCAGCAACCCTTGCTTTTTTTCCCCCCCTTTCCTTCAACTCTCTTTTCCTTTTCTTCATGACCTCGAAATAGGAACTGGCAGAGCAACCCTAAATACTGAAAAACAGATGGAACAGTTCGTGCCTGGCCTACTTTTGCAGGCATGAACCCACTCTTCAGCTGGAGCGATGACCCTTGAGATCACTTGCGGCTCAGTGAACATTAACGCCCAAAGCCTGGATAATCTATCTCTGCAGGAGCATCTCGATCTGTTAAAGTGCCGGGAGAGCGCAGGTAGGATGAATGTGCTTGATGTTTTAAAATGCAGGTGAATTTACACGGAACAGCTGAGTGACATTATGACACACATCATCATAGTTGACTAGATAATAATAATATACATTCAGGCTGGAAATATTTAAATATTCTAACTTTTTTTAAT
Organism: Bagarius yarrelli; assembly: GCA_005784505.1. Classification (NCBI taxonomy): domain Eukaryota; kingdom Metazoa; phylum Chordata; class Actinopteri; order Siluriformes; family Sisoridae; genus Bagarius; species Bagarius yarrelli. Next base: position 1,993,162 of record VCAZ01000001.1, on the reverse strand, counting down.
CATCTATACTGCATGAAGGGTTTTTTTTTTCAGAAAAAGACGCGGGAACACGTGCCTCCTAAGAGACACGTTGGACCTCGGCATCCTTCATAACTGCTACTCTTGAATCCTCTTCAAAGAGCTTCAGCGAGTAATTATAATGAGTTGCATAAAGGGGTTTTGAACTATTTGATAGTTGAACCACTAAGTTAGAAGTCATGCTATGCTGCCCTTCCCTTAATACCTTGAACCGAATACCGCAGCAGAAGTCAGACTCTCGGATCTTAATAAAAATTTTCTGACACAGCCAGAATTGTGCCAGACAGCATAGCTAAGGTTTTTAGTGCCCGGGGACAAAGTCAGTTTTCACACCCCATCCTGGCCCCCTCGTGACAAGTTGTGAGCCATAAGTGGGTCCGTCATGCTTTCCCGGATATTTGAAAACCTGCATTTCGTGGCATATTTTCAGGGTATGAAAGGATGAAAAAGGTAAAGTAAGTAAGGCACCAAAGGTACATTAAAGACATAATTGGAAAAAACATTTCATTCTGAAATTCATTTTGTAATTATGTAACATCAATTTGATGTCCCGAAATGCTGCGACCAGGGACAGATAGCCCCTCACCCCCCACCTGATCTGGGATCAGAAGAAAGTGTCAAGTAAGATAACCGGATTCTCTTATACAGTGGGTCAGTTTTTAAATTCAGCTCTATAGTTCTCTGTCTGTGTGCCATGTAGTAGCAGGTCGTTCACCTGTTAAGTGGCAAGAAGGGAGGTTTAGTCTTAAGTATGCATTAAGCCTGCCCGGAGGCTTTGCTAATTACTTTGCATTTTTAAAGCTCCTGTGCAGTAATGGAATAAAGTACTTAAGCTGTAGCACATCATAGTCAAAGAGCCATAAACAACTTGAGATTTTCACAGCATAAGGATCTTTTTTTTTTTGGTTCATTTTTGTGCAGTTTAAATATTGGGCATATGGTTAAGGGACTGTGGCAAGTGGATAAAGACACCCATCAGAACAGGATTAAAGATCTTTTAATGTCTTTAAAGATAGACAATACTATTGTAGAGCATGACAACAATAATTAACCATCTGCAGCTTAGCAGCAAACAAAACCCAAATATTAGCATTTCCGGGCAAAGATTCGTTCACAAAAGACAAACTATAAAGTTCTTAACGTACTGAAAATCAAGCGGCAGTAGTGGGTCAAATGAAGGATTGGGGTTTGAGTCCCACCACTAGCAATCTGCCACTACTGAGTCCTTCTCCCTGTTTCCCAGAGTTGATGTATCATGGCTGACACTGTGCTTTGACGCCAATCTTCTAAGCTTGGTTATGAAAAGAATTCCTTGTTGCTGTATGATTCACAATTTCCTTAAATACAGGAAGAAAACGCCGCTCGTCAAAGTCAACCATCTTGTGAGCTCACAGTGTAACTACATAATTCCTGATACCTGTTGTTTACCCGAATGAGGATGGGTTCTCTGTTGAGTCTGGTTCCAACCTATTCCGTCTCAGGGAGTTTTTTCTTGACGTCGTCGTCCTCGGCTTGCTCATCAGGGACAAACTGATTTCTGATTTATTTTCATCTTATAATTTCTTTGATTGTGTAAAGCTGCTTTGTGACAATGATCACTGTAAAAAGCGCTACACAAATAACATTAACTGAAATTGAATTGAATAAATCAGTATAGATTGTCATTTGTAACATTCAATCACGAGCTGATTTGCGAGTTCACCGAACTGCCTTATGTATTGCCGCCAGACGAAACAAATGTTTCTTTGCCTTTACATCATAATTTTCATGGAAACCAGCTAAAAGTTGTCTTTATTTCACTTCATCAGTTTTTTCCTATTTTGATAATTCACAGCATTTGGCAGATGCCCTTATTCAGAGATGCGACTTACACTTATCTCTTTCATACAACTAACCAACAGGGGGTTAAGAGCCTTACTCATGGGGCCCAACAGTGGCAACGTGGTGGTTCTGGGAATCGAATTCCGATCTTCTAATTAGCACTCCAACATCTTACCTACTGCACTACCACTTCCCACTTTGATCATTTTATTCAAGCTACTGAATTACAGTCTTGCGCTATAGCACCACACTGGTCCTTGCATTCAGTCGCATGAGATCAAACAACAATTTGGCAACAAATTTGATGGTGTCTATAACAGTGGTTTCCTACCTTTTTTTTGTTCAAGAACCCCCCCCTTTCCACAAAAAAATATTTTAGGTCCCCCTTCATATTTAATGATATTTTCGCTCTTGCTATTTCCTGCATTTCGTGTTTCCAGTATTGCTGCACTGCGACCCGAATTGGTGGCTCTTCCTCACCTGCAGGGTCCAGTATGTCTGGGTCATTACTATCAGCTGCTGAAGGAGAATCAGTGACACTTGCTTGTTTTTGTGGAAGACAAATTTCAAATTTGTCCATTTTTGGTCCATGGTTAGGATAAAATTACTAATGCTCCTTACTGCTCAACACTTTTCCAAATATGACATGACAAACCACAGAGCTCGCTGAGGACCCCGTGTGGGTCAAGTTCAAGTGTCAAGTAACTGTTGGGAACTGCTGGTCTATAATATTGATCCATCGTTCCAACCCTACCTGCACTCCTTGTCTAGCGAGGCTAGATCAACTCTATTTGTTGCTGTCTCACTAGAAAAATGCTGCATCCATCACCGCTAGTGCTTGATATGTGCTTAGTCACTTGGTCTTGGCATTTTTTTGCCAAGAGGCAAATTTTTTAACCAAGTCTGATGATGACTAAGTACAAAAAGCATAGACGTGTGTGATCAATACTTTAGGCCTTTGATTTTTTCTGTGTGAATATAAAAACTACACTAATGGAATGAAAGCCCTACTCCGATAAAGAAGTGGCACTGGGCAAACAAAGTGAAAAAAAAGAAGCTGCTGACAGGATTTAGAGCAGTGATGACAACCCTGATAAGCATTGTGCACAAAGCGGACTGCTCTGTGTGACTCGGCTGGGAGAGCAGGCTTTTATACTCACACTCCAGCTATTGATAGCTTTCCATCAGTCCGGCCGTACTTTCCTCCCTTCCTTCATCCATCTAACCCGTTCTCACAGTCAAGCCTCTTATCAGAAAATAATCCAGCTATTCGCTGTGTGAACAAACAGGATCATGAGCTTATCTCTAGAACATCTCAAAGTCATCATCCAGCATAGCACCACGTTTCTCGCTCTCTCTCTCTCTCTCTCTCTCTTTCTCTCTCTCTCTCTCATATACTTGTCTATCTTCCATTCATTATGAGGCTTAGCGATCAGAAAAGCTTTCAGACATCTCAATGAGCTTCGAGAGTCGAACGTTGATGTTCATGTCTTGATTTGTGAAATGAGGTTTGTGTGGTAGCAGTAAAGCAGAGTTAATTCGCAGTGCCTCATGTCGCTAGACAAATACGGTGGGCGAGAAATGGAAGAGCTCAGTGAGCTGAGACCGAGCTATACAGTTGTCAATAAAAGATTGAGAGCAGAGATCTGCAGCCGCGCTTTGCCTGCTGCGGCACCTTGCTCTCTCAATAGCCTCTGATTGAATATAATTGGCAAGAGGGCACTTGGACGTTATAGGACCTCTGCTCCTGCCAGAACACACACAAACACACCAAAACAGCAGAGTATCGTTAATACAGAGACAACAGACGCGGTTTGCTCACTGATGTTTTGAACTGCACAATAAGATATCGCTGGAAATCATAGATTGGTAAATAGAAAGTGGGGGTGGGGGAAGAATCTAAAGGGAAGTCTGGTCTTGAGTTGGGTATTGGTTCTTTGGTAGGGCTGCACGATATAGAAGATAAATGCGATAGCATTATAAATGATGTGACGTTCGATACATTCACCTGTGTTCGATACATACACCTGGTACTACGATTTAGCTGCAGGTGCCTTGGGCTGGCTCGTCTTTATCATGATGAAGATGAGGTTTTCATCAAAGCATGCGCACACATGTCTCAACCATTATACCCGCTTCACTATTCGCATTAACCCAAAACGTTGACTTACAAATACATGATTATTTGTATTATTCAATCGCTCATTTATCGCAAACCATTTGTATATCGATAATTTCAATATATTGTGCAGCCCTATTCTTCGACCCTGTGTGCCTTTAGATGCCCAGCTGTGATGATGCAACACAGCGTAGGGCCTCATTACTATTCCCAAAGAGACCCAACAGGGCAGTGACGGAACATTACACACAATCCCACTTTGACGCTTTCTACCGCTTTTCTTTGCTTGCCTGCTGCTCCTGTCTTTCAGAACAGTGTCCGAGTTTTCAGACCAAACGCCAATCAATACTAACTATGTAACAGATGGAAGAATAGACTGGCTGAGCGGGTGTCAGTGTGTGCTCTGGTCCTACAGTCTGTCAATACACTGTGCCAACAAAGCAGAGAACCAATTGGCCAAATCAAATCATTAGAGCCTGAGGCTCCATTAAGGTCAATGTTTCCAATAAACACGTGCAAATATTTAACGGATTATCAGCAGAATTTCGCGTGCCAGTGTCGGCGATTAATCCGTCTGGCCCGTTCAAAGGGCTTTCCAAAGAAGCCATAAAATCAGTCACTAAACAATGAGTTAAAAAGTGAGTCTCATAAAACAGAGAACCCCAGCAAGACCATAGGCCCGTGATATTGCACATCATCATCGACTGTTACATCTCTAGCCTTTATTCCCAACTCACAGCCTAAGACAGTGAAGCCAAATAAAGGGAATGCAATAAAGAACAATATTTGCTTGGAGATGGCGGTTTCACTGAATGACGGATCTGCCTACATTTTCCTTGTCATTTATGCTTATGCCACGTTTATAGGTTCCACTTCTAGCTTTGAAACAAACCCCAAAGCGCCAAGAGGTAAATGGTTTCATTTCGTTTCCTTCTTTGTTTGCATGCACAAAATAAGCAGGAAAGTAGGCAAAAGGGAGAAAAGAGAAAGAAAAAGAGAGAGAGAGAAATAGGCTAAATAAGCAAGAGGCTCATTAATATCATTGAAGGTGCATTTCACAGACAAAGGGCCCCCAAGAGGCACCTATTTATTTAGGAAATTAATAAAA